>BEDY01000009.1:0-69811 GCA_002335605.1 Prillingera fragicola | reverse complement strand
AACATGCTGATGCCACCGACCACTCTCTGTCTGTTCGAACGCTCCCGCTCACCTCATTTCGCCTCCGTCCGACATGTCCGAGCATGGTCGCCTCTATCCAGGTCCCGACCATGCTCGGACATGTCGGACGAGGACGGGCGAGTACGAGAACGAGATTGGCGTCCCGCCTATGGCTGTGTTACGGTGTCGTCTCCTTCCAACTGTAACCATTGCTCAGTGGCAGAGTCACAAACACCTCCTCACAATGTAGTCACCTTTTAGAAGATGCAATAGCATGGAGCTTTTAGCTGATCGTTCGGCCGAAATCCTGTAAGACTGACAGTTGGCGCTCACACGTCCCCCAGTCACCTTGCAGCCATTGCCCTTCTTTTGACGACTTTGCACTCCACAACAAATCAGTCAAATCCGTTCATTCCCCTTGGATCACAGTTATGAAGGAACCTGGAATGCACTAGCGAAGCAGCACTTCACTGATGGCATGCATGCAGTACACGGCCTGCTGGACCCACTACACCTGCTAGAATCCCTGGGCGGACGGGTTGAACTCCTCCAACCATGCGTCCTGGCCGCCACCACCTGCCTGTCAGCCCCAGCCTGGCCGCCCACGGGCTGCACTCACCATCCATAAGAAAATCGAGCCACGCAGTCTCTGTCCTGGCATCCATGTTGAGCTACCATCAGCACCGCCCTGGCCAGAATAGCGAACACTCACAGCTCCGAGCGCCGACGCCCAATCCACCCCGTCCTCCTCCCACGCCTCGGCCTCTACCGCAGGCTCCGACGGCACCTCGGCAGCAGTCATCGATGTGAGTCTCGTCCCACCGCCCCTCGGCGACCCAGCAGGCGTAGGCACCTTGCTCTCTGGGATACCATGCTTCCGCCTCGCGCGCGCTGCCGCCTCAGTTAGCATCTCTCTAAAGCTGAAACCGGGAAACTGGTCCAGCTTGGTTGCGAGCGTGGTAACATTCTTCACTGCTCTGTGCAGGTCGATGACGCCAGGGAGGATACGCGCGAGGCGGATGAGATACTGCGCGGCAAAGGCTACAGCGACGAACGCGTAGTGGTTTGCAAACCTCAAGTTGGCGAGTTCGGCAGGCTGCGCCATACGCGCGACGAGCTTGTCGGCCGTCTCGAGGCAGACGACCAGCCAGTGTTTGCGCTGAGGCGGGAGGCACTGCACGTCATACCGGCTGTGCACGCCGTGAAGGACGAGATAGTTAAAGTGTAGGATTGAGTGGGATTTCTGCACCGCCAGCTCGGAGACGAGGAAATCGCCGGGTCCACGGCCTTGGCGCGCGTAGTGGTCAATCCAGTACTCTTCCCACAAGTCGTAGTCTTTGTTGCCCGCGCGCAGCATTGCGTCGACCTCGGCTGGATCGACATAGCCCGAGACAATAAAAGGCTGAATCTGGATCTGGCGGTGGGTCATGAGTTCGCACGCAGCGATACACCGGCTGTCTGCCGGGATTGATAGAGGGTGGTCCAGGAGTCGTCGAGCATGTTGCACCGTCTCGTCGTCTGGGATCAGCATCGGTCGGCCGTGGTTGAGTGCCATTTCGAGTTTGAGTTTTGTGAGCTGTCGTCAGCGAAGCCGTGCCAGGTCACTCACGGCAAGCCATACCCGCGCCCCAGCCACGAACCGCCTGTCAGCCTCGAGTGCTGCGCCAGTCTTGCCCTCGCCCATGCCAGTTGACACCAGGTGCGGGAGGCATCGATACAGCCCCATATCCACTGCCATGCTGATGGCATGGTTTCCCGGCCGCCACACCGTATCTCCCCAGGCAGCAAGCAGGAGCATGGCCTGCACGATCTGGACCGACGATATCGGGGAGAAGAGTGTCGACATTGCCATCTTCTCGGCGTGCGCTTTGAGACGCATTCGCAGGGCACTTGTCCTTCCGACACCGGCGTCGGCGGACATTTGCCCAATCATCAGGATGGTCGTCAGACACAGCGGGGAGCGAGCGCGGATCTCGTCCCAGGTGTCGGTCGCTGGGTCAAAGACTGGCATGTAGACTGATGCGCCTTCAAAGAACCTGTCGTCAGCCAGGGAACATTATGAAATACTCACAGGTCAAACAGCCGACGACCCTCGGACGCTGACACAATCCCCAGCTCGATGGGATCCTGCACTTCCTCCTCCTCCTCGACCACGCCCATCTCAGATACGCGCCGCCGTTTCTCCCTGTGCTCGCCCACCTGCCCGGGCTCTCCATTGTCTTCCACCTCTTGCACAGTCCCATCACTCTCATTCCCACTCAATCGTCGCTTTGCCCGCCTAGCCCAGCCGGGATGTCCATCGGACCGCAATCGGTCGGCCTCCTCACGCTGCAACATGCCGCGCATCGGTGCAACCCGCTCCCGATCTCGCAGCGGGTCGTTCTCGTCAACCTCGTCGCCGGTCGTAGACTTGTCGCCATCATCCCCGCCGTCACTGACGTCGTCGTCCTCCTCATCGTCGTCATCGCCGTCGAGTTGGCCGTCGTCCTCTTCCTCTTCATGAGCGTAATCTTGAGGACTCTCAGGTACGCGCGCAGCACTCCCAACACTCGGATGGCTCATTGGGGTCGATCCCACATGGCTTACACCACCAGGGGACGGCCCCGACCGCCGCATCACCGGTGACGCAACCGTCCGTCCACCGGGTGACGGGCGGTGGTGCGGCCAGTTGGTCAGCGGCGCGCTGCTCGCAGAAGGTACCGGGCCCGGGTACGGGGTCGGTGCTACAGCGACTTCTGTTGGCGAGTCGATGGATTGCACCCATTGAGCGAGAGTCGGGCCGTCCGAGAACGAGGGGCGGCGACCGGAAAGCGGATACGGTGGGTCGCGCTTCGGTGAGGGATGGGTGTCGCCTGCGCCTGGCTTGTGTGCCGTGGCTTGGTGAGGGAACGTGCTGGAGCCCATGCTCAGTCGTGACGTCGTCGCGGCAACGGGCTGCACGGGCGAGGGTGCTGCGTTGTGTCGCTCAAGCAGGCCGGTAATGTTCTGCAGCATGCTGTGTACGCTGTCCATCTGACTTTCGAGTGACAGCAACCGCCTGCAGATGCGATCAGCACGGTTCAGTCCCATGGAGCTCACTCGCGATCAGTCCTAGTCGGTACAGCGGGCTTGCGGCGATCAAAAGAGCACTCGATGCCCAGTGCCCGGCACCGTTTACATGGCGGGTCGTCCTTGTCAATGCACTTGACTTTCATACCATGGCAGACATCCTGCTCGTCAGGTCCTTGCTACTCTCTCCCCACACGGTAACCTACGCAGGCACCTGGGAACGCGTCAGCGTGGGTAAAAGATCTCCGCCGACGCGGACGTACGTTTGGACTTTGCCCCTGCCGCATCCTCAGTTGCACTCTGGGCCGACACGGAGGACTGTCGTGGTGGCATGGTGTGTGAACACGATACTGATGTGAGTGTAGCAACGATAGCAGAAGCCCCACAGCTCCCCCGAGAGCAGCGCGGGCTGATTGACAAGATACGTGAGAGTGACGAATGCAAAGAACACATGAAAGAGGTTCGGTCCATTGTTATCAGCTCGGCACTTGGTCGGTCCGAAGAATTTCAAATTACCCGAAAGTCTGTTTGTGGTCGACGACGACGACGACGAACTGCCTTACTGCTTTAGCAAACCGTCGCTAATGGTCTTGCTGGCAGCCCGATCCATTCTTTTGGTGCTGGAAGAGGAGACGACTGAAGCGCACTGACGAGACTGAGAAGACTGAGGAGACTGAGGAGACCGAGGATGTGGGCTACAGATATGCTCAACTTTAAGCCACAACTACAGAGACTCGCTGATTGATTCCCAGTAATCTTCATATGTGCATATGCTTCCTGCTATTTACCCTTGTTTCCCTCGCTAAGCGTGTACAAAACAGCCCCTGCAATCCCAATCAGCAGCCTCCTAAGGCTGGTAGAGGAAGTCGTCGTGACCCTCGATAACAATCTCTCCGCGCTTGGCCTTCCTGTTCTGCATGCGCATGTACAGTGACAGGCCAATGGCGCCGACAATGACACCGGCGTTGAGGGCAATGGTCGAGTAGATGCCGGTGGGGTAGCCGCGCTTGGCCTCCTGCTCCATGAAGAGGGTCGAGCCGAGAATACCGCCAATACCGCCAAAGGCCACGGTCAAGGCCGAGCAGAAACCGCGCTTGGACTGGGCGCGGATGGAAGTGTGCTGCCACGAGATGATGAGGGGGACGTTCGAGTTACCGCCGCCGACGGCGAGGAAAATGCCTGCGAAACGAGCATTCTTCTGGGCGGTAGGGAGGAGGCCGTACATGCACGTGCCGGCGATGATGCAGACCGAGTTGAAGACGATGACGGCGGCGCGGGTGCCCTTGACGCGGTCCGCGATGCGGCCACAGGTGAGAGCGGGGATGATGGCCCAGAAGTATGCCGGTGTACCGAGGAGCATGGACTCGACGTTGCCAAAGCCCATGGACGTAAGGATACGGGGCAGGAAGTAGGCGAGCGAGTAGGTGGCGGTCGTGGTCGACATGAAAAAGTAGGCAAACAACCAAGGCTGAACGAGCATCGAGTACTTGCCGAGCTTGCCCCAGGTCATGGGGTCGGGCTTCGAGTCGGCACGGTCGCGCTCGATGCGGGTCTGGACCATGGCGCGCTCATCCTCGTTGAGGAAGGTCGCCTTGTCGGGGAAGTCGACGATGAGGGCATAGGCAATGAGTCCAATGAGAATGGTGAGGCAGCCGTAGAAGATGAACAGCCAGCGCCAACCAGACTTGCCCATCCTGCCATCGAGAAGCGAAAAGCAGAAACCGAGGGGCTTGGCAAACGATCCCGCAGTGGCAGAGGTAATGTAGAAGACGGCGTTGCGCATACCCATGTCCTTGCGGGGGTACCTGTGGTATGTTAGCTGCTTGTCACGCTTGCTATCAAGGGTGCATGTTCCCGCTCCATTGGGGCTCTCCTAGCTTCTGCCCACCGCGTGCACGGCGATGTTCGCCACACGGCAGGGCAGATAACCTAGTGGAACAGGTGGGCAGGTCATGATCCGGCGGATACATGTTTTCGGAGCTAATGTGGCGGGAACAGCCACATGGACCCACGACGCTTAGCAATGTCCGTGAACACGGACTCCACATGCCCGACAGAAGCGCCACACAAGCGCCGACCTCGCGTCTCGGGTCTCGGATGCAAAGACTACTCACCAGCAAGAAATCAGGTATGCCGCTCCGGGGAAAAGACAGGCCTCGAATACACCGAGGAGAGCGCGAAGACCGGCGAGAGCCCCCCAGTTGGGGGCGAATCCCATGACGAGCATGACGATACCCCAGGCGATGACGGCCGAGCCGAGCCACCAGCGGGCGCCAAACTTGCGGAGACCGATCTGCGACTAGATTGTGTCAGCCAGTGCAGCTGCCAACCCCGATCAACTTACAGGAAGCTCAAAGATGATGTAAGGGACGAAGAACACAAGAGTAATGATCGAGTAGCGGTTGTTGACCTCGGTGGCAGTCGAGGCAAGACCCAACTCCTTGTCCATGTGCGAGTTGTTGGCGGCACGAGCAATGGCCAGGTTGGTGCGGTCAATGAGCGAGATGGCGTACATCATTGACAAGACGGGAATGAGGCGGTAGTCAATCTTCTTGGTGAGCTTCTTGACAGCAACGAGGTCGAGACCATAGTCAATGTCCTTTGTCAGGTTGGTCGGCTCGGCGGCCTCGAGCTTGTCGTCGTCGCTGGCGTAGCGCTCATTCTCGTGAACGGCCTCGATGTGCTCGATGCCGGTGGACTTTTCGTTGTACACCACTGGGTGGGTGGTAGCCTGAGACATGGCGTGAATGTCGTCGGTGGGTGGGGGTTGAGAGGGTGTGGGGAAACGCTGGTGGCCCCGCTGCGGGGCTCTTTATGTTCATTGATCATTGCCGCCCGGAGCAACAGATGTGGTGGTCCACCTAGCCTGCACTAACCGGTAAACGAGTCGCGCCGCCCGCCCTGCCGGTCAGTGACTCCAGTCGAATGGCAGCGAGCGGCATCGTGAATTCGGCAAGGGGCGGGCAAGTGGCATGCATGCCTTGCCCTCAACCTCCGAACTTAACATGTCGTGAATGTCTTGGCATTGTGGCCAGATTGAGGGGCTGAAGGCACCAGGGCCGGGATGGTGGAGGTTGTCGCAGGGACAAGAAGGGATGGAAGAGAACAGCTGGTCTGGGATCTGGGAACACTGCGAACACCTGCGGCTGGCAAGTGGCCGATGGGAGCCGCCGGAGAAGAGCGACGCAAGTCCTGATTGCGTCCTGAGGAACACTCCTGCCCACCTGGAAGTTCCAGCTTGTAGCCGAGCCAGCCTGCTGGTTTCCTGGGCTTACGTGCATGCTCTGCCCTGCGTCGGGCATGAGAGGCGTGTCAAGGATCCTGTTGGGGATCTGGGACCTGGATATGTACATTGGCATCATCTCGTCAGCCATGGATTAGGTACAGAGTAGCCGGAGAGGCCGGTCATTACAAATTGCGATTAGCGGAGGCTGATTAAAAATCACAAAACTCTAATCTTGATTAGAATTCTGTTTGTAATGAATGATCCTCGGAGTGATCGCACATTAACGTTTGTGGGGCAACCCGGTCAGGTCCGCGCCGACAGCCTCCGTTCGGCGCAGCATCAGTTGTCACTTTCGGCGCATCGACTGCGGCACAAAGGCGCACATGACCCGTAGTTCCGCGTTTCTGGTTCCTGCGTTCGAGCACAGACAGGCTCACGAGCAGCGCGATCGCACAGGTGGATCTATTACAACGGCAGTCACCCCATCCCCCGTCGGAACTGGCCGCGCCAGAGCCCAGCGATGTAACGATGCGGTGGCGACGATTGGCTGATCTCAGCTCTCATCGCCGTCGTCGGTGTTGCGATCAATGTGCGTTTAGGCTGCCGGTTGTGCGGTGCGCAATCGCGAGACGCCGAGAATCCACCGTCAGTGTTCGGCCATCGTCGACACGAATACCAGCGTAGCACTGGAGAGCCTATCGATCCGCAGCTCAACGCACAGTCCTCTCGGCTTATCTCAGTGTTCTCTAACCGCGTGGGCCTGCGGGTATGAACGCCTGCGCACCACAGGCAACGCCACCGCAGGCGTTGGTGTCATATGGGCTGACACTTTCTCGCTTGGACTGACCGTCCGTCGGAACAAGAAAGGCTACTCCCGCCCGCCACTCGGAAACGGAACGAGCCGCAGCAGCGTGCTGCACACTGTACTTCCAACGCAAAGCAGAACAATACATACCCTCTTCGGTCCCATCAAACCCGGCATCGGGCGAACCCACCTCCGCAACACCGAAAACCGCACTGTTGACCGGCTCGCATACGGTGGCGCCGCAACTGCTCCAACGGAGGGCGCGATGCCAAGCCAAGCAGATGTGCGCGTGGCGCTGTCACCCCTCTCGCCTGTATGGTACTCTGTGTGTTGACGCAATTTCGGCGATCATGCGAGCGTAGGTGGAGTGCGGGGGTCAGCTATCGCTGCTTGCGTGGACACGCTTGGCGGGCGCACAAGACGTGCATGTGGGGGATGGGCGCTCAAGGAGCGTCCACAAGGAGAGTCCATGTCTGTGATCGCCTGGGCTACGACCATGTCTGCGCAAGTGGTCATGTCTCGGTGCGCGTATTTCCGTTACGTTACTGCCCGCAGAGCCGGGCGAGGCACCTATGTCCGCTTCTCCGTCGGCATGAGGGAGTCTGTCGTAACGACACGGTCACACTTTCTTGCATGTGCGTCTCGGTTTTGCATTGCCAAGTTGTGTCTCGGCTTTGCAGTGCCCAGTTTAGTAGTGATCGGTCACATGCTAAGCGCGTGACGGTTCTGGAATCGCGACATCTGCTCGTGATGGTCGTGTGGACGTGCGCTGCAGGGGTGCAGCTGTTTGGACCATGCCGACCCATGTGATCGTTGTGCCGCCATACAAAGCACCTAAGCGGTCCGGAGATGGCTTACCTTTCACGTAAGCGGTTGCAATGCATGGTACCTTTATGTTCTCGGGTACAAGCACTACAATTGAAGCTTCTGCTGTTATTGCAAGGCAAAAGCAATTCACCAGAACTAGCAGGTCGTTGCCACCGATGTGCATTCACCGTTAAACAGCCCCCATTCCCTTCCAAATCTTAGCCAACTGGGCATCAATTGCAGCTGCAAAATCCGCTACAGAATCTGCAGAACTCCCAAGGACATGTCACATTACTATATGCATTCATCAAGGGCACTGGACATTGGACGAAACGGACTTCAAAATAAACATTAAAATCAATTAATTCGTCCCTCCACCGATGGTGCCTACGCCGTGCCGCTGCCGAAAGTGACGCGCGGCACTCGACGCTCGGCGTGGTTCACAACACGCAACGCCGTCGCTGGCAAATACACTGACGTACCGCGGCCATGCGTTTAAACTGACCACTACACTGAACCAAACCACCTCACAATGGGCACAGCGGGCACCACCTGGACCACCGATCTCAACGCCCCAGAGCCCTCGGACACGACCCTGCTCGATCCGTTCGCCACGGACACTGCAAAAGAACCCTCACCCTCCGCCGCCACCTCTCCTGTCCCACCACCCCGCGGGACATGGGACAAAACACCCGTGCTCCTAGCCTTTGGCGCTCTAGCTCTCCTCGCCGCCTTGGAACGGCCTGCGATCATGTTCCTCCGCCGCCACAGGGTTTACTCGCCGGCGCTTCATATGACGTCCGAGCCGCCTCTTAGCCGGCGGACCAGTTTGATGTTTGCCGGCGCTGGGGTGGGGCTCTGTGCTGCTGCGTTTGGGGGTATGGCTGGGCGGGAGTCGGGGGTGAGGGGGCCGCCTGGAGTTGGGCAGGGCAGGGAGGAGGGGAAGGAGGAGGAGCAGAGGAGGGCCGTGTACTTGCTCACGGGGGAGGATCCGACGGGACGAGGTGAGATTAGAGAGTTCCCGGATGAGTGACACTGTGATGCATGGCTCGCGGTACGGGCTTTGGTACTTCTGACAACATGGACAACTCATGCTGCACGCGTTAGCAACCTTGCGCACACCACAAGGACGCACCGTTGTCATCCTCGCTCAACTTCTTCCTCTCGCTGCCCTGCTTATTCCTCCACCAGGTCATGGGATCCGCCCTCGCCTCGGTGCCCATGGAGAGCCACGCGCCGGCGAGTCCCACAATGAGGACAGCGTTCATGGCCGCCGTCAAGCCCGTGTTGATCCTCGTGCTGGCTAGACGCGCGCGGGTTGCCCGGGCAGCGTTCGGGCCGCTTGGCGGTGGGGCGGCGTTGAGACGGCGGTTTGCGAGGATCGTGCCGGATGTGAGGCCCGTGGCGGCTGCGAGGCAGAGACCGGTGATTTCCATGAGGTTGAGGGGTCGGGAAGCCTTCTCTGACATGTTGCTGGGTGTGTACAAGAGCTTGAGTTTGGAGAGAGTAGGTGAATGATAGGTAGAGTGGTCGTGAGAGTCCAGTAGTGACGTCAATACACTGCAGTGGCTTATCTATGTAATGACTTTGATTAACGGGAGTATTTTCATCTGGTGTCCTAATGAATCCGGTGTAATCAGCAGCATCTCTTCATCTACTGTCTACGTATGGGCAGAGGTAACGCTTCCTGCAGCGAAGCACGACCTCAGAGACGCAAACGAGAGGAGAAGAATCTGCCCGCTCGTGTTACCATGTGCGACGATATGCGCCGTGCCGAATAGAAGCTGAAGCTGTTTGACTGCACTGTGGCGGTGTCGTGCCACATGTTACGTCCAACTGAGCTCTCTAGCCGTGCAGGGCTGGAGCGGTTTTCCTACTACAACAACGTCAAGGAGCTGGCTAGACATTGCAAGCCTGCCAAGAGAAAGAGCCATCTTCGGGGCAACGTTGCCAAGATCAATCTCCGAAGGCCCCTGCCCTACACGCATGAATCATCGCTCTCATTGCTCGTCCCTTATGCCCCGACTATCAAAAGCAACCCCCATTGCCCTCGGATCTTGTCACTGCTGGTCGTCCTATAGCAATTCACCGGCGGACAACAGCAGGCTGGGCATTGCCATGGCCGAGGGGAACGATTTGCTAAGCATCGTAGCCAGGCACCACCCACTCTGCGCCCCTCCACGTGGGATCCCCTGCCGCTGTCGATCACCCTGTGACGTCAAAGTTACTCCTCCGCGTAGACACTCTATTCTTTTTTTATATAACATATACTCTTCCCCGTCGTTTTATCTCTTCATCATCCTCTCCTCTTCTCATCCACAACCACTCCAAAACATTAGACAAAATGGCCGCCCGCACCTCTGCCGCTCCCTTCCTCGCCGCCGTCCGCGCGCGCCGCTCCCACTACGCCATCAAGGCCTCGAGCACCCTCTCCGACGACGCGATCCAAGCTCGTCGCCGACTGCATCAAGAACTGCCCCACCCCTTTCAACATGCAGATCACCCGTGCTGTCCTTGTTCTCGGCAACAAGCACAAGGAGCTCTGGGACGCCATGTGGGCTGAGAACGTCAAGGCTACGAAGAATGGTGAGTTTTGGCCTTGACCACAACTGGGAGGGGATAGGGAGGGAGGCTGTTGTTGTCGCTGCTGCTGGCGTCGACGACGTAGACCGGGCGTGGATGTCGTGGGAAGAGATCCAAAGGAGTGTGGTCAACACCCACCTCCTCCTTTGACACTCGCCCACAGCCGGCTGTATGCTTCTCGGGCCTGGACGCCACGACGCCACTATTTCAAACGCGGGCCAAACAACTAACACCCCACAGCCGAGCACGAGGCCTTGGCCAAGGCCAAGTGGGACTCTGCGTACGCTGGCGGCTACGGCTCGGTCGTCTTCTACGACGACAGCTCGGCGCTCAACGAGTGGATCGCCAAGATGCCCGGCATGGCCGAGACGTTCCCCACCTGGGCGAAGAACGCGCAGGGTATCCTCCAGTTCTCGGTCTGGACCGCGCTCGAGGCCGAAGGACACGGCGCCAACCTCCAGCACTTCCCCCAGTTCATCCCCGGCACCGGCGAGGCCATGGACAAGGTCCTCGGCGTGCCCAAGGACTGGACCTTTTCGGCCGTCATCCCCTTTGGCGAGCCGACGGGCGAGGTCGGCCCCAAGGAGTTTATGCCGATCGAGGACCGCCTCAAGGTTCTCAAGTAGAGGCTGTAGAGCAAAGGGTTGTACATAGATTAAAAGATGCAGCGTGACCACACTACGGAGAGAGACCGAGGACGGGCCGCCGTCGGTATTGGCGGCGTTCGGGTTGGGCGTGACGCCGAGTGTGTTCGTTGAAATGATCGCCGTCGGACTTGATACAGCAACAGTCAGGGATAGATACGAGCTGTGAGGTATGCAGACTGATATCAGAGAGATACTGTACTGACTAGTCTTGAAACGTCGCGTGCACTAAGATGTCTGGATATCGCAGTCGAGGTTAGTGCACTCCCAGCTGCGCGCGGGGCCGAGCCATCCCCGGCCGGCGTCCACGTCACGATCAGCTCAAACACCAACACTCCCCAGCCGCCGACGCACCGGCGCTGCGGTCCTCGCTACCCCGTCCAGTCTCAAGCCAAGCACGACCACGATAGATAGACGATCCGGCTTGTCCCCGGTATCAACACTACCGAACGCCGCATCTTTCTAGTCATAGCGCCAGCCCCATGTGATAGATACGGTATTGAGCAGATCGGCCGAACACATCAGATTAGACAGTGCACGCGCCGCCGGCTTTGTTTTGCTCTTCTGTTCGCTGTTCGCTGTTGATCAATGATTGTGTTGCTTGCCAAGTGGCCAGCAAGAGTGGAGGTTGAGCACTTTGTTGGGGGCCGGGTAGTGGTCATCCCTTTGGCCGAGCTTTTTCCGGCCCGCAGAGAACGGAGCAGTCTCCTTCCTTTGCTGCAGCGCTAACGGGAATGGATGTCGGCGATGCTTGCGCGTCTTTGCAGATGATACCCGGTGCGAACAGCAAGACAATAAGAAGAGAGGAAGCCTACCGGACTGACAGGCGGTCATGCTAATGAGGGGCCGACGACCTGGATATGCCAACACTGCACGAGCAAGTGTGGTGTGCATATGCTGCCTCCCACGTCACTGAACGAACATGCAGTGAGCGCAGTTTGGCAGCTGTCGCCGTGGACGAGATATCTGATAGTGCGAGCGGGAAGCCGGACATGAGCGATGCGGGGCGATCCGCACTGTCCCCGAGCGCCGAGAATGAGTGCTGATCGTCTCTCCGTTTGTATGCTGCTGCAGCGTGCGGAGCCCACTTGGCGCCGAGTCGACGAACGCGGAGATGCAGCAGCAGCAGCAAGGTCCAGGTCGGCCGGCCGTATGCATGCCCGCCAGGGTCGGTATGCGCGGCCGTGGGGTGGTGGCTCGGGTTTGCCCGGATAGATGCGCTGTTCGGCTAGTGGGCATGGCATACCCGTTTCTTTGGGAGCAGCATGCAAATTGGTCCCCATATATTGGGCACACGACGAGCTCTCGCTGCGAGTTCTCACATGTCTCTTGGCCAAGCGCCCATCTCTGCCTACCCCTTTTAAACTACACTATCCACCATGCCCAGCAGCAACCCCGCCCCCGCCTGGGTCCAGCGCCTCGTGCCGTCGGCCCCCGCCGGCCCCGACCTGCTCGCGGTGGAGCGCGCCGAGTCCAACATTGACGTGAACCGTCTCTCAGAGCTCATGCACACCAAGGAGGTCCTCGACCAGAACCGCCACCTCAGCAAGCTGCTCGAGGCCGAGGCCATCTTCGACAAGACCGAGCTCCTCTCAATGGGCCGCGTCGAGAAGATCCAGCGCTCGCTCGCCCGTGGCAAGCAGCTCAAGCGCATGCGCCAGCAGCACAACTGGACCGAGAAGCAGTACCACACTGCCGCCAAGCTTGCTGGCGAGCCCAACGTCTACGGATTGCACGACTCGATGTTCCTCAAGACTCTGCGCGAGCAGGGTACCGAGCAGCAGCACAAGCTGTTCCTCGAGCCCGCCGAGGCCAACAAGATTATCGGATGCTACGCCCAGACCGAGCTGGGTCACGGCTCAAACGTCCGCGGTCTCGAGACCACTGCTACCTGGGACCCCAAGGACCAGACCTTTGTTCTCAACTCGCCCCACCTCACGGCGTCCAAGTGGTGGATCGGCTCGCTTGGTCGTGTCGCCAACCACGCGATCGTCATGGCTCAGCTCTTTGTCAACGGCAAAAACTACGGCCCCCACCCATTCATTGCCCAGATCCGCGACCTCAAGACCCACGAGCCTCTTGAGAACATTTACGTTGGTGACATCGGACCCAAGTTTGGTTACAAGTGAGTCCTGAGGGTGACTGCCCGTGCACGGACGCAGTGGCTGACGCAACAGCTCGATGGACAATGGTTTCATGCTGTTCAACAACTACAAGATCCCCCACCAGAACATGCTCGCCCGCTACAACGCCGTCGACCCTTCGAACGGCTCGTACAAGCGCGTGGGTGCTCCTACCCTCATTTACGGCACCTTGACCTGGGTCCGTTCCACGATTGTCCTCGACTCTGGCGCCTCGCTTGCCGTCGGCACCACCATTGCTATCCGTTACTGCGCCGTGCGCCGCCAGTTCCAGGACCGCGACGCCGCCGACGCCGGTGTCCCCGGTGAGACTGCCGTGCTCAACTACAAGATGGTCCAGGTCCGTCTCCTCCCCCTGCTCGCGGCCGCGTACGCCCTCCACTTTACCGGCCGCGGCATGATGCAGATGTACGAGGCCAACCAGGCTGCGATGAAGAAGAACCTCGCTGCGGGCGGTGGCCAGAGCCGCAGCGCCGGCCCCGAGGAGCTCAACCCCGGAGCCGACCAGCTCGCCGACCTGCACGCGACCTCGTGCGGTCTCAAGGCCCTTGGCTCGACCATGGCCGTCGACGGACTCGAGGCCTGTCGCCGCGCGTGCGGTGGCCACGGCTACTCGTCCTACTCGGGCGTCGGCCCCCACTACGCCGACTACCTCCCGACCGCCACCTGGGAGGGCGACAACTACATGCTCACCCAGCAGGTCGCGCGCTACCTGCTCAAGACTGCGCGTGCCGTCAAGGCCGGCACTGCTCCGGACAACGAGACCAGCCGCCTCCTCAACTTTTACCTTTCGCGTGCCGACACTGGCGCCGCCTTTGACATTCTCAACAAGGACGCCGACATTGTCGCTGCCTTTGGCTGGCGCACCGCCTTCCTCACGATGGAGGCTCTTCGTCTCCGCGACGACCAGAAGCAGTCGTGGAACTCGCTCCTCGTTCACTTCTGGCGTCTCTCGACCGCCCACTCGCAGTACCTCGTCGTGCGCAACTTTTACGACGCCATCTCGGACCCCTCGCTCGCGTCCAAGGTCGGCGAGCCCGCCGCCGCAGCCCTCGGCGACCTCTTCCGCCTCTACTCGCTCCACACTCTCGAGACCCACGCCGCAGAGTTCTTCACCTCGGCAGCATGCACGACCCAGCAGATTACGCTCGTCCGCACAAAGTCGATCTCGCAGCTGCTCGACGCCGTGCGCCCCAACGCGATCCGTCTCGTCGACGCCTGGGGATTCTCAGACTACCAGCTCAACTCGAGTCTCGGCAAGTTTGACGGCAAGGTCTACGAGGACATGTTTGAAAAGGCCCGCAACAACCCCGTCAACACCCTCACGTTCGACCCCTACCCCGACTCGCAGGTGCTCGTCAAGCGTGTCGCAAAGTTGTAACCGGGCTGGCGTAGCTGTAGTTACCAAAGGAAAGAAGAGTAGGGGTTAGTTAGAACCAGGATTAGCATCGATTAGCAACGTTAAAATGTACTGGGTATCCGCACACATTGCAGCAGCAACACAAGTGACACCAGCACCTAGCATCGGGATCGTCGGCGGTGATAACCAGACTGTGGGGATATCGGTCATTTGATGGGGTCATGTGGCTCGAGGAATTCCGGGTAGCAAAGTGACCGTCGAGCCGATGAAATCTGGACTGTTCTCAGTGGCAGCGCCTTCTGCTACTTGGTGACGCCTGCCTGTGCGCAAGCATGGCTGCATGAGTGCTCAGTGAGTGCCAGCGAATCGAGGCATAAAAGCAATGTAGGTGAGTCGTGCAGCGGTTGATCAGTCAGGCACATGATCAACCTTTGGCGCTTGTGATCGTCGTTGCGCCCCCCTCCACAAGTGCGTTGGCCGTGCACCCATGCACCCATCTTCTGGAGGGTAGTCGTGTTATCATAGACTATGGACAGCTTACTGGTCCTCTCCGAAGAGGCTGCACGCACTGAGCTGGCCTTTCGGCTTCCATCCTACACGGCGGCTCATGCCTGGCAGGAGATTTGCGCTGCTGCTCACAGTCCCCGCGCTCACGACATCAAGTAGTACCTCAGACGTAGCACTGGAACACAAGCAACAGTCGCCACATTCAGCCTATCTACATCATGCTTGTTACCTGCGTTACACGCCGTCTCGTCTCCAGCTCAACTTTGACGCACCAGCACCAAGACTAGCGTCTGCACTTAGCGGCCCAGCGCCGCAGGAGTACAGACAAAACGGGCCTACCAGTTACACCCGTCTCTCCAAGATAGCCTCTGCTATTCACACCAGTAGTCATAGCTCCATGTGGGACGGTTGAGACTCAAGGAAAGAAGAGAACGAAGGACACGAGGTCTCAGCAGAACCAAACAGTAATCACGTGATCTATGCCACGCGATAAGTCAGTAGTCCACTCATCCCTCCACTTTCGTGAGACTGTGGATGATGGAATCCCCTTTGTGCTGTACTCTTCTCATCATCCCTTGTCCTCCTTTCGTTCGTGTCTCTCTCTCACCATGGGCTATACACAAGCTACAATATCAAAGAAATCATGGGACCCAATACGAAACAATCCTCCACGCTCATCCCCGTCCCAACACCCACGAAGCAGCAGCACCGCAGCTCAACAGCAGCCAGCCATGGACTCGGACTCTGACCAGGAAGACTCGCAAGACGAGGATCACTACAGGGCTCAAGACAGCGATCACGACTTTGCAGCAATCAAACTCGGTCCTTCATCTCCTGTTCGCAATTCTTCACCGACACGGCCAGGTACTACACAGAAGCGGCGGCAGGTCCTCACAGAGAGTGAGGATGAGACCCAGGACGTTGCGCCCGCACGGACCACCGCCAAGGGCAAAGGCCGCGCTGCTACCCCAGAGAGCGACTCTGATGAGGTAGAGGTCACGGGCTCGACGCCGGCGCAGTCGCAAGCTAGTACTCCTGGCCCGTCAGAGCCGAGGACGCGTGGGAGCGCTCGCACCAATGGGACAGACGATGGGGCGTCTACGTGAGTGTGTGTGCAGGACAGGCTGACGAGGCAGAACACGCAGGTCGACACGGGTGTTGAGATCGGCACCCTCCATACCATCGCCGCTGGCTGGGAATGGCAAGCGCGGTGGCAAGGCCGTGACATATGGGACGCGAGGGAGGCGTTCACTAGCGCCAGTGGACGTGGAGGACGAGGGGAGCGACTCTGGAGTCGAAGTGTCACCGCCAAAGCGCAATACGCGGTCTTCCAGGATGACGAAGGTGTCGCCACCCAAATCGCCAACCAAACGCAAGACGCGTGCAGCACGAGGGCGCGAGGCGTCGTCCACGGAGGACTCGGATATGCAGCCATTGAAGCGTCCCCGGCGGGCTCAGAAGGAGCCACACCCCGACACATCCTCAAGCGAGGACGACCCGCCTCTTCGACGCCGTCGCCGCGCTGGTACTTCTTCGACTGCCGAGTCATCACCGCCCCGCCGCCGGCGCACGCCTAACCGCAAGAGCCGCCGGGCCGACCCCGACGAGGAGGAAGCACCCGAGGCTCTCACGTCAGAGGAGGAAGGCGACGAGATTGAAATGGACGAGCCAGAACGTTTCGCCACCGAGTCTCGGTTACGTGGCAAGAAGGAAACTGCCTTCCAGGCCAACTTGCGGCGTCTCAACCGCCGCCGCCAGGGCAAGGACGAGGACTCGACCGAGGAGGAAGACTCTGACGACGATTCGGAAAAGGACGAGGGTGCGGTCGAAGCGTACCCCGACTGGCGATACACACCCGACGACATGGACGGCTTTATCGACAGCGACGACAGCAGTGTTGCGCTCGCTGAAGGCTTGTTGCCAGAGGAGTTCAGCCTGAAGCGCGAAACGCCAGAGTACAAGTTCAAAGTCGTGTTCCAGTACCTGCTTGCGCTCGTCATTCGCGGGCCAAGGTTCTTGCCTCTCAAGGGAAAAGACCGGGATTACCTTGGTCGACAGCTTCAAGACGTGCGTGATCTGCTGCGGAACATTAGCAATGCGATTGCCGGGACCCTGTGGCGTCCAGACTTCCGCAGCGCGCTTGAGCGCTACCCCGAGTGGAAGGTATGTCCTCATGACAAAGGTGGAGCTGACGGCAGGATGTCGACCTTGAAGAGATGGAAGACTACTGCGACGGCTGTAATCGCCGCCGCCAAAAGTGCTGGAAGTGGGCGACTCTGAAGGGGTCGCCTTATGACAAGGAGACGCACGCAGAGGATTTTGCGGCCAGCGACGCGGAAAGCGACGACAGCGATGCGTCCCAGGCGGACAAGCGTGTTCTGGGCAACCTTGGTAAGTCTGAGAACTGAGGGTTAGTGCTGATGCCAGGCTCGCTTTGCATGCAGCGCGCAAAGGACTTTCACGAGCTGCGACACTGGGAGCACATGATGTACGGTTACATCTCGCTCCGCTATCGCGAGCTGTGTCGCGCGAAACGCGACGAGCAGCCTGTGGACGACGCCGAGCAAGTCAAGTCTGAGGAGTCCGACAACTCGGTGGAAGTTATCGCCGCGCACCGGCCCAACCGCAACAGGGTAGGTGGCCGGCGCCGGGGTAAAGTGTTCGATAACCCTGGAGCGCGTGGCGTGGAGCTGCCCGAGGACGTCACGGATGTCGATGCGGTGACCGAGTGGATGGACGTGGTGGGTGTGCAAAGGGACTGCATGGATTGGTTGGGGCGGGTAGAGAATCGCGCGAGGAATCTGGAGAGTCATTACATGAACTAGCGCACCGCCGTGTACGTGGGGTGCGATGGGGTGTATAGAGGTCGTATGGGTAGGGTGTACATCTACGTGAGTAGTGCATTGCTACTATGGCGGTTGTCATACATCCGGAACTTTCCAGCCCTCAGAGGTGAGAGACAACAACCGGCCAGGCCTGACGAACAGAAGGATTCGTACGGAGATACAGAACACAACAGCTTCTGGAACAGCCCATTCTGCTCACATGCTTGTGGGGCTCGGCGGGGCGGAAGGATACCACAGGATAAGCAAGAAGAGCCTGACTGGCCACGGCAAGGTCCGCCGGATATCAAACTTCCACACGTCCTCCACTCCCCGATTAGGATGTTGGACTTCCATTCCCCACCACTGCGTCTATCGCGCAGTCTGCCTTCACAGCTGATACATAAAGACGCATCGCCTCACATGATGCATGCCCACATCCGCATCAACTATGACAATCCCAGCCGACATTCTCCAACCCACCGGCGGCCTCACCCCCGCCGCGCTCCTCGAGATCGAAGGCAACATCTCCGCGCTGTCCGATGAACTGCACACCTTACAACAAGTGCTGCACGCCAACCCGGAGCTGGCGTGGGAGGAGCACACTGCACACGAAGCCTGTGTCGCGTACATGTCCAAGCAGCCTGGCTGGACAGTCACGCCGCACGCCTACGGCATCGACACGGCCTGGGAGGCAGTCTACGAGCACGGCACGGGGGGGCCAGTCGTTGGCTTCAACAGCGAAATGGATGCTTTGCCTGGTATAGGCCATGCGTGTGGGCACAACCTGATCTGCATCACTGGCATCGGTGCCGCCCTCGGCACTGCCCAGTTTCTGCGCGAGCACAACTTGCCGGGCAAGATCCAGCTGCTCGGCACGCCCGCCGAGGAGGCCGGGGGCGGTAAAGTCGTGCTCCTCAAGAAGGGCGCCTACGACGCCATGGACCTGTGCATGATGGCGCACCCCATGGGCCGCGGCAACGGCTCCGCCATCAGCTACACCGCGTGCATGGCGGCCTTCACCGTGTCGTTCAAGGGCGCCTCGGCCCACGCCTGCGCCAACCCCGCCGCAGGCAAGAATGCCCTCGACGCAGCCGTGGCAGCGTACACCAACGTCGCGCTGCTGCGGCAGCAGATCCCGGACTCGAATCGGATCTACATTACGCTCAAGGGTGGTGAACAGTGGGCGTGCAACGTGATTGCCGCCGACGCCAAGATCCAGTTTGGCGTGCGCGCACCGAGCGGCGCCGAGGTGGCTGCGCTCATCCCGCGCGCGCTCGACTGCATGAAGGCCGGCGCGCTGGCTGCGGGCTGCGAGATCGATATCGCGTTCGAGCTCATGTATCTCGACTCGCGGCATGCGGACGGCTTGGTCGAGTACATGGGCCAGGCGTGCGGTGATGCCTGGGGCGATAGCTATGTGTATAGCATTGACACGCCGTCGCCTGGCGCGACCGACTTTGGGGACGTGTGCTATGCTGTACCTGGTATCCATCCCATGTTTGGCTTGCCGGACGCGCCTGTGGGGGACTTTCCGCATTCAGACAACTATACAAACTCGACGGGGACGAGGAGCGCGACTGCCGCCGCCCTCAAGTCGGCAGCGACGCTGGCTTGGCTCGGCGCTAGGGCTGCGGCGGATGCCAAGTGGCTCGAGGGGGTCAAGGAGACGTGGACGCGACAGATGGACAAGGCGGATAAGCCCAAGATGCTGGCGCGGCTTGAGGCGATCCTTGGGCAGTATAGGAGGGGGGAGATGGCAGGCAAGGCCGCGGGGTTGTGTGAGCATGAGCATTAGGAGGATGTGATTAGTTGATTGAGTCTTGGAGGCGTGCCTACTGATACCGTGGCGCGATGCTGACATGAGCTAGTCATAGTTGTGATGCTCGCAGTTGCACTGTTATGGACGTACGAGCTGTCGGCTCAGGAGACTCTACACCCAGCAGCAGCTCATAAATCCGTCCTTGTTGACGTCCAAAGAATGTTGCCCGAGACATACACTCGGGCGACCGGGGCCGGAGATTGCCGGTTGTCTCAAGGCCATCAAATCGTCGATCCAGGTCGTCCACAGCAGTGTCGAGATGGAAACTTCATCGATGGCATGATCCAGAAGCGATTCGTGAACTGTCATGAACTGTGACAGATAAGTAGGCTGCTGTTCTACCGAGTGTCCAGTCCCGGCAGTCTTGTCCGGCATCCTCGGTCATCTGCGCTGTCGGCCTCATCCGGCTGCTCCCCCATCTACCCCACAGGCACCATCCAGCCAGCAGTCACCCACCATGGCCGCGACATGCCGGGCCGGTCCCTCTCCTGCTCGTCCCAGTCCCACCACCACTGGCTGCTGCAGCAGCTCCACTGCTGTTGCACGCTGCCCACCGGCTGACCGAGTCACCTCGGTGCAGACCACAACCGGCCCACAGCCCACTTGAGAACTCACCCGAACATCCAGTCCTCGAGCATATGTAGACCCCCAGGATTACTCACACACCAGCTCCCTCTGTTGTACTCTCACCCATCAAGATGACCACGCAAACCAAGCCCCAGCTCTCCATCGACGAGTGTACGTCCCTCTCCGTCGTCGCAGATTGCCCAGCTGACATGACAACAGGCGACAGGCTGCTATGCTCTCCCGGCACAATCTTTGAACTCGGCGAGCCTGTAACGCTCTTTGGCCAGCCTACAAAGGTGTGGAAGCACACCCCCCCGACATTTAGGGCTTTCTTTCTCGCAACGTTCCCAAAATGGGCCAAACTTGGTCGCATCCTTGTTTCCGAGCCCATGGTCACTGGCGCGGCCCACGAGCGCGTCCATGTTAGCTATGCCGAGGTCTGGCGCCGCTCCATTCATCTCGGGGCGTATTTGAGGGAGCTCAACGTCAAGGCTGGCACGAGGGTTGCGCTCGGTGGAGGGAACTCTTCGCAGTGAGTAGATCGGCCAGCACTTGCCACACCTGTGATGAGACAAGCACTGACAAAGTGCAGCTGGATGGTGGCGTTCATCGCCTGCCACCTGATCGGAGCCGTGCCAGTCCTTCTCAACTCGACGCTGCACATTGACGCGCAGCTCCACTGCCTGACACTCACCAAACCCGCCATTGTCCTCTGCGACGGCAAGTTTGCCGATATCCTCGCACCGCACACGGCGAGGCTCGCAGCCAAGCACGTCGGCCAGATCTTCTGCTGGACCTCGCTGGCGCACCACCCTGAGCGTACCCGCGTTGCCATCAAGGATCTCACGGGCGTCAAGGCGTCGCAGCCCGAGATTGTCGCTGTTGAGCGCGGAGAGGGCATGCAGGGCGTCCACCCGGAGAGCGACTCCATGATCATGTTTACCTCTGGGTGAGTCTGCTGCTGATGATTGTGGCTGACGGCAGAACCACCAACCTCCCCAAGGGTGTGCTCATCACTCAGCGCGGTGCGCTCACGCATGTGATTTCGAGTTCTATTCGTGAGTGATCCTCTCTGCAAGCCGAACAGCACTGACGCGCCAGCCGCTGCCCGCGCCATCCTCCGCATGGGCGGCTCGCTCGAAGACGCGCTCTCGGCGCACAACCCGCCACTCGACAGCCAGGGCGCCATGCTCCTGGCCGTCCCCCTCTTCCACGTTACGGGCAGCATGGGCTGGATGATGCGCGGGTTCCACCTGGGTGCCAAGATGGTGTTCATGACCCGCTGGAACGTCAAGGCTGCTGCAGAGTTGATCGTCGAGGAGAAGATCAACGCTATCGGTGGTGTGCCCGCCATTGCCACCGCTGTCATCCAGTCGGGTCTCCTGCCCGAGGACCACGTTATGGACGGTGTGACCTACGGCGGAGCGCCGCCGCCTAAGCGCTTGGCCGACGATATTTTCAAGCGCTGGCCGAACTGTCTTGCCACGCATGCTTACGGTATGACGGAGACGGCCGGCCTTCACACTGCCCTCGCTGGACCCGACTATCTCGAAAACGTGAGTGGCTACAGAGTCTTTGCACATGTACTGACACACCAGCCCGAGGCCGTCGGCCCCCCAATGCCAGTGGACGAGATCCGCATCGTGCACCCCAAGACCCTCCAGCCGCTGCCCGTGCACGAGCTCGGCGAGGTCCAGTGCCGCGGAGCCAACATAATGAAGTGCTACGTCGACAACGAAAAGGCGACCAAGGCGGCCATCACGGAGGACGGCTGGCTCAACACCGGCGACCTCGCACGCATGGACGAGCAGGGCTACCTCTACATCCGCGACCGCGCCAAGGATGTCATTATCCGCGGCGGCGAAAACATTGCCTCCGCCGAGGTCGAGAATGCCATCCACCAGGACGACCGCATTGCCGAGGTTGCAGCTGTGCCCGTCCCCTGTGAGCTCATGGGCGAGCGTGTCGGTCTCGGTGTGAGTCTCGCTCCCGGGGCAAAGGCGACGCCAGAGGAGATCATGGCCGCTGCCCAGCCCAGGTTGCGTCACCCTGCGCAGCCTGTTGTGGTCGTCATCTTCGACGCGCTGCCTAGGAATGCCAACGCCAAGATTGTCAAGAGCGACGTCAAGAAGGTTGTGGTCGCAGAGTGGGAGAGGATTACTAGGGCTGTTAGGGCCAAGCTTTAGTAGGTCGGCAGGGTGCATGGATAGTAGTCATTGGTTTCTTTGGTACAGCAGATGCAGTCTTGCTCAAAGTGATACTTGAGTAGCGCGTAAGAGGCTGTCGGTCGACCGGCGTTTACCGGCTCTGCCACTTGGGACACTGTATCGGCTCCGTCGGTGCTTGTCGCTCTCACCTCTGCATGCACAGCAAGTTTGAAGCGAAAGCGACGTAGGTAGCGAGTATATAAAAGAAGAGGCAAAAATGCCAGTCATGAGAACGGTTCTTTGTACGACGTGTGCTTCCCGCTGTTGTTGTCGGCCGAAATTATAACAATCTAATCAGATAGCACCCACCACCCACGACACATTTGTTCTTCTCTTCCTCCTCTCTTCAAGCGCAGTACCATTCCCCCATCGAAGTATACACGGTTCATTATGGCCACCGATGGGAAGGGCTGGAAGAACGTGGTCATCATAGGCGGTACGTACTCAAGCGTGGACAATGCCAGCTTGGGCGTGCCAAGCTTTTGCACATCCACCTGTCGCCACCCATTCCCTCTCCTAGAACTCCACTAACACGACACAGCAAGCTTTGCCGGCCACATGCTCGCCAACACTTTGGCACCCAAGCTTCCCAAGAATTATCGTATTGTTATTATCGACCAGAGCGAGTTTGCGCTGCATGCACCGGCAATCGTGCACGCAGTTGCTGTTCCTGGTGCGTTCCTGTCCTTATCCAAGGAGGACGGTTTGCAACTCGAACCATGATAAGTTGCTGACACTGCAGGTGCCGAGTCTCACAGTCTTACCGCCAAGGTGACCCAGAAGACTGTCTTCCCTGCCGGATCCCGACATGTCGTCCTCTGCCCTGTTGCTGTCGTAGAGCTCAAGAAGACTAGTGTGGTGCTGGACAAGGAGTTTGAGGGTAGTACCGAGCTTCATTTTCAGGCGAGTCTTTAAACACTGTCAAGGAATATGTAATGACGTGACAGCATTGCATCCTCGCTATGGGTGCTTCACAGCCCTTTCCGCTTCGTCAAGCACCGGGCACCGAGCAGGCAGCCTACCAGCAGCAGCTGCGTGACACGCAGGATGGTTTCAAGAACGCCAACTCCATTTTGATCATTGGTGGTGGAGCTGGTGGAACGGAGATTGCAGGCGTAAGTTCCATGCCTGCCCGAGCCCAAGTCGCTGACTCTACAGGAACTCTCAGCCATCTATCCCGGCAAGAAGATCACTCTTGTGCACTCTCGCGCCCGCCTCCTCGTCACAGGTGACCAAACTGAGACCCCCAAACCCTCACACGACGGTATCTGGTGTGAGACGACCTATGCCGTCATCCCTGACACACTGGCCACTGCGATCCAAACACAGCTCGAGGCGCGTGGTGTGAAAGTGGTACTCAGCGAGCGCGTCGTCTTCCCCACCGCACCGCCCGCAAACGACACAGACTGGGACGGAAGCGACGGTGCCCTGCCAGGCATGCGCGCGGTCAGCCTCTCGTCTGGAAGAAAGCTAGACATCGACTGCGTCCTCGTCTCGACGGGCAACAAGCCCAACTCGCAGCTCGTCCGTGCCGCGGACCCTCAAGCGCTGGGTCCCGGAGGATATGTCGCTATCAACCCAAACCTGCGCGTCGTTGCGTCTTCTGACGCCTCGCCTATGTCTGGCAACTACTATGCAATTGGCGACGTCGCGGCCACTCCGGGGCGTAAGACTGCCTCGCTAGCGCATACCGAGGGAGTCGCGCTCGGCAAGATGCTCATCCCCTTCATTGCAGCTGAAGCAAGGGGCAAGCCTATCAAGGAGGCAAAGTTCACGCCTCGCTGGCTGGACGGCGTGCTCATTTGTCTTGGTGTTCCCCGGCCCAATGCCGAGGGGGTCATGCCAACGGGCGAGGCTGCGCTTGCTGGTGCTGGTGCGGTTACGTGGCCAATCTTCGGGACCTGGGGTGCCCCGCAGTGGATGATGCGATGGATGGCGCAGGATTACTTTGCTGACCGTGCGTTCTTTGCAAGGTTTACGGGGGAGGAAAAGGTTAGCAAAGAGGACGGCTGAGTGATCGTGCAAGCGAGCATTAGACTGAGTTTGTGTCATAGTTTGTTATGTAGGGGTTATAGACCAGTGAGTGTAAGGTTAGATTGAGGACCTATGGGCTATACGAGATTGGGTGCATGTTATGGGTAGATGAGAGATGCCGTGAGGCAACGCGGGTTGGTCGGCTTGAACCACCAGTCGACGCGTCACCATCCGGCACAATCTTTTCTTCACTCTCAGAGCGCTCAGATCCCTGTATCTTTCTCAAGCTTGTGCACTGAGCTCAGCCCCAGCAACAGGGCTTCAAGTGTCATCTGTTCATGCATGCATGCACATACTGGACAGTGCAAATAACAAAGTTGTCTGTTACCGCGTCTGATCATCCCGGCCGTGATTACGTCATATTCCAACCTCCACTTTTCACCCAGTCATCGCTCACTTTGCACAGTCTTCGGCTTTTCTCTCTTTCACTCTCTTTCTCATTCATTCATTCACCCGCAGCAATGAACCCAGCACTGGGAGCACCCCTACCCCCCATGCCACCACCGCAGCCGGCGGTCGTGCAGGCCCCCCCGCCCAACATGCTCAACGCCAACGCTCTCGTCGGCCTGGGCATGATGATTGTCAACCCTGCCATCAGCTCAATGTTCAACATTCCTTTCCAGGGTGCGCTTACGCGTATGCGCACGACGTTCAACCCGGTCTCCAAGTCGGGCCGTGTTAGGGAGTAAGTACTGTTGAGCCTGCCAGAGTGGCGAGGTAGGTGCAGGCGCTGACGAGCAGGAACCCCCTGAGCGGTCTTATTGCTACCTTCAAGCGCACCTACGACCTTGATGGCTTCTCTGGTATCTTCAAGGGTGAGTGCTCTGCAGTGAACAACTCGGCATAGACATGCTAACGTCTAGGCTTCTTCGCTGCCGGCATGCAGACCGTCGTCGGCACTCTTCCCACTGCCGGTTACCTTGCATACCTCCTGTCCTCCGGTGCTCTCTACGCTCCTCCCAACGAGGACGGCACACCTGGTACCATCATGCCCGACCACCTCACCCGTCTGTCCATGTGGCTTTCGTCGCTTGACGCCGGCGCCCAGATCGCCATGGGCATCCTCTCACGTGTCGGTCTCGCTGTCGCCTCGATCCCCGCTACCGTTCTCTGGGCCCGTCTCTTCTCGTCGCCCAAGGACATTCCCTTCTCGGTTGACGGTTTCAAGTCGCTCATGTCTTCTCGCGAGCGCGCCGCCCCCTGGCGCATTTGGCTCGCCCCTGGACTCCTGACCGGCACTATTGCCATGTCGTTTGCCCAGTGGACCCTCACCGCGCTCACTCTCCCCCTCTCGCTGCCCCCCAACGACCCTGCCATCAGGTACTTTACCATCACCCAGGTCGTCCCCGTCGAACTTCACGCGCCCGTCTATATTCTTCTCCACCTCCTCGCCACCGCCTGGGTTGTGCCCCTCACCGTTGCTATCGCCAAGATTGCCGCCCAGCCCGACGCCGACGCCGAGACCATTGGCGAGAAGGGCGCCGTCGCCTCCGAGGAGATTGGCGCCGGCTTCCCCCGCGCTTCCAAGACCAACGAGGACGTTGTCAACATCCGTAAGCGTGCCCGCTACGCTGGTATCTGGGACGCCATCACTACCATCTACAACGAGGAGGGCCTTGGCTCGCTTTACCGTGGCTGGATCTGGACTGCTGCTTCCGTCGCTCTCACTGCCGTTACCACTGTTCAGGTCGCGCAGGTCATGGAGGGTGGTATGTAGATTGCGAGGATGTAAGAAGTGCTCGGACGGGCGACAGCTGCCCATACATGGACATTAACTTCTACAATTGACACTATTTCGCGACATGGTTCTCCCTCGCGGTGGTGATCACCCGGCCGAGCTTGATGGCAAGCTCCTCCTGGTGCTTGGGTGAAGCGACCTGCAACCCAACTGGACAGCCCTCGAGAGCCTCGGCGTCGTCTGCTGTTAGTCGTGCACTGAAATTTGCCAACTCACAGTTATCCCAAACACGCTTCTCCTGCTCGTTTCGCATCGGCTCGCTCCCAGACTTTACGTCGGTGCGCTTTACAAATCCAGCAGGGAACGCAAGGCTCGTCAAGTCTGCGAGATTCCACATGCCCGTACTGATGAGATATTCTTGGGCATACCGCGGCGCCGTAGGGTACGCGTACACGCAGGAGATGACACCGTCGACCGGCCGGCCAGTACCAGTGTGCTGCGCCGTGGCCATCCATTGGTCGAGGATTGCAGTGTTGTGCACCTGTTTCCTGGCCTGGAGAGCCCACAGATCCGTGGCCGAAGGAGGCGGCGTGTCGGATGCGCTGACAGCTTCCCACTTCTTCATCCCCACGGGCCACGGCTCGGTCAGCTCGTCCGTCTCCCCCTGTAGCAGAGAACCGATGGCCTTGCCGCCGTCTCCGCCAAGGAGACCCATAAGGATCTGAGAGGCGTCTGCAGGGTTGTATGCCGGGAACTCGAGGACGCTGTGCCCGGCGGCCGTCAGTGCCGCGGCCGTCTCGCGCAGGGCGCGGGCTACCGCTGGTGTAGGCGCGACAATGTCGTCGTACATGATGCCTGCTCATTAGCTCTTCATATACGTGAGGGACGAACCAAAGCACAGCTTGCCGGGCAGTTCGACCTCCTTCCAGGGCAGGTTGTAACACATCGGATCGACGTCCCATGGCTTGGCGGCGAGCACGACTCTGCACCACAGCTCGATCGCGTCGAGATCATGCGCCATGGGCCCCAGCACGCCGCGCACGGCTTCCTGGCCCGCCATGCCAGACTTCATGCCACGGAGGGACCAGCGGCCCGCAGAAGGTTTCAGGCCGTAGATCCCGTTGATGGCGGCAGGAACGCGGATGGAGCCGCCAATGTCTGTTCCGTTCCCTAGCGGCGAGCCGCGCATGGCGAGCAGCACGCCTTCGCCGCCAGAGGAACCGCCGGCCAGCATGTCCGTGTTAAACGGGCAGGGGGTGTAGCCCATCAGGTTTGAGTAGGTCTCGGCCAGCATCATTGCTGTCGGCACCGTGGTTTTGCAGAACAGTACACCGCCGGCCTGCTTGAACACTGTCGCGAGGTAGCAGTCGGCGGCGGCTGGTTGGTTGGCTGAATTCACAAACCCAATGGCGCTGTCGTATCCCTTGATGCTCATATTGTCCTTGAGCGAGATGGGGAGGCCGTGCAGCGGCCCAGCAGGGGTGGAGTCGCGAGCGTAAGCCGCGTCAATGGCTGCGGCGTCACGGAGAGCGTCCTCGAAGAAGATCTCGGAGAGGCAGTTGGTGACCTGGCATGCAATCGCGGCCCGTTTACAGAATGCTGTCGTGACTGCCACCGAAGTGAGCTCACGCGCCAGCATGCGCTGCACGAGCGTTGTGGCGGGGGGCTCGGTGATTTCAATCTCGGTCGCGGTGAGGATCCCGCAGGTGCGTGGAATGTCGGTCACGTTCTTGACATCGGGCAGCTTTGTGAGGCGCCAAGCTTCGGGGATGAGAGCGTCGCGGGCTGCAAGCTTTGCTGCCGAGACGGCTTGCCAGGTGGTTGGAGATGTGTCGATTGTCATTGTTGTCGTGCTTGTGGAGGATGTCACTTGTGAGTGTGGGTCCCCTTTATGCGTGCATTGTGGAGTGTGGGGAAGAACACCAACATCCTGTACATCAGTGGACGACGTATGTTGCGCTCTGCCCACTTGTTGTACTCACTGCCAATGCCCACTGGCACTGCTGTGGAGAATGCGGAGCCGGGAAACCAACACCATTTGACTTTGACGGATGTTGGGAAGTATAGCCCGCCACTTCTCGGTGACGAGCGATGCTCTGGACCTGTTGACGCTCTCATCATCTACGTTGTGTGATCGCTTAATTGTCACAGATAGCAAGTAGCCGATCATCTCAGAAAGCGCGCTTGGCCGATGTCCGGCGCCGTGAGGCCGTTGCAGATACTGGCGTGCATGTGACAAACCGCCCACTCCCAACTGCTGTGAACTTTGGGTCCATACGCCGCACCATGCCTCCGCCATTCCCGACGCTTCACTGCGTACATCTCTACATACTCATGACCACAATCAATGGGTAATGCATGCTGACAACATTGCACGTCACATGATAACAGAGCCGCGTCAAGGGCCGTGCTGGTCAGCAGCGTCGATTGTGGTACAGCAGGAACTCGAACATCCGCACATCCGCAATATCCTGTAATCCTCCTGAATCCTCCTCACGAGTCTCTCTGCTTCCTGTGTTCGACCATATGGAACCGTTTCTTGCAATCAACATCTGTGGAGCTCCTAGAAACATCCCGGCCCCGGGGAAGTTGCGGTCTGGGGACCCACTGTTTGCAAATGCGGGGCCGGACGTCGCGGACGCGATAACGCCACTTGATGGCATTTGTTGGTACTTAAACTCGGATCCAACGACTTGTAGGCCTCATCAGCAGCATTTTTGCGTCGACACACGCAACAATGATCTCTCCTTATCAAGGCGTAGCCGAGCTCGAAAACAAGGAGCAAACCGACATCGTTGTCACTCCGGTCAACGATGATATCAAGGAGGATGTCGAAGGTGGCCACTCGCTTGAGGACGAATTTACAGAGGAGGAGTACAATGCCGTCCGCCGTCGTATCGATTTTATCCTCATGCCTCTCCTCATGATCACGTTTGGTATTCAGTTTGCGGATAAGCAGTCGCTTTCCAGTGCTGTCATTTTTGTGAGTGAATCCTCCTCATAACTTGGGCGTCCAAACCTAACAGCCCCAGGGTCTCAAGCAGGACACCGGCCTCTCCAACCAAGAGTATGCCAACCTGACCACCCTGTTCTGTAAGCCACTCCGTTCTTACCGCCAACTAACACTGCAGTCGTCGCCTTTGCCGCTGCCCAAATTCCCTTCTCCTGGGTGCTCCAACACTTCCCCATCGGCAAGGGTCTCTCAGTCTTTGTCATTCTCTGGGGTGCCTGCGTCATGTGTCTGGGTGCCTGCAACAACTACGCTCAGCTCATGGTTGTCCGCGTTCTTATTGCCATCTTCGAATCGGTCGTTATCCCTGGTTTCGCCATCCTGACTGCCTCGTGGTTCCTCCGCAAAGAGCAGACCTTCAGGCAGTGCCTGTACTACTCGATGAACCAGCTGTTCGGCATGTTCGCTGCGATCGTCATCTACGCTCTCGCGAGTCACGTACAAAAGCATGGTGGTCTCGCAGCCTGGCGTGTCATCCAGCTGTTCCTCGGCGGTCTAACCGTCTTTGTCGGCATCATCGACTGGTTCATGATCGGCACTCCTTCCGAGGTGTGGTGGCTGTCCAAGCGCGAGAAGAAGATTGCCCACGCGCGTGTCGCGGGAAACGGCACTGGTGGCGCCGAGGTCGCTCCCTGGAACTGGGGACATGTCAAGGAGTGTTTCCGTGACCCGCAATACTACATTGCACTGCTGTTCAACTTCCTCGTCATGATCCCCAACGGCGGTCTCCTAGCCTTCAACCAGCTCATTTATGTCGGATTCGGGTTCACGCCCCTCGAGTCGATCCTGTACTTCATGCCTGCCCAGACGGTTGCGTTCTTCTTTGTCATCGGCCCTGGCCTTTGCGTGCAGTACTGGCCCAACACGCGCTTCCCTTGGGCCATCTTCATCACTGCTCTCGCTTGCGCCAGCTTCCTGTTCTGTGGCCTCTGCCCCGACAGCACCGACAAGTGGACCCGCTGGGGCGTGTTCATGTTCACGCTCCCGTTTGCTACGGCGCTCTTCATGGTCTGGCCGCTCATGTCGGTCAACGTCGCTGGGCGTACCAAAAAGTCGTTCTTTGCGGGCTCATCGCTGGTCACATACTCGGCAGGCAACATTGTTGGATCACAGATCTTCAAAGACCCACCTCGTTACCTAAAGGGTCTCACCGGCGTCGCCGTCGCCATGATCTTGTACGGCATCTTGCTCGTCGTGTGGTGGGTTTACTGCATCAAGGTGAACAAGAAGCGCGACGCTCTGTGTGCCGCCCAAGGTCTCACGGCCGAGGATGCCGTGATCGGGAACAAGATTGCCGGCGAGCAGGACTTGACCGACATGGAGAACATTCACTTCCGTTACAGCTGCTAGTGGATGAGTGGAGAGTGAGGGTTAGGGATCAGAAGTGTAACAATGGGATGAATCAACTGTTTTCTGGATGAGGCGCGACGCCGGTCAGTAGAAGGCACATCTTACTGTATCCATATCGCTCTAGTTGGCTGCAGCTGCGTTGACTGCCTGGATCTTCTCCCAGAACCTTTTAACCTGGGACCCATCCAAATGGAGACCCATCTCCTCCACCAACCAGCGCCTGCAGTCCTCTTCACTGGCAACATCCGCCTCCTCGATCACATTGGCCCCGTCCGACTTCTTAAAGTGCCCGTTGAATGCAGTGACGCGTTTGTCGCCGTCCCAGGTCGCGGCCATGTACGCCCGGAAGAAGATTGACTTGGGGTATGTCGAGATGTACCAGTTGAGCGGGATGATGTCCTCGACGACAACCGGCCGGCGGGTGATGCCATACAGCGCAATCCAGTCATCTCCGAGCTTGGCCTCGAGAATCTGCTCGACATCCTCGGCCACACGCGAGGCACCGGCATCAGGCGCAGCATCGGTGGCCGTGCGCATGCGATAGGTCATGTATTTGCCCTCCTGCACCTTGCCGCTCGGGTGGTTCGTGGTGCGGACCGGGATCGAAGGGGCGAAACGACCAAATCCGGGGTCAAAGATGTAGGTCTCGTCGTCAATGTGGACGACGGCACCGCAGTGCGTCTGCGGGCTAGGCCTGTCGCCCTCTGGACCAAACAGGACACGGGCAAAGAATGGCTCGCACTTGAATCCAAGGGCTTTGAGTGCAGCGTTGGACAGCGCGGCGTGCTCCATGCAGTAGCCGCCGCGGCCTTGCTCGAGGAGCTTGGCAAAGCACACTTCTGGCGTGAGGTCGACAGGGGTGCCTGTAAAGGAGGAGACGTTCTCAAAGGGAATGGCCCGGAGGTGGGCTTCCAGGATAGCGGAGAGGGTGGCGAGATCGAATGTTGTCGGCGCCTCGATGTTCAAACGCGCGAGGTAGCGCTCGGCCAGCCTGTCTGTCATGATTGTGGTCGGAGCTGGGGGTTGCAGGACGCCGTGAAGTGAGGTGGCGAGAGAGAACAGAATACACGGAGTTTGACTGATACACCGGTGTGAGAGTGCTGATGAGAGAGCCGTTGTATAAGGGTTGGTGACTTTGTCGAAGATTGAGAACAAGTGCAAGGAGTGCTCGGGGTTGACCATGGAAGCGGAACAACGGGGCCGGAATCCGGTGCCTGACGTTCAGTGACCGATTATGATGCAGTCATCAGAGTGTCCCGCTGCTGGCGCATGCATGCTTGACCTGAGAGGGTATAAACATATACCATGCGTACAATCTTGTACTTTTCCGCAGAAGTATGTATGTTTGGTAAGGTTATCCCAAGACAGTGCTGGAGACAGGATAGGTAGGTAGCATCGGCCCTCTCAAGTCCGGCGCCGGATGCCGATTCCACTCGTCCACTTGTCCATCGTCTTGCAAATCTCTATGAGCAACATGCACAGGCTTGCAGAGGTATTTCAGACCGGCCTCCTCGTTCTACAGGGCAGAAGAAGTGCTTCTTCAGGAGCAGAATTCGCGCCGAGTGGCCGACAGTCTTTGCCTTGAGCGAGGTGTCGGCTCTGACCGCGGGTTTCGGCAACACTGTGGTGGTGGGCCCGGTTGCATCCCCACAGCCAAGAGACCCACCACCGCTGGCCAGCAGCATTATCCATCTTGGCTTCTCATCATCGTTGAGCACAACGCCTCTACAGCAATGTCGCAACCAAAGCTCGTGCTTCACCACCTGCGCTTCTCGCGAGGCAACCGCATCATCTGGCTCATGGAGGTACGCTCCACGCCCGGGGCGCGATCACTGACACCCACCAGGAGCTTGGTCTCAAGTATGATATTGTCGTGCACTACTTTCCCTCCAAGGGCGCCTATGCTACTTCACTCAAGGCAGTCACTCCCCTGAGCAAGGTATGCCTCATTCCAGCTGGTAAGACTAACGGCAGGCCCCCGCTCTCATCATTGACGGCAAGACGTACACCGAGTCGGGAGCAATCATCACCGACCTCCTCTCAAAGTTTCCTTCTGCTGGCACAGAGTCGACTCCAAGCAGCAACAGTACTTTCTGGGGATACTTTTCCGAGTCGTCCATGATGCTCTTCATCCAGCCCGCACGCTTTATCGGCCTGGGACGCCACGAACTCAAGTCTGACCCGGCGCTGCAGAGCGAGGATGCGCAAAAGGGGACCGCAGCGATGGACAAGTGGCTCCAGGGTTGGAGTCACAGGCATGCGCAGTTGGCGCTGGACGAGGCAGAAAAGTTCTTGCAGCACAACAAGTGGTTCTCTGGTAACGACAAGCTCGGTGTTGGAGACGTGAGTGCCTTGGGTCAACGTGTGGCTGACGGCAGTTTATGATGTGGTACTCCATTGGCGCTGTCACGAAGACGCACAAGCTGGGACCCGGTGTCCAGGGCTGGATTGACCGTGTGCGTGCCCGTCCGGCGTTCCAGGCTGCCGAGAAGAGGATGAAGGCGGAGGAAAAGGCGCAGATGCCGCAAAAGGGAAAGCTTTAGCGATGAAGGGAATATTGGGAACAGGTTGGTCTGACGTTAATGAACGTTGTACCGCAAAGCCCCTACTGCATACACTGACTACACCTTCTCCACTGAACCCTTCTCCTCAAAGCTCACAGCTTGCACGTTCTCTGTCCTGTCCCCAGCTTCAAGTCGCCGAACTTCATCTGCCTTCTCCTGCCGCTTTCGCTCCCCGGTGCGCATAAAGTACCATGCAGCCACCACGCTCGCGACAGTCCCCGCCAATAAGCCGATAGAAGTACAGTAACTGACGCGGTACGTTGGGCCAAACTTTGCGTTGTAGATCTGGGGCCCGACGATGCCCATGAGCTGACAGCTCGCGTTTGTGAACCCGATTGCCATGCCTGCACTGCTCGTTCCGCGGGTAGCGCGGATGCGTTCCGGCCAGATGATTGGGAAAAACGATTGACTGGCGGCAGTGGCGATCATGACGAAAATGTACTTTGCGACTGGCGCCTTGACGGTGATGAGGAGCACGTAGCAGACGATCTGGGTGAGCTCGACACCGAGTCCGGCAATCCACGGTGAGAGCTTTCCCTTGTGAATAAAGTATGCGAGTGATAGCAAGATGACAAAGACCAGCGTGAAAGGTGGCATAGTCATGACTTGCGAGATGGCCGTGTTGGAGATGCCCAGATCGTAGATGACCGTGGGGAGCACAAACGAGATGCCCCAGCCGCCGATACCGTGTGTGATCCAGATGAGCGTGAACGGGATGAAGGTTGGGTCGGACACGAGGGCCTTGATCTGGGGCCACGAGAATGTCTTGCCGTGCTGCGTTGGGCCGTCGACAGGCAAGTCGGACAAAATGAGCCCCTTTTCGTTGTCGTCGAGAAAGGTGGCCGTGTCGGGGTAGTTGGGCAGGAAGAAGAGCGTTACGACTCCACAGATGATGGCCGGAATGCCTTCAAGAATAAACAACCACCGCCAGCCTGCGAGCCCAGCTGCGCCGTTCATGAAGGAGATGGCGTAGGCGAGGAGTCCACTGATGGTTCCCGAGAACATGCCGCACGCATAGAAGAAGGCGATGCGCATCGGGAGCTTGTCGGGCGAGTACCAAAAGCTGAGATGGTACAGCACACCAGGGTAGAAACCTGCTTCTGCAAGGCCAAGGAAAAAGCGACAGGCCAGGATGCCTGCATAGTTTTGTGTCGCTCCCTGGCACATTGACACAACGCCCCAGGTAAGCATGATGCGGGACATCCACTTGTTGGGCGAAAAGTACTTTAACGCAAGGGTGGAGACGGGCTCGGCGAACATGTAGGGGTAGTAGAAGATACTCAATGCCCAAGCCCATTGGGTTCCTGTGAGGTTGCCAAGCTGTTTCTTGATGCCAGTCCCTTGCTCGAGGTTCATGATGGCCGTGTTGGAAATGTTGGAGACGTGGATGCGCATTATAAGGTAGACGAGAGCGTACCATAGCAAGAGTCGTTTATCGACACGCCGGTGAGCAGCGGCTAGCGCTGGGTTGGAGGTAGGTTTGGGATCATTGGGTGAGGTTGAGCGGGGAGACTCAAAAGACGAGCCTGTTGAGGAGGTCATTGTGGGCTTTGGGTGTAAGTTGTAAGCCAGCCAGCAGTTTATGAGTCCACAGGTCTCAAGTCACTTGTCTGGTTCATCTCCACAAAGTCCGTCAAAGCCGCATGGTAATTTCATCATTCCACGATTTGATCTTTACACGACCGCGGCCGAGATAAGATTGACACTGGGTGGAGGGAGATGTGAGCACGCACACTATACGTCTTGCAGGGTAAATACATGAGCATACAATGTGTCTTTACGTCAATCGCTTGTTCATATCTTGAGACTGGGTTCACAAAAAGAGTGGTAGCGAATGAGAGGAGGACGATGATCAGATCATGCAGCTGTTTCCACCACAAGCTACCTCTTCGACTGCGTCGACTTCGAGCGGGATCAGATTGCGCCATTGCTACTCACTCATTGCGCAATCATCCACCTTGACTTTCTACATCATCTCTCATGTCGGTCCACCTTCCATTCAGCGCACAAGGCAACAGCCAAGACTATACAGTGCATGCCCACCATCATGTCCGTCGTAACTGCGCCCAAGAAGCCAAGCCGGCGCCTGCAAGGCATGTGCAAAGAGGCAAAAGACCAAAACCGAAATGACGAGCTGGATCACACGCGACGGCGGATGACATCGCCGTAACGGGCCACAGACTTACTTATCAGAGCCTGGCTGACAACTCTGACACACCCACACCAGACCTGCAATGCCCGTAGCCATCACCCAACAGCCGTCCACCCTGGCGCTCCCCAAGTGGAAGCGCCCCAGCAAGACCACGGCGGACCTGCCATGGGCAGACATTGTGGTCCTTGACATGGCCAAGTATGATCTCCCAGGCGGGAAAGAAGAGCTCGCCGAAGAGCTGCGCGAGGCAGTACGTCCTCTGTGATGTGCAAAAACTGATACCAGGTGCACAAAACTGGCTTCTTCTCGATCCGCAACACGGGCTTTGAAGCGGCAGAGATTGAGCGACAGTACGATATTGGGCAGCAGTTCTTTGCCCTCGACCCCGAAGTCAAGAGTGACAAGAAGTATCAGGTCGATTTCGCCAATGGCAACTACTTTGGCTACAAGCCTGTAAGCACCCCTCACTAGTGCATACCTGACGGCAGCCCCACGAGAAGAAGGTGTACGGGACTGACGTGCTCGACAATGTCGAAACTCTCAACATTCCCAAGTTCAACGATGACTTTTCGCGTGAACCTTTCCACCCATTCTTCAACCCATTCAGAACCGAGATTGAAGCCTTTTCGCGGAAATCCCTCGCGTTAGCCTCCAAAATCTTTACACTCTTCAGCATCATCCTCGAACTCCCTGAAGACTACTTCTCCAAGCGGCACGCGTACCAAGACTCGTCCGAGGATCATCTGCGGTACATGCGCTACCACCCGCGGTCCGTCGAAGACGATGCAAAGATCAACAACACGTGGTCCCGCGCCCACACAGATTTCGGCTCCTTGACCCTGCTGTGGTCACAGGACGTCGCAGGCCTGCAGATCAAGACCGCCACGGGCGCATGGGAGTACGTCCCGCCTGTCGATGGGGGGATCGTGTGTAATGTCGGCGACACGCTGGATTTCTGGTCCGCAGGGTATTTGAAGAGTACTACCCACCGTGTGGTGCGGCCGCCCGAGGACCAGGCCGGCCAGTTCAGACAGGGGCTGTTCTACTTTGTGCGACCGGGGAACGAGGTGGATATCCAGCCTGCGCCGAGTCCGTTGCTACGCCGTCTGGGCCGCATTCCGCCAGAGGGAGAGAGCAGCAACCAAAAAACCGAGGTCAAGGGCCTCGAATATGTTCGGGAGCGGGTCAAGAATTATCACGATCACGGTGACTATGGGGACAGGAAGGGCAAGGTGTTCAAGGTCGGCGGGCTTGAAATTGAGGATGAGGCGTCGTGAACCTGCGTGGTGCTTGTTTGCCGTCAAAAAGCATGTATTTATCAAAGATGGCTAATGATTTCAAGTGGGCGGCTCATTGCAAAGCACCCTCTGCAGCCGGACCGGCTGTCAATGCAAGCTACGGCAGAGAGGAAGCCACTGGCAGCCTGAAAAGAAGTTGCTCAAGCCTGCGCGCGGTCGGTGGGCTGTCCACCGGTCGGTTGGAACTAGTGGGCCACACGGATGCCAGACGCACTGCAGCCAACCACACAGACTATGCCATTTGGTTTCATCATGCGCGCTGATGCCACTGTCCTTATGAACACACACTAGTATACAAATAATTGTCCCCATCTAATCCAGTGCCCAGAAAGCATCTAACGCTCCCAAGGAACCTTGTCTGGCCAAGTCTTCTGGAACCACGTTGTGACAATGTCGCGCACCTCGTCGTACCCCTCCTCGATATCGTCGTTCAAGCACAGCACACTCGCCTTGTCCCCGCGCTTGGGGTCGAGGTCCTCGAGGAGAATCTTCTTGGCCGTCTTGGGGTTGCGCAGCTGTTCAAACTTGAGATGTGAGGCGCCCCAGGTATACATGTAGCGGAAGAGCAGGCGCATCGTCCACTCGCGCAGGTCGACGGCGACGCCAGGGCCAGTGAGCGGGGAGACGACTGCGTCGAGACTAAAGTCGGTCTCCTGCCACGTCCGCGTGAGGGGCAGGTGTGGGGGTGAGCCAGGCGCGTGCGGCGGGAGCACATCGTAGGGCGCGGTGTAGGTCGTCTGGGCCGGGGGGAAGAAGGACGACAGGCCGAGGCGGCCCGAGTCGCCGACGAGTGCCATGATCACGCAGTCGCCGCACTGTGGCTTGCGGAACGTAATGTGCTTGAACATGTGGGCGGCGGTCGTGGACTCGTTGGCGGCCCAGAAATCGCCAAAGCACTCGACCGGGTCGATCGTGCAGTTGGGATACTTGTGCAGCTCCATCGTCTGCGGCAGGTGGCCGTCGAGGGACGCTGGGGTGGTTAGCACTTGCATTGTGCGGTGTGGGGGCAAGGTGGGTGGGCCAATTCATTGAATTGGCTGACGCGCCGACGCCTCTGGTGCCAAGGATTCAGTTCCACCAGTGGAAATGTCGAATGGCAGAAAAGCCCGCACGCTTGCTCGCTACCAACCGCGGAACGGCGGAAGCGCGCTTTTGCTCGCAGCCAGCACAAGCAGCCCACATTTCTTCGTCTTTGACGTAGTTGTCACTCGCCCATGAACTCACAAAACTTGTAGTTTGTATCCTGCGGCACCCCCCATCCGACACCCTCAAACACAGACGCAACATGTCCCTTCTTGAGGGTATCCCTCTCTGCCCTCGGGATGGTGACGTTGACGCCAACAGGCGACGCGTTGACTTTCAAAACGCGCTCGAGCTCGCCGCGCGCGACGTCGCCCCAGATCCCGAATCCGTCCGCCGTGTTGCCGTGCTTGGCCACGGCCCAGGTCCAGAGGAGAGCTTCGCGCCAGCGTTCTACCTGTGGGTTGTTAGTGATGAACAGTCGTGTGAGTTGGTGGTCGTGTGATGTGGGTGGTCGCGTGACCAACCTCCACTTTCGGTGTCCACCTGCGGACTCGAACACAGAACTCACGCGCAAACCATTCTGGAGCCACTGCGACTGCACGTCGCCGTCGCCGACGAGCTGCTCGCGAAACTTTTTCGAGCTCGCCGACGTGCACGCCTCGTCAAACATGATCATGGCCTCGTGCTGCAGCTGCCGCGTAATAACTTTGGGCACGTGGGCGAGCCCCGGGCGTGTCCTCTGCGGGAAGCGCTGGGAGAGGAGCCAGTTGGCGTGGATCAGGCCGCCGTTCTCGCCGCCGTCGCGCTTCAGCCCCTCGTGCAGCTTGTCCGGGACGTTGTGCGGGCCGTCCTTGTACCGGAGGACCGAGCCGTAGAGCGGCGAGTGGAAATCGGACACTGAAAGGGGTTTGAGGAGGAAAAAGTCGTCGTTGAACGCGACGGCCGTGTCGGCCAGCCCCGGGAGCCAGCCGAGGCGCGACTCGATCGCCATGCTGTTGTACGTCGGCAGGGCACGCGCGCGCCACTCCTTTTCCGCCCACGCCGCCTCGCCGAGCTCGCGCGGCGATCCGTCGCGGTTGACCGTCGGCAGGTGGTAAGTCTCGCTGTGGCCCGCAAAGCGCAGGCGGGGCTCGAGCACACTGCGAGGAGGGAGCAGGCCGGGGCTTCCTGGTGCCTTTGTGCTGGGGTTGACCTTTGACCAGTCGATCCAGGTGGGTGTCTGGGCAACGCGCCAGTTGGCAGTGAGGTGTGCTTCGGCCTTGGCGGAGAGGGTGTTGCCAGACTGCGCGGTGCCAAGGCTCGTGTGCAGCGCGGCAACCACCGAGGGGTCGAGGAAGGCAGCGTCCGTGCTCACGTTGAAGGCATAGTCGTACAGCGCCAGATGGCAGGTACGGATCGCGCCGTGCATGGCCGCAAGGACTGAGCGCATGCTGTAGACGAGCTCGTTCTGCTCCCTGCAGTGTGAGTTGGTGCCAGCAAGGGCAAGGGCTCACCTAAAGTGCTTGACTGGCGACTTGATGCCGACGTCTGTACGGTGCTTGATAAACTCGGCCTCCCACCGGGCGTCACTGCCGTTGACCCAGAGCCAGACAATGTCGAGAGGCTCCTCGTCGCCCAGGTCTGACGGTGTACAGCCCGTCAACGTGCCGTGGCCCAGCCATGACTCGAGGCAGCGCTGTGGAAAGACACGGGTGGGGTGCAGCTTCACCAGGTCGGCTGGCGGGAGGTGCGGCGAAAACGGCCTGTATCTGGGGTCAAGGCTGTCGAGAGTGTCGTGCTCGCGCTCGGGTTCTGGTAGTGGTGTTGGCGAGCTAAAGACAAACTGCTGGTTGGACGCGCGGGTCGCGATGCCAATGACAGTCTTTACGGGGGACGCAGAGAGAATGTGCCATGCGCCGAGGTAGCCTGTGATCCAGAGTGCGAGAATGGCGGTGAGCCTCCGTGCTCTCGATGGGGGTATCATTGTGTGGAGAGAGATTGTGCAAACTAGAGTAGTGTTCAGTACTTTTGATTTTCCGTTGGTGTTGCGTCGCGCAGCAGACGTGCAGGGTGAGGGAGCTAGGAGGGGAGCACGACGCAGCAGCAGCAGTAGTAGCAGTGAGGGGCCGAGCAACAGGGAAAGGGTGGTGGTGCTCGTGTGCGCCAGGTATGTGCCAGGAGTCTTTGGTCGCGTGCCAGGATCTGCATGGCTATGTACTTGAAGGGGGAACACGCAGAGCAGAGTACGTGCCCCCCGAAGGCCTACAGAGGATCAGAGGACGACTTGCTCCTGTACTCGTGCAGCGGTGACATGTCAAGAGGGTGTGATTCCAGGGTTGTGCCCGAGACTGCGCAGTACCGGCGGCAGGGCGGGCAGGGTCAAGAGCAAGCCACCTGCATGCAGCAGCAGCAGCAGCTGGATGTACGAGGAGGAGAACATGGATCAGCCGTAAAGATAATGAACCCAATCAATATCAGTAGTATCAATTCGGGTAGTGGGTCAAAGGGAAGAGTGCCGTACATCAGGGCCACGGAACGACAGAGGTGGTCGTGTGAGTAGTGCTAGTCGTGACCCGAGACTGCGCCGGGAGGGGGATATGCGTGCCCACTCAACCCAATGCATGATAGATAGAATGGAATGCGTCTCCATGCATGTTGTTTGGTGCCAGTCTGTACCTCGCGCAAGCTCGTCCATCACGTATGGAGACGGTTCCTCGCGGCTGACTGCTTCGCCCCCCCCCGCATATTCTGTGGGCCGTCTACAGATCACAGACATTCTGCAGCACTGTGTGCTGTACTGCTTGGCTGCTCGCGACGCCATGCAGCGAGCCAGATCCCGAGCGCAAGCCCGGACGCCTCGATTACGGGCACTGTCCACGACGGGCATGGGGCATGCAAAGGTGCAATGCAATTTTATTACCATTGAATGCTGGACCCGAACAGCATACAACCATACTAGTGCCAAGAGTCACAGCAGAAGAACGGGGTGCATCCCTGATCTAACACTGCTGCGCACAACTGCCGCTCCTGAAGGCTTGCAATACGGGCACGGCGGGCACAGCGGCAGCCCGACCAGCACGGCTCTGGCGGGCGGAGCGGCAAGCATGACCGAGGCCGCACGCTCCGCACGTCGCCGCTGTTGCTGCCAAGCCCGCAGTCAAAGTGCCTGTTGGAAGCAGCTTGCGGGGGGGGGGGGGGGGGGGGGGGGGGGGGGGGGGGGGGGGGGGGGGGGGGGGGGGGTTTACCACCCCACGTCGGCGCGTCGGGCTGCTCGGACAAGCAACTGACGGCAACGGTGGACTCGGCAGACGGCACGCCGGTGACGTTTCCCCCTGTTTGGGTGCACCCAGGTCTGGATGTATCCCAATCTCAAATCGTCTTTCACGGCAGATTAACAACACTTTGTGTAACCGCTGGACCTAGCACTCCTTTGAAACGGGGTGAAATACGGTCTCGGGGTTACCTGCACTGCTGCATATGGGCCAGGTGAGGTGCAGAGTACTCGGTGATCATGGGCAGAGCGTCAGCAGCGCTGGGGGGGGGAGGTCTGTCTTGACGAGCTGTCAGGAACAGACTGACACATCTCCACAGTATTGCCTTTGCTGCTACTGCTGGCACATCGGGCGTCAATGGTAGGATTAGTGCTAGCCATCGATGCGCGGGGGGCTGCGATGTTCTTTGGCTCATGCGACTGTACTGAACGAGTTTGTGCGTTTGAGGATTAGGATGGATGCCAAGAGTCGAGGACTTATCCTGTCTGCTTCGTTCGTATATGTTGCATAACTGCTACTCTTCCGCTTCCCATCCGGTTCTGTCCTGTTCGATCCTATCCTGTGCGATCCTATCCTCTCCGGGCTAGGCAGGCTCTCACAGACTTGATGAAAGCATCCTCAAAACGTGTCTCCAGATGTACATGTACGTTGCCATCTCTAATAAGTTAGTTTCGAATGCCATTTCAAATTGTCACGTGACATGTATTTACACTGAATGGGAATGGGCGTCTAACCGAGAAAAGTGACGTGTAGTTTCCCTGACCATGACTGAGCGTGCAATGTACTGTATCTTGAAATCATTCGCGCCGCCAGACTTGACATGCTGTTAGGACTAGTTTCCTCCACGATCCGACTCTTCCTCTTCCACATCCACGTCCACAACACCGACGCCGACTGCAGCGCCATTCATCCTGGCTATCTTTGATATTCACCACCGCATTCAAACAAGTCGCGCCGGGCTTGACTCTCCCACCTTACGGTGGGCTTCCTCCACTACTGTGTCCCTCTCAGTCTACCTCTTCCACCTCAACACCACCCATTCTGCGCCACCCGTTCTTACTGTCTTGCACGTCCACGACCGTCATCCAATTGTTCGCGCCGTGACTCTCCCAGCAGTGGCTGGACTTCCTCAACCGCCTCCCTCTCATCCTCCCTTCTTCCACCTCCACATCATCGACTTCTGCGCCACCGATGGTCTCTGCCCATTATGGCCACCATCAGTTCCAGTTCCACGTTTAGGCCGCACGCTGCCACTGTCCCTCAACCGCCTCCTTCACCAGTTGCACCAAGGCTGTTACCTAGCAAGCCCCGCGACCTAGCCTTCGGCACAGTTTTCTCTCCCAATACGCGCTTCGCACTGGACAGCGAAGTTCAAGCCTGCCCCGGCGTCTCCCGAACCGGCATCAACGAGGCGCATCGACAAAGGTCAATGGCGCCACCACCCAAGAAACGGAAAGGCCAGCCTTCCGGTGCCGATCCGAAAGAGACACTGGTGATCCGGCGACTTTGCGAGCAGCTCAACCTTGGCCGTCCTGTTGCAAATGCAGGGCCGATCGTGTCCTTCCAGCGTGACCACGGCGTCCTCACTTGCTTGGTCCAGGAGCTGGACGACTCATTGGCCGACACTTACTTTGACGACGCTACTCAGCAACGATACGCTGCGGGCTTGGCCAACATCGACACCGTTAGTCAGGAGCGGGTTGTCCATCACCTGGAATTCGATGTTGGGTCATGTATGCGTGAGGGGCCAATGCAGTTTGCAAACTCGTTTCTTTTGAACGCTTCCAACTACAAGCCTGGACGCGCTCCTAATATCATAGCTACCAGGGGCTGGTATCTGGGATCTTCTGGGTCGAAGGGGGCCACAGAGTATCTCATTGTATCGGAGGAGGAGAATGGCATTGCAGTGAAGGCTGTGTTGGAGTTGAAGGCCTTCAGCACCTCGCGAACATCTGACCTAGACTCAGAAGATCGCGATCTAGATCTCTGCTTCGACGGAAAGGGTCGCCCTCGAATTGAGGGGCTGTCTGTGGCAAGCATTGCTGCTTTGTCACAAGTGCGTTTACTTGGTTGACGGAGCTGACGATCAGGTTCTGCTGGAATTTCACACCACGCGCTCCAGTCATATCTTCTATGGCACTCCGGAGGCCTTCATCGTTTTTCGTCTTGAATCCAAAACAGTCGTCAAGATGTCGCAAGTTGTTCCACGGACAGGTGTGGACGTCCAGCTCACTGATGGGACTATCCGACGCTGCACGCCTTTTTCGTTGCTGCTGGCTGCGATGGTAGTAGAGCCAGCCTCTGAAAGCGTTCTTCTCACACCCCAAGCAATGAATTCCATTGTCATATCCAAACCATCGACAAGCGCGCCTCTCGCCAGAGTCCAGATGGGCACGTCCACCGCAGCCACCACAAGCCAGCCAGCATCTGTGACACCAGCTGGGAAGCTGACTACTGCTTCCGCAAAATTTGCTTCCGCGGCTCTTCCCAGTCCCAACCCACGCAACCCAGTGATCCCCACGCCATCACCACCGCTCCCATCACCGACACTCTCCACCATGGACTGCGGCCAACCACAGCATCCGATGCATCCACCCCCCCTTCTTGCCCTCAGCGTTCCCCCGAGCCGCAATGGTCCGTGCGCGGCTCTTACCCCACTTGTGACTCGGACATCCGAGTTCTCAAACCTTTACCCTCCCTCAGCCCGTGTGTTGCACTCGAGCTTCACGCCGAGTCCAATCTCCAGCACAATGAGCAGTCCAGAGAGCAAACTTGGCTCCAACACGAGCAACGACAGCAAGGGTAGCGGTCCCGATGTTCTTCTTATGACCCCTCCCAAACCGGCTACACAAGTTTTCGATACTGCGCCACCCATCCTGGACGAGCAAAATGACTTGAAGGTGACTCAACAATCTTCTTCGCGCGACACGCCGCCATTGTCAGTCGTTCTCGAGGCTCACGTGCCCGAATCAACCCCGCCTACGCGCTCCCTTTCACCGCCGGCTCCAGAGACCCTCACAGTGGACATTGTCGACTTTCTGTACACAGATGGCCTTTACGACGTCTACGCGGCGACTGCAATGTTGTCAAACTCTGATCAAAAGGTCAACGTCATTGTCAAGGCCTGCAATCCCAACATTGTTGAGGGCCTTGGGCACCGTGTCCTCCACGAGGCGAGAATCTACACCGACTATCTTGTGGCCCTGCAAGGCTCGACCGTTTCTCGCTTCTACGGTCTCTGGCTTGCCCGATACACCGCGGTACGGGACGTATTCGAGGTGTACATCATGGTCCTCGAGGACGCAGGCCGGACAGTGGACGAGCTACCGGATGTGCCTACTTCGCGATGGGATTCCGCCGCCAAGTATCAGTGAGTCTACATGGGTCGGTTGTAATTGACTGGCAGCGTGCTCATTGATCGAGCGTACTCATCGTTGCATGCGGCCGGCGTGGTGCACAACTCTTACGATCTTGGCAACCTCGCCACCCGCTTGGCCAACACGGACGACGATGATATGCCAGTGGAGCACGAGCCAGACGAGCTTGTCATTCTCGATTTCACCCAGGCCGACGGCCGTGACGATGAGGACTTCGGCCCCTCACTGCAGTTTGAGAAGGGCTGGCTTTCGCGCTCCCTCGATTTATGCCGTGCCACCACATAGAGAGTCACTTAGGTTCAGCGGATGATAGGCGCGTCGGTTGCATGTGCATGAATTCAATTGCAAGCTGTGCCCCCCCTCATGGCTCACAGCAGCATGCCGGTGTGGCTTCCAGGTGGACGTCCTTCTGTCGATGCATTGTCTTTAACAGTATGCTGTCCACGTTGCTGAGTTGCATTTGATGCATACACCAGTACTTTATTGACGAATTGACAAGCGTCGTAGTGTATTACGCAGCAAGCGAAAACAGGAAACTGAGACCTTCCTGAGGGTTGCACGTACAGTAGTGCGTGCGGGTCGCGCGACTGTTGGTGCGGGGCGACATTGCCATCATATGCGGTGCCGTGGTACTTAGCACCGTACCCAGGATCCCAGAAACTGAACTGTACGTACAGTACCGCCGCAAGACGTCACATTTTCACCACTCGTACTGGTTTTGAAACTACTACTGCCTGCTAATCAACCTACATACTCTACAGTACATACAATTGTATGCAAGACACATGAAGCTATTTTCAGAATTGACCCGTTGTTCCGATGGGTCAGAGTAGTTGCAAAGCAAGCAAAATGGGAGGCCGGCCGCCAAGAACAAGTTGCTGTTTCGGTTCGCAATCTGATTAGCTGATGGGCGTGCTCGTTTTTATCAGATTGCGGTGGGCTCGGCATGTAGGTTGGCTTGGCACTCTCGTTGCCCTGCTGTCACTCTTGATCATCGGCCGAATTCCTGAACCTCATCCAAGCCTGTCGGCGCATGGCCCATGCGATGCTCTCAATTCACTGGCTCTGCCTCTGCATCACCAAGTCCAACGACCTGAGCTGTCGGCCGCACAAAGGTTTCCTTCCCTGTGCAAGCCAGGTTGTGACACCATCGCGTCCCTGTCATAAATGTCACACGACCTGAAGTTCGTGCGGGGTTGCTGTGGAGCGCGCGCTTCTGGACATGACGAGCACAACGTTTCCGCTTGGCGTTGGTGCGCGGGCGGTCCGTTCCGGCCGTCGAGGTCAATCTCGCAGGCAGGTTGCTGGCCGGCGGGCGTCGGGTCATCGGGGGAGATGAAGAAAACCGTTGCGCTATGGGCTGGCTCCATTCTCTTTAAGATGAGAGAGAGTTGGGAAGCGGACCCACTTGCAAAAAAAAGTTGCTACATCATCTGCAGCACCGCACACTTTCGCCAGACGGCCAATCCATTGCCATGGAATCCAAACTACACCCAGAAGAGACCAACGAGCTTCGCCAGCGCACCCGCCAGTCCGAGCTTGAAGGCCACCAACACCACGATGACAACGGCAGTGTGGTCGCGAGCGACCGCGCCTCGCCTGGTGTAGCTCGCATCGAGGCCATCACCACCGCTTGGAACCGTACGAACAAGATTTGGTTTCTCGTTGCTCTCATTCTCCTGACTTGTGGGTAGCCTGTCATTCCAGACTTGCTGACAACCAAAAGATGCACGTACCACCGCCGCAGTGGTTCTTGGCACATACCAGGCTATTGCTCTTAACGAGTTTGGCGAGACTGGCAAAGCCGGCATGGTCCGTACGGTTCGTCAGGTTCTGACCTCTGCATCGCTCCCCATCACCGCCAAGCTGTCCGACTACATTGGCCGTGGCTTCATGCTCAACACCACTGTGGTGTTCTGGGTTATTGGCACCATTGTTGTGGCGACTTCGACCAACCTCGGCTCATACCTACCTGGTTTCCTTCTCTACACTCTTGGCCACGTCGCAGGAAATAGTGAGTTCCAACCAGACTGGAACATGTGCTGATTTCTAGTCCTCAACTATGCCCTCAGTATCGACACTTCTACTCTTCGCAACCGCTTGTTCCTCCAGTTCGCCTTGTACGTGGCTTAGACCTCTTGCTGGACAGCTCTAACTCATCACAGTGTCTTTCCCTCAATCATCAACGTCTGGGCTGGTGGTGTAATTGCTGAGCAGGTCGTTGACGGAGTGGGATGGCGCTGGGGAGCTGGAATGTGGGGCATTGTCATTCCCATTGTCGCTCTTGGCCTCATCGGTGTCCTGGCCCATGGTACCCTCAAGGCCCGTCGTAAGGGACTGCTGCATGACATTCCCTCGGCGTGGCAGCTTATCGTCAGTCCCTCGCGCTGGGTGCACCTGTTCTGGGTAATGGACCTCATTGGCTTGATTCTGCTCGCCGCAGCTCTTGCCCTCATCCTCCTTCCTCTCAGTCTCGGCGGAAGCTCTGCCCAAAAGTGGGCCACTGCCGAGGTCATTACCCCCATGGTAATTGGTGTACTGCTTCTCCCCACCTTTGCCCTGTGGGAGGCTCGTTGGGCGCGCCACCCCATCTTCCCGTTCCACATCATGAAGGATCGCCACGTCATCGTCATTCTCCTGATGCAGTTCTTCAAGAACATTTCGACTTCGACCCGTGACGCCTATCTCTACTTTACCCTTGTGGTGTCGTTCAACCAGTCTGTGGAAGGTGCTACCCGCATCAACACTCTCGAGAGCTTTGCTTCCACTCTGAGTATTGTCGTGGTTGCCTTTATCATTCGCCGCTTCCGCGTTGTCAAGCCTCTTATCGTTGCGGGAACTGTCCTGGTTGTCGTCGCACAGGGCATGCACATTCACTTCCGTGGTGGCTACGGCAACAGTCAGCTCGCCGGTATCGTTGCTGCCGAGCTGATCGAAGGTATCGGCAGTGGAATGTCATCGCACCCTGCCCTCGTCGCCATGCAGGCAAAGCTTGGTCACGAGGAGGCTCTCCTCATCACTTCTTGCTGGGCTGTCGCTTCGCAGGCCGCAGGAGGTATTGCGGCAGCCATTTCGGGTGCCATCTGGACCAACCAGCTGCCCGGCAAGCTACTTGCTGGGCTCGAGGCTGCCGGTGTGCCTGACGCCAAAAAGGTTGCCGCTGCCGTCTTCAAGAGTCCTCTCACGTTTGTCAAGACCAACCCCCCGGGTACGCCTGGTCGTGACGCCATTCTGTACGCCTACCGTGACGTTCAGAAGACGCTTGCCATCATCGGCATTTGCTTTGCTGCTCTGACCATCCCTCTTGCCCTTCTCATCGACAATGTTCGTCTCGACGAGAAGAAGAGTCTTGTCGAGTCGGACGTCGAAGCTTCCTCCGACGACGGCGAGACACCTTACAGTGCCGCAGAGAAGCGAGCGGGATTGGACCCCTTGCCCTCGCGCGAGGTCAAGACTGCCAGCGCCGTTTAGGCGATGAACACCTTGTAGAATGATAACGTCCAATAATTGTGTGGACAGGTATAGGGATGTAAGCGGATGGGTGCACGATTAGCAAGCAGTTCACTCCAGACGGTCAACCTGCACCTGCAGGAGTCACAGCAAGAAAAAGTGTCCATTCAGCAACCGTGTCAATAGGCGTACGGCCCAGGAGAGCTCGGTGGTGTAGTACCGGCAGTCAGCGAGGCAAGGCAACTTACGCTATACGCATGAATGCAACAATGCAAGAGCCCATTGGCCTGCTGAATATCGACCCATGCTGGCAAAGGGTCATAAAGAGTCATTAGCTGCATGAGTATCATCTAGCTGCTCTAGGCCGAGGCGTGAACCTCCACTTCCGGGGCATCGCCATTACCCACCTTGCCAGCATCCCCATTGAGCGCCTTGGAGATGGCAGCATCGACGCCGACGAGTGTCTCGTCGTCGTCCCGCAACGGCCCATCCCAGGTCTCCCTCACGACCCTCCAGTACCTCTCTGGCTCTGCCTTGGCGTGCGCGACGTGCCCACTGCCAATAAACTTTTCCATGTGCACGGTGAACCCAACTTCCTCTGCCTCTCGTGCATGGTCCTCGACGTCGTCGGCCGGAATGAGCCTGTCCGTGTCGCTGTAGATGTAGGTCCGGCGCACCTCGGCGTCGAGGTATCGCGTGCTGTTGTGAGCTGCGGCAGAGAGCTGGAGCGGTCCAGCTGGGACTGGCTTCTTCCCAGCAGCCACGAGGTGGCGATTTTTCCAGCGCGCCCACGCCGTCATGAGCCAGAACCAGCTGCACATTGCGTGAATGGCGGGCGCGAGCAGCCGGCGCAGCCAGACCGAAGGGATCGAGAGCTGGAACGCAGTGTACGTCGCGCGATAGTCAAATTGGCCCGGGCACGAGTCAAAGATGAGCGTATAGCTGGGCAAGTGGAAGACTGGCTTTCCCGTGCGCAGCTCTGCGCGAACGCGGGCCAGCATTGTGCTGCCTCCGTTGGACCAGACGTGGACCAGCAGTTCCGGGTCGGCCGAGCTCTCTATTGTGGGGAAGGCCGCGCGCACGGCGGCAGCGGCGGTGGCGATCTCGTGCTTGCTTCGCCAGGGAACAAAGAAGTCGGCAGGCTCACTGCGGACCAGCAGGATGGACGAGGTGGGGTAGAGTATGCGGTATTGCTGAATGTACTTTGCGATGGGGCCTGCGGGGGCCGCCATCCATGTTGCGAGGAGGATGAGTTTGGGGGCCTTTGGGGATGGGGTGGCCGTGGGTTTGTAGAGGTAGACGCGGCGAGAGAGGCGGGTGAGCAGCCCTAGGGGGTTGGCTGGGCTAGTCATGGTGAAAGAGGTGTGACGAACAACAAGAGATGGGTTGACAAGGTATGAGGTGAACAAATGTCTACGCGGGTAATATAACCGGAGAAGCCGGCGGCCGACAGTCAGCGGTGGGGACACGGTCACATCGATCCCGCGCTGATACACCTTCGAGACCACACTCCGTGTCCACGCACTGTGCAACATAGTTGGGGGGGATGCAGTCAGCCTTTGTGAGCGTGGCGGCAGTGCTTGGCACGTCTGTCTTCCTGCCCAGCCTGCTCCCAAGCTCTGTCAAGCACACGGCCACCTTGACACCTGCACTGCTCGCCAGTGAATGCGACAGCGAGGACAGAGTCCTCTTTTGACATTGGTGTATACTACTACTTCTACCACTGCTTCTCCCCGCGCACCGCCTAGGCAAGCTGCTCGGCAACCTTGACAAGCGTACGCACACCGAAACCAGTACCCTCGGTGGAAGTGTAGCCATGAGGCGCGGCAAAGTTGGCCGCAGGACCAGCAATGTCGAGGTGGGCCCAGTTGCCCTTCTTGCCCGCAAACTGCTGCAAAAAGACACCAGCCTTGAGCATGCCGCCGTAGGGGACGCTGCCAATGTTCTTGAGGTCTGCGGTGGTCGACTTGAGGTCCTCGAGCAGCTCCTCGGGGAAGGGCATGGCCCAGAACTGCTCGCCACAGACCTTGGACGCGGCCTCGACGGCGCGGACAGCCTTGTCGTCGCCCATGAGGCCGGCCGTGCGCGTGCCGAGGGCGGCCATCTGGGCACCGGTGAGGGTGGCAATGTCGAGGAGGAGATCGGGGTCGGCGTCCTCGGTACCGTAGCCAGTCTCCTTGGACTGGGCAACGGCAAGGCCATCGGCGAGGACGAGACGGCCCTCGGCGTCAGTGTTGTGGCACTCGACGGTAGTGCCGGTGCGCTGGCGGATGACGTCGGCGTTCTTGAGCGCCGAGCCCGAGGGCATGTTCTCTGCGCAGCAGAGCCAGCCAGTGACACGGCTTGCGACCTTGAGCTCGGCGGCGGCGAGCACAGCGTGGACGGTAGCGGCAGCACCGCCCATGTCGCCCTTCATCTCAAACATCTTGGGCGAAGGCTTGAGCGAGATACCTCCCGAGTCAAAGGTGATGCCCTTGCCGACAATGGCGAGGTGCTTCTTGCCGTCGTTCTTGGGAGTGTAGGCAATCTTGACAAGACGAGGGGGGTTGATCGAGCCCTGACCGACGGCAACAATGCCACCCATCTTCTCCTCCTTGAGCTTCTTCTCGTCCCAGACCTCGACGACAACACCCTCGATACCCTTGGCGGCACCGATGGCGTACTCGGCAAAGGTCTGGGGGTAGAGGTCGCAGGGGGGAGTGTTGACGAGGTCACGAGCCTTCTTCTGGTGACGCGCAGTAATCTCGGCAGCCTTGACGACAGCCTCGTCGCCGCCAGTGACAATCTGAACGTTGGCGACGGGGGCGGTAGTGTCCTTGGACTTGTACGAGTTCCAGGCGTAGGCACCGAGCGACGCACCCTCGGTGACAGCGGTGAGGGCCTCGGGGGTGTCGGTAGGCATCAAGACGGCAACGTTGGCGAGCTCCATGCCACCAGCAGCACGGAGGGCGGTGCCGGCAGCGCGGCGAAGCACCTCGGGCTTGAAGGCGCCGTCAGTTTGCTCGCCGAGACCAACAAAGATGAGGACAGGAGCGGGGTCATTGTCACCGCCGGGGACGGTCACAAGCGAGTTGGGCTTGCCCTTTCCGCCCTGCTTGGCGAGGAAGGCGGCGAGCTTGGTCGAGCGGTCATCATCGAGGACGTTGGCGGTGCCGACAATCTTGGCCGAGTCGTCGACCTTTGCGACACCAATGACGACGGCTTCGGCACCCTTGATGGGACCCGCTGCGGGTGCAAGGGTGGTGACTTTAGTGTCGGCGGGAGCCTTGGAGGGAGAAGGGAACTGGGCAGTGTGAGACATTGATCGTTGCCTGGCATCATGGGTAGCAGCGATGTGTGGTGGTCGGTTGAGACGTGGGGTGTAGAGCTGGATGGAAGAGGATGGAAAGGTGGAGATGGTGCGCAGAGGGAGTTTGTGTAAGGAGTGGGTAGATTGCAGCAGAGCAGCAGTGGCAGGCGAGCGTGTCAAGAGACGTACCGACATGGTGGTGGTAAGGGAGAATTAGAGAAGAAGAGGAAAGAGGAAAGCGGTGAAAGGACGACTTTTGGTATTGCCGGGTTGGTGGGCAGTAGTAGTGAAGTGATGAGGAGAGAGACGACGAGGGGACGAATGGCATTGGGTTAAGAGCAAATCATCTTTGCATGTCGTTGTCGCGTGCAGCTGGTGCAGCTCGTGGACATGGGAGCGAGAGAGGAGCATGCATGCATGGGGAGGGGGCGGAGCATGTGTTCCCATGTGGGACCAGCAAGCGGAACACTTGTACGCTGGGGGGATTCGGACACGGCCATGTGGGGTCATCTCCATCCGTTTGACACGGTGCGGCGGTCACCGCCGTGACCTCGTGGACGGTCAGCGGGGGCCGTCGTCTTCTTCTCGCTTCCTAGCAGTGGTGAGATGGGTAGTGTCGACAGCATAACCGGTAGCGGGCTCGGGCTCGAACTCGTTCTGAGCGAGTGGGCAAGCACCTCCTCGCTGGCCCTATAAGAACGAGCCCGCCATGATAAAACGTCCCCATCGCACATCACATCAAATGGGTGCGTCCTCCCCTGCCAGACCAACACTAACCTATCCAGCTCCTCCATACGTGCTCGACGACAAGGCTGTCAAGCCAGCGGTAGCCCGCGCACTGGCCAAATGGCACGCCATGATCGAGTCAGAGGACATGACCGACCTGCCCTCTATCCTCCATCCTGACGCAGTCTTCCGGTCCCCCGCTGCGCACATTCCCTATGCATCGCGCGACGCAGTCGTCCTCGCCCTCTCCACTGTCATTACAGTGTTCCAAGACTTTACCTACTACCGTCAGCTGGCCAGTCCTGACGGGCTCAACGTCGTGCTCGAGTTTAGTGCAGTGGTGCAGGGCAAGGGGCTCAAGGGGATTGATCTGATCCGGTTCAACGACGACGGTCAGATTGTCGACTTTGAGGTCATGGTGCGTCCGCTCAATGGGCTGCAGGCGTTGTATGAGGAGATGAAGAAGAGGCTTAGCAACAAGATTCCAGCGTACAAGGACAAGGCCAAGCTGTAGCAGCTGTATGCAAGAAGGGTGACGAGCACTGCTTGACTTCAGTGGCGGATGGCCATGGAGCGTGCTATGGCAGCAGGAACAACCCCACTCTCGTGTGCCTAGACTGGGCTCTGCACGTTGTCCCGGCTCTTGGCATCTCCCTCTCTTGGCAGCCCGGTATAGAAAGATATCAGGTCCTCGGCGCGTGATGGAGCAGCAAGCCACTGGCCGCGTTGTGGACAACATGCCTCGAGAAGCATGGACAAGAAGAAAGGCAGGTGCGGCAGAAGCGAGCACGGTCAGGGGGCCATCTTCTAAAGCTGGACAAACCTAAAGCCCTTGCAGGCCAGTGTGCACTGCATTGGACGTTTGACCAGTGATCCCGGCGGAGAGAGAGAGAGAGAGAGAGACCATCATCATATGCATAGAGCGGGAACGCGGGCATGAAGAGGATGGCCAGGACGGGTTGGTGCCGAGGTTGCCGATCAAGCCGACCACCCGCGGTGTTGTGGTCATCCCGTCGAGCGACTTGCCACTCTTCTACTTGACCGTGTCTCTCTATCTCTCTCTCTCACTCTCTCATGTCCTAATCATCCACACCATCACTCAACCCATAACGCCCCCACCATGTTCTCAAAGTCCAAAAAGGACAAGGACTGCTTCCCCGAGGAAGAGTCAAAGGACCCTTCGCCACCACCCCCAGCATACTCTGTCGGCGGCTCAAAGCTCTCCCAGACACTGTCCCGCATCGCATCCCGTACAGACAAGAAGCGCGACGCCGACACCGCTGCAGAAGCCTCCTCAGCCCCACCTCCCATTGACAGCACGACCAAGCTCCCTACCACCTTTCGCATCGGCAAGCACTATGTCGCGCCGCTCGTCACGGTCCCCGAGCTCGTAGACCACTTGCGCTTCCTCGGCTGCCTGCACAAGCTTCAAGCCGACGTGCGCGCGCTCCCAACCTTTGACGCGTCGCCAGACCAGCAGGTGCCGGAAGAGGTGAAATGGGCAGCGTTTTGCACGCGTGCCGGCACGCGGTTCCAGGACTGGGCAATGTCCCCGCAGGTGATGGCAATCAATGCCGCTCCCAACGGCAAGCCTTCGGTCCAAGACGTCGAGAACGCGCTCGCCGGTGTCGACATTGATGTTCTCATGGCGTGGCACACGTACATGCTCAACCCGAGCGCTTACAGGGAGGACATGGTCCGCATGGGCAGCAACAAGCTGCGAGGGCTCGCCATCCTCGGCGCGTTCCCTCTCCGGCTAATTGTAAGTCACAGTCACCGCCGCGGCTGCATGGGTAACTGACAGCATAGGCTTTGAGGATTGACGACTCGCTCATGTACATTCCCGTGCGCGAGCCGTCTCACGTTCCCCTGCACTCCCTCGACACGCTCGTGACATTCCTGTGCCCCAAGTGCGACACCATCAACAATGTCCCGCTCCTCGGCCCCCCCGGCGTTGGCGGCGGCTACGCCACGCCCGACATGGCTGCCCCGTGTGTAAGCTGCGGTCTAACCCTCACGCACAATGTGCTCCGCTGTGGCAAACTCATCAACGACCTGGGCGACGTACTCTTCCAGCGCAACACTTTTCTCGCGGGGCTGGGGTACAACGAGACTCCGTCCTTTACGCAGGCGGCCGGCGAGGAAATGTCCTCCGCGCTTATGCGCGCGGCGACAAACAAGTATGGCTTACTCAAGGACGTCGGAAACCACAATCAGTGGAACCTCTCGGCCATGCGCGCCGGTATCCTGAACAGGGTTGCTGCCGAGGCGCTGTTCCGCGACGTCGCGCGCAAGCAGACGCTCGGCAACCTCACTACCACCGGCTACCGGGGGGCCATTGGCGCCGCAGTGGCGCGCATGAATCGCGTGTACAATGCTGGCTCGGGGCTGGTGTTCAGCGTCGACCTCGGCCCTGCCATTATGCGCCAAGCGGGCTTCATCTCCAACATGCACGCGCTCGGCTGGCTCGACCATGCACGGTGGTCCAACGAGCAGGACGAGGGCAGATTTTACTTTTTGCAAAAGTCTGCCGCGCGCTACCACGCGTTCTTGGACCTGATGAATGCCAACCCGCACGCGTTCCTGTCGCCGACGCTCGACATTGACCTTGCCTGGCACTCGCACCAGCTCCACGGCCGGCTGTACGAGTTGGACACGACGCGCTTTGTGGGCAAGTTTATCAACCACGACGACGCCATTGCCGACACGCACCTCAAGTCGGCGTACGACCGGGCGGCAGAGCTGTGGGCGAAGCGCTTCCATGCAAACTACTCTGGCTGCGGCTGTCCCGTGCCCAAAGACGCAGCAAAGGCGTTGGCGTCGGCGAAACGCAGGGCCAGCGGGTCCCTCTTCAGCCTCGGCGGCCGCGACAAGAACGCCCAGTCCATCGCCGGTACCCTGCAAGAGATTACCGCCATGACCGACGACGACGCCAGCGTCGCCAACCGCGCGGCAGAGTGTCCCTCGACCCACAACCGCATGCACATTGTCGGCTCGCGGAAGGCCGACAAGCTCTACGCCGCGACCCTCGAGCGCCCCTTTGCCAACCCGAACCACCCAGACCCCTTCCGCGCCGACTTTGCCTTCAGCCGCGACGCGACAGACCAGCGCCGCCGCCGCCCAGACGCCGCCGCAGGCATGGGCGGAATGGACGGATACTGGGGAGTGGCGCCGTACACGGCCTCGGGGCCATGGGGTCTACGCAACCCGTGGGCAATGGCCGTGGGCGCGGGCGCCATTGGTATCGGCGTCGGCGTGGGTGTTGGTGTTGGGATGGGCGCCGGTGGCGGAGCCGCTTGTGGGGGTGGTTCCGACGCTCCTTGCTGCACCGGCGGCAACCGGGCGGGGGGCGGGGCTGGGTGTGGCGGTGCCGGCGGAATGTGTGGAGATGGTGGAGGTGCACACGCCATTACTGCGTGCGCCACGGCCGGTGGGTGCGGAGGAGGCGGTGGTGGTGGTGGTGGCGGGTGTGGTGGCGGAGGCGGTGGTGGTGGTGGTGGATGTGGTGGTGGTGGTTCTTAGTTTCATGTGCGTCGTCAGTGTAGTTGTACAGTATTCAGCAGTTAATGTGACAAGTGTGCCAATGGCTAGTCCATTCATATCTATGTCTATTCACACTTTCGACTGCACTTTAGATGGCAATGGCCGAAAGCGACAGCATGAGCACGGGCACAATGGCAGCGAGCGACCCGTACGCAAGCAGCGGCAAAGCCCCCGACGTGCCAGCGGAAACGGTGGCGTCCTCGGCCGTGCTCGCGGCGCTGGCAGAAGCACTGCCTGGTGCTGCACCCCCGCCAGTGGTGCCATTCATTCCCCCGCCCATACCCCCGCTGGGCATGGTGCCGTTCCCGCCCGGTCCGCCAGATCCTCCACCGCCGCCGCCGCCCATAGAGTTGGCATTGGCCACGCCGCCGTCGGCGCCGTATGTGGCGGCAGAACTGACAGTCTTGATGAGCGTCGAGTTGATGCCGACGCTGATCCAGGAAAAGATGCCGTCCGAGACCGTGTCACCGAGAAGCACATACTCGAGCACGGGGTCGACGTCGGCCGCCTCGCCCGACATGATGTTGTCCTCCGAGTTTTGTGTCTGCGACTGCGTGTTGGTCGAGTACGGCGCAGTGGCCTCGACTTCGGTAAGAAGAGACTGGTCAAAGAACAGCTGGCCAACATGAGCCGAGGTTGTGCCGCCCGAAATGGTATTGTTGGCGAGCAGCTCCCAGTTTCCCTCGGTGTGGGCAAGAATGTGCACATGGTTGGTCCTACCAGAGTAGTGGCCGGGAACGATGGAGTGGAACTGCACCACACCCGAGCTGTCGGTAGACTGAATGCCGCGCAAAAAGGTGGCGTTGAGGTTCGACGCGTCGGCTTGGTTTCCGTTGCTACGCGCCACGACACCAGAGTAGACGCCGGTGGCGTTGCAGTGCCAGAAATCAAATGCGACGTTGGGCAGGGGCTCGCAAGTATTGGTGTCAATGACCTGGATGTCGACATAGAGCGGCACGCCCTGCTGGGACTCGGTCACGTTTTGGCGGAAATACTCGCCAGTGACATAGTATGGACCTTCAGTCGTCTCGGGAGCGAGGATGCACTGGTTGGTGCCCGTGAACAAGTCCGAGGCAGAGGTGGCCGCGGTGACGCCGGTGAGGTTGGACTTGTGGTCCGTCGCCAGGACGGTCGCATAGTCGCGACGACGCTGAGCGTGCTTGACCAAGTCGGCTTGCAAGGCACGACGGCGCTTCTCGTTGGCAGCATGAACACCCCGTGCGGCGAGTTTCTCAGCACAGTGAGAGAGGGAGCGCTTTCCGACAATACTGAGCGCTTGGGCACGCTCGTACGCTTCGACGCGGTAGTCCTCGCCTGGATGAGCTGTGACTGCGAGGGCGGTGAGGAGCAGGGCGAGGGCTTGGAGTTGCATGGTTGAGTGTGTGTTGTCAGTGATGGCGTTGGTCAGTCGAGCATTGTGCTTGGGCTTTTATACAATGAGCTGGGCAAGGCCAGCGCAGTTATTGGAAGAGGAAGGCATCGGTCGAAAACATGGACACCAGATGGGCTTGGCAGACTGCGCTCTAGTACGGATAAAGACCTTGCCGCAGCTCGTCACTCACCCGCTGTCACGTCGAGTGAACGCAGCACGATCGCACGAGCACACGAGCACACGAGCACACGAGCACACGAGCGCTTAGTTGGCAGCAGCAGGATGATGTCCCCAAGGCGGTATAGGAGGCTACTGCGTTTCCAGCTGCGGAGAGAATGGCTCATATGTTGCGCAGTTCTAATAAGCCACTCATGATTCGTCCTGTTGGTCGTTACTGCGCAACAAGTGGTCGATGAGCCGACATTTCACCGAGAATCTGGTAAGGCAAACCTTGTTTTCTCAAGCATTGTCTGGTAAACAGCCGTCTAGTCGCCGAGACTCGGCCCCTTGTTCGGCGTTGTGGGACAGAGCGGTGCCGCCTGGTCATTGGGACTCACTGCGCCGCTGCTCCGTAGCTTGCGGTCCCGACAGCCGCAGTCTTGCTCACCTTACATACAAGTCACGTGATACCGCAGTCAACACATCGCACAGTCTAGTGGTGACGATGAGCTCGCACAAAGGTCCAGGCATTGCACACATGTATCGTTGCGACACGGCGCAGCGTAGGTGGTTGCTGTTTGTCGCTCAGATCTCGTCTCTCTACTGCGGTTGAACAACTCTTAAACGGAGCGTCAAACGCTGCGCACCCAGCACCTGTCCCGTTGTAGAATGTGTGGCGTCACTGCATAGATGTGAGGGCGGTCGACGTCAAAGCAAGTTGTGGAGCACGAGTACGCACTACCTCCTGCTACCAAGAAGAGTATGGAGAGCATGGGATGCAACAATAACAGAGCCCAACAAAGAGTCGCCAGGGCACCACCCGGCTCGGGGCGGCAATGTCAAATTCACCGCACATCTCTCTTGCATCCTGCACTACCCCCATCTTATCAGTTTACTCGCAGTCACTTCCCTCCCTCTCCGTATCGTTACCCACTACGTCTAGCTGCTGCGGCAACACAGCTTGGCCATGGCGGGATCAAGCCCCCCACGACCAGAACAGCCCGCAATCCAGCTTGTTGGCGGAGCAGTCCACATCCACCTCGCTTGCTCGGCCTGCTCGCAGCAATCCTGGGACCATCAGCAGATTGCATGGCTCGCAGAGAGGATTGCCTTGGAAGTAGCCAAAGCCGGTATAGCAGTGCAGCCTCCTGTTCAGCTTGCCACCCCCAGTGTCGTCCCTCACACACTGGTTACATCACCAGTCGCCATCAACAGCGCAGTCTCTTCGTAAGTGACTCGGGTGCCATCTAATTATTGACATCCAGTTGGATAAGCCCGAGTCAGAACGCCGTAGCAACTACCTCTTCCCTAGGGTCGTCGGAGAGGCACTCGCGTGCGGTCCAGCCAGCGCTACCTGCGGGTGCACCACCTCAGCCAACACCGCCGCCGACCAAGCCACAAGCGCTGGGCAAGAAGGGTCCTCGAGCTCGCACAGGATGCTTTACCTGTCGCATGAAGCGTGTCAAGTGTGACGAAACAAAGGTGCGTTAGCCATGTATGCATTTCTGACCTCGCCAGCCTGCTTGCTTGCGATGCACTCGTAATCCAGAGCGGCAATGCGTCTACCCTCGAACATTCATGGATGCCCAGTTGAAGCCACCGCGGCCTAAAGGTCCTGCCTCGGGTTCTTCGACACCAGCTCTGGCGCCAGCTGCGTCCTCGTTGACTATTGCACCAACATGGCGGCAGTCGCACGTCGCAAGAGCCCGTCCTAATGGGACCATGACCCTACACCGTGAGTGTCCACGCCAGCAAGTCACTGACAACAAGCCTCCTCCTCGCTTCTCAACACTGCCCCTCCACACTCTGTCATCAACGCGCAGCCCCAGCCGCCAGGCTACTCTGACCAGTTTGATCTCTTCCTCGACGGCATCAACTTTATATCTGCCCCTGCACTCGTAAGCCGCACGCTGGCACGCCAAGCTAACACTCCCAGCTCAATGCTCAACCCACAAAGCGCGAAGCACGCGCACGCTGCGATCGTGTTCTAGCCAAACTCTGGGAGGCCCAGATGATTGTCTCGGTCTCCGGGGTGGAGTCTGTCGGTCAGGGCAAGGTGTTGCCTGTCGTCATGTCGCAGCAAGTCGCTACGGCCAGTGCGCTCGTGGCTGTGGCACGCAGTTTCGGTGCTGTGAGGAGGGCGTATGTGGGCATGAACCCGACTCCTGAGCATGACCAGATGATGGCTCGTTCAAGAGTGTTCGCTCAAGCAGCGGCGGCGCCAATTCAAGCGTTTGCGAGGGGAGAAGGGTATAATGACCCCGAGACATTTCTCATCCTCTTGGGGTTGTTCCTCCTGCGAGACTGCGCCATCGCCGACCCGCAATGGGGTAACACGCGAGAGCTGCTCGTCGCCTATGTCCAGCGCATGGGCGGGCCGAAGAAGATGCTGGACGAGGAGCGCGTATCAACCTCGGGCAACAGCTTGCTCGAGCAGCATCTCGTCTATCTGGCTCTCTACGACACATTCGGTGAGTCCTACAACCTCGTGCTTTAACTCACACTGCAGCTGCGCTCAGCCTGGACACTTCTCCATACCTTCTCTCGCACAGCAACCGTCCATGGATTGAGCACGTCACGTGTGCGCAGCAAGTGATCCAGTCCGACTTTGGCTTCTCCCTCCGCACCCTCCTCTCGGTGACTGACGTAAGGCCTTCACCCTTTGTGCCCAAACTGACAGCAGCTCGCAACTTTGCTAGCAAAACGTCCAAACCGGAACGACATCACCTCCCCACAGGCAACTCAATACGCCCAAGAGTGCCACGCAATGTACGAGCAGCTCGAAACTGTAAACCTCGCGACCATCTATGCCACCCCTGCCCCTGCGCGAGTTCAGTTTGGCGACTTTCTCATTCGCCACGCCTTGATATGCCATCTCCAGCGCGTCGCGTTCGAGCGGCCGGCAGACGATCCCGTTGTCCAGCGCAGTGCGGCTGCGGTCATGGAGTTGCTCGCCGAGGTGGCTGTGCATACAGGCTCAATGATCAACTTGATCTACCCCATGCTGGTCGTTGCAGGGCTATTGGATAAGGAAGATCAGGATCGGTTGCAGACCATCATCGACTTTGTCAAGGTGTCGAGTGGTCTGCTCGAGATTGAATGCGTTCAGAGCGTAAGTTGACCGATGTGGAACCGGGCTGACAAAAGATTGCGCATGAGGCGTGGCGCCGAGCTGATGCTGGCGAGGACGAGTTGAAGATGACTGACATCTGGAATAAGAATGCGCCTATTCTAATCTTGTAACATACTGTGCATGTACTGAGTTTACCTCTCGGCGCAATCCAACTGCTCCCTTTAATGGCAAGGATTACACTGGTGAGTGCATGGTCAGTACTCACGGCCGCTCAAGCGCACAGTGCACCATAAACCACAACTGTGCATCATCCCCTATGTTAAACGGCCTTGGCCAATGCTCGACTCTATACAATTGTGTACTATCCCCGTACTATACAGTTCGCTCCACGACTCTCTAAGCCGAAATAGCAACAGGCGCAGGAGCGTCCGACTGGTCCTTGTCGTAGAACAAGTCGTCGAGCTGGGGCACAGTCTTGGGGTCGTGGCCGAGGGCAAGAAGTGGGTGTCCCCAGTTGACGTAGCCGAGGTAAGGCAGCGAGACGTCCCAGCCGGCAAGGCGCTGTGCCTCCATGGGGAGCTTCTTGACCGTCTCGGTCGAGAGCTGGAGGTACTGGTTCTCCTCCTGCTTCAAGTATCCGCAGCTCCAGCCGCAGAGCGCCATGCAGCGCACACTGTTGGTCTCGCCGACCTTCATAATGTTCGCGCCACCGGCGTGGTAAACACTGCAGAGGATGACGACACAGTCTCCAGGCTCGCCGGCGACGTGGATAGCATCCTCGTAGGTGGGTGGGGGCAGGTCGTCGGAACGAATGTGCGAGCCGGGGACGATGAGGGTGCCACCGTTGTCCGGTGTAACTTTTGTCAGGGCGCAGAGGGCAAGGATGCTCTTCTCCTGCTTGGGGTTCCAGACGTCCGAGCCGGCGATGCGGTCGTGGTAGATGGCGTCGTCACGGTGGAGGTCCTGGGCCTTGCCGCCAGGGTGGACCTCGAGGAGGCCAGTGACGTTGAGCTGGGGACGGCAGGTCGACCACTGGCGCACGGGGTTGGACATGGTCGTCTTGGTGCGGCGGGTGAGGGCGTGGTCGGCAATGCCGTTCAGAGTCTTGTTGAGGAGGATCGAGTTGACGTACGTGTCAGACTTGCCGAGGAGACCGGGCACCTTCTTGGAGGTGTTGGGGAAGAAGGAGCCGTCCCACTGCTCGCGGTTGCCAGACTCGCCAAGGGCGTCGAGGTGAGGCTTAAAGTCCTTGTTCATCGCCGCAATCTCGTCAGGGCCGATGAGGCCCTTGAGGACCACAGCGCCCATCTTGGCGATAAGAGCGTTGATCTCAGCCTGAGGCGCCTGCGCCGAGATGCAGAGGTCCTCGAGAGTGTAGTTGTGGCAAGCCATTGTGTGTGGGTGTGTGGAGGTAGGTTGATTGTTGGGTGGTGCTTGTTGAGAATGATGAGGAGACTTGCACCCAACGCGCCGTCACATATATGCTGCTCACGAGCTCACGACGCCAAGGTAACCTCGGTGTCCAACGGCGCCGATGGACACCGCCGGACACACGTAGACGATGTAGACGGGGCTATCCGTCCATATCGCAAACGAGTTTGACGAGACCCCTCAAAGACGAGCTAGACGGGGGTTACTATTGCCTCTATCTCCATTGAGCAGCGTCGCGGTCACCTGATCTGACGCTCCCCCACTACCCCACACTTGGAGCTCCGTCGGCGCTGCCGACGTGCGTCACTGCAGTTGCACGGCACGGAGCTTCCCAACACCCGTCAAGGGAGAAGTCGTGCGGGGGTGGGGAGCCCTGGGCCGACGTATCTAGGAGCGGTCACCTTGCTATCAATAGCAAGAATCACAGAGATTACACCAACGTGACCACAAACCATGACAACAGACGATGGCCTAATCAGGCAGAATGCCCATTTTCCGACGCCACCACAGTCAAGTTGACGAGATTGACGGCCTTGACGCGCTATGCTGTGGCAACACGAGCCCGGACACTTACCCGTAGTAGCACACCACGTTGGCGCCGTTGTGAAACAGATCGTGGTTGCACCACTGCGTACGCAAGTGCTGCTGTACCCCCGCACCTATCTCATCAATCGCCAACAGTGGGTTCCGATGTCTAGCCGTTGATGCTCAGCGCTGGAGCCTCCATCCGGGGCCCTATCAAAGCCGTATCCGACTGTCAGCGTCTTGCGAAATGGCATATCATAAACGAGTTGAACATCAGCAAAAGGTCATCCCCCCAACATTCAATCCTCCATTATGTTTGAGAAAGACGTTGAAGCTCGCACAACATCAGTACCGGTGTCGGTCGATAATAGCACCACCAGCCTCAAGGAGGCTGGCAACATTTCAGTGGTCGCCGCCCCCGAAGAGCTCGAAGGCGATGAGGGGCTTCACGAGCTTGGTTACAAGGCAGAGTTGCATCGAACTCGTGGGTTCAAGGAGCTTTTCGCCATGTCGGTGACTTGTGAGTGGCAATATTCTGGTGGAGCGAGCAGACACTGACGCGCTCAGGCATGGCCGTACCATATGGATACGGCACTGCTCTTGCTACGGGCATCATTGGTGGTGGACCCATGACACTGGTCTGGGGTTCCGTGATTGTCACTCTACTGCAAGGATGTGTGGCCTTTTCCCTCGGAGAGCTGGCGTCACACTGGCCGACCTCTGCTGGTGCATACTACTGGACGTTCCAGCTTGCGCCTAAACGTTTCCGCACCCTGCTTTCGTACATCAACGGCTGGATGATCCTCACCGCTGTCCTCCTCACCACCACTTCGGTTGCCTTTGGCATGTCCCAGCACATTGTCGCCACTATCAACATTGTTCATCCTGACTGGGCACCAGAGCAGTGGGTCTACATTCTTATCGCCTATGCTCTGCTCGCCGCCGCCGCCGTGCCTCTCATGATGAACCCGATTGTCCTCACTTGGCTTGAGAAGGTCAACATTGTCATCCTCTGGGCGTTCAAGATTGGCCACATTGTCGCCCTGTCTGCTCGCGCCAAGGCTGGCCGCCGTAGCGCAAAGTACGCCTTCACCCACTACGACCCCCAGTACTCTGGCTGGGGCCAAGTCTGGACCTTTTTCATCGGCTTCCTTCCGGCCGGTTACGCCAACGCCGCTCCCGGCTTCGTTCTCGCCATGTCTGAGGAGGTACGCAAGCCCGAGATCAACGTCCCCAAAGCCGTCACCTACAGCACTATCCCTGCCTCGCTCATCCTCGCTTGGGGCTTCATCCTCCCTCTCACCTTTACCATGCCGTCATCTGAGGTCCTCCTCGAGGCACCCGGCGGCATCGTGCTCCCCTACGCCTACAAGCTCATTCTCGGCAGCGATGCTGGCGCCATTGTTCTCATGGTCATGATGCTCTACAACGGTTTCTGCTGCCTCGTCGGCATCAACGCCACCGCCTCTCGCCAGCTCTGGTCGTTCTCTCGCGACCACGCCGTCCCGGGATCGCGCGTCTGGTCAAAGGTCACCCGCACCGGCAATGTCCCCTACGCCATCACTCTCTGCCTCATTGTGCAGTGCCTCCTTTGCCTTCTGAACCTGGGCAGTACCACCGCCTTCAACTCGTTTGTCTCCACGGCCGTCAACGCATTCATGGCCTCGTATGCCCTCCCCATTCTTCTCAGCCTGATCGAGGGCCGCAAGAGCATCTCGTCCGCACCCTTCACCAAGCGCATCTTTGGCCGCGTCTGCAACATTATCGTCATTATCTGGGCACCCCTCGCTCTCGTCATCTACTCTATGCCCGCGGCGATCCCGGTCACAAAGGAGACGATGAACTACTCGAGTGTCGTGCTCGGCGGCTTTATCACGCTTGCAGCGGTTTGGTACATGGTCTACGCGCGTCGCGTGTACAAGGGTCCCCCCATTAGTGCTTTGTAATTTTGTTAGATGTCGTAGGGTTGCGGGTGGCTTCCAGTTGTTAGAATAGGGATGAATCGTAATCACTTTTGGGCCACAAAGAACAGTTGGTAATTGCTGCCACTTTCCGCGTTTCCACAGACCAATCAATGTTGCCAACATGTTACGACGCCCAACCTCATTGCCACAAGACGCATTAGCAGCGACACACGACGACCCAGTGCCCACCCGGTTCGACCGCAAGTCGCAACGGCTGTCCTGTATCGGACAACGTCGGGCCACCCGACTCCCCAAACTCCTCCGCACTAGTTTGCCGTCTCCCACTTTCAGGCTGCAGGCGGTAGGACCGCAACGACATCATCCCTATCGACACCAACCCTATCGGCTATCGGTCGGGTCGGGTTGTCGTCTCCCTGTGACACGAAGAGTGGGTGTGTGTCTGTGTAGACGAGGTCGGTGGCGTTTGTGGCGTTAACAGCGCCGGATTCTCTGATATCTCTGGAACGGTTGAAAGTAATCCTGATGATGTGGTTGGTAACGGCCACTGGTTGTGCATGGCATGTATTATTCTGCAAGTGGGATGAGGAATTCCTCCAATCGTGCGGCGAGCCGAAACGTCAGCAATTCGGGGCTCACGGTTCCCTCGTTTGGGTACAGTAACCGCGACCGACTGTGATAGTGAATCATCCTCCAAACTTCACGTGCTTTTCGCATTCAGATGCAATTGCAGTGATCTGCAGAATCTGGCATGGGTACCCTTCTGCGTAAACGCCCCAACAGCATTGGCTACATGTCAATCTTGGTGAATGGGCTCTTGGTTCCGCAGGTGCAAATTAAATAATCGATTTTATTAATCACCATTGAAATTATATTAAATTCCCATTCACGAAGCACGACTCCTCTCAAGAGATACCACTGTCTATACTTGGCGATGTAAAACTAAACAGGCGGAGCAATGCCGCGAAGCCGCAGTGTGCAGTAATGTATACATGATAATCTTCTAAAGCCCCTAGACTACTTCAACTCCACAACTAGAAAGGCCACTCGAGAACCTGCGACAGGTTGTGGTGCACAGCCTTGGTCTGGGTGTATGCCTCAAGGCCGGCCGTACCGAGCTCACGTCCGATGCCCGACTGCTTGAATCCACCAAACGGCACACCGCTGCTGAGACCCGAGTAGTTGTTGATCCAGACGGTGCCGGCGTTGATGGCGGCCGCGACGCGGGTGACCTGTGCGGCCTCGTTGGAGAACACTGCGCCGGCGAGACCATAGGTCGTGTCGTTTGCGAGCTTGATGGCCTCGGCCTCGGTCTTGAAGACGCCGACGGACATGACTGGTCCAAAGATCTCCTCGCGCACGCACTTCATGCCCTGGTTGATGCCGGCGATGACGGTGGGCTCGACAAAGAAGCCAGTGTTGGCCGTGGCAGTCCACTGCTTGCCGCCCGTGACAATCTGGGCGCCCTCCTGCCTTGCCGAGTCAATGTAGCCGAGCACCTTGTCGCGCTGGCCGGCCGAGATGAGGGGTCCAAACGACGTGTTCTCGTCCGAGGGCAGGCCGACCTTGGTAGTCTCTGCCTTTTCCTTGAGGAGCGCGATAAACTTGTCGTAGACGCTCTCGTGGACGTAGACTCGTGACGAGGCACAGCAGTCCTGTCCAGAGTTGTAAAAGATGCCGAGGGCGGTCCAGTTGGCTGCCTGCTCCAGGTCGGCCGACGGGAACACGAGCGAAGGCGACTTGCCGCCCAGCTCAAGGGTGACCTTTTTCAGGTTTGACTCGGCAGCCGCGACCGAGATACGGCGACCGGTAGGCACCGAGCCGGTAAAGGCGACCTTGTCAATGTCCTGGTGGCGCGAAATGGCCTCTCCAGTGGTAGCGCCGAGACCCGGGACCGTGTTGAAGACACCAGCGGGGAGGCCAGCCTCCTTGATGAGGTCGCACATGTAGAGCGCCGACAGCGAGGTGAGCTCGGAGGGCTTCATGACGACGGTGCAGCCGGCGGCAAGGGCCGGGGCAATCTTCCACGACCACATCATGAGGGGGTAGTTCCAGGGAATAATCTGGCCGCAGACACCGATAGGCTGGCTGAGGGTGTAGGCAAACTTGTCGCCTCCAAACGTGTCGATCGTCTGGCCATGGATCTTGTCGGCCAAGCCGGCATAGTAGCGCAGGCAGCCAGCGGCCTCGGGAATGTCGCCCTCGGCAGCCATGGTGATGCCCTTGCCCGAGTCGAGCGACTCGAGGGCGGCAATGACCTTTGCGTCGCGGTCCATCAAGTCAGCAATCTTGTTGAGCAGGCGGCCGCGCTCGGCGCCAGACACGTGGTTGCCCCAGGTGGTCTCAAAGGCCTCGCGGGCGGCAGCGACCGCGCGGTCAACGTCCTCGGCCGAGGCGTGGGCGACGTCAATCAGGTGCTCGCCGTTGGCGGGGTTGACGGTCGCAAAGGTCTCGCCCTTGGCGGGCAGAACCCACTCGTTGTTGCTGATTGATTAGGGCTTGTCCAACAGCAGTAAAGACTTACATGAACAGACCGACGGGGATCTTGATCTTGCCGACTCCGGGGACGTCGAGGTCGGCGTGCGTGGACTTGGTGACGGTCATGGTTGTGTGTGACGGGGTTTTCGGGGTGGGATGTGGGCAAGTATGCTTGGGCCCTCGTGCTTAAGTACTACCACCATTGCTGCTCCACACGAGTCAGTGCTCGCAGCCCACTTGGTGATCTCGGTATCGTTGTAATCACTCGTCAGCGCTGGTGGTGTGTGGGGTAGCATTCGTCAATATCGTCTGCTCGTCAAGCTCGTCAGCATCGGCTCGGACACTGCCACAACACGGGTCTCCCCCTCCCTGATCCAACCAGTACGTATTTACCCAGCACTGTCGGAACCTCGGTTGCACATGCCAAAATGAACCTGATACTGTATGAGTAGCCGATACCGTACTCCCCACATGGTGCAGTGCATGGTGGGTTGTTGAGTTGCTCACAAGGTTGGATAGCAATCTGCCCAGATTGGTCCCGAAAGCGCCGTCATGTTGATCCGTGAGGCCAGTCTACTCTTCGGCATGAAATCACTATCCTGCGATAAGGTTCATCCGCAACTGTTCTGTGGAGATGTTGTTCTGTGGTGTACCTATGTATGTTGTACGGAACTCATTGATTGGGTATCCGTGAGCGCAGAGATCAATGTCCTATCATTCGCAACGCACAACGACGACTAGTCAATAACGTGTCCGTCGTGCGCCGCACGCGTGGTACTCTCACGTGACTTCGCTCACACTGTGGGCCACTGCAAACCGAGCTGTACAGTGTAGTCAACCACCATGCATGTTACAAAGGACCACACAAGCTCCTGTGAGACCCGTCTGGGTGTCTATATAGATAATAATGTTTGTGTGCAGCAACAGAAACGCGCACCAAAAGTGTCCTTCGAATTATCTCCCCCCAGCTCACCTCATCGCCCTCGGTGCGTGGGCCGCGTCGAGGCCAAAGCCGCCTACTTGAGGATCCTTGCCCAGACCTCGGTATTTTCAGCCTGCAGAGCATTCTCAAACTGCTCCCACTGGACCCTCAGCTGCTCGCCCCACAGCCGCACAGTGTCCTTGTCGGCTGGCGGGGTGCCGGCGCCGTCACTCGGCGGGTATCCGAGGTTCTCACGCCTGAGACGCTCGAGCGCGCTCATCTCGCGTTCACTCGTTGCACGCCAGATGGCTGCGGGACCCTGGATGTAGGTGTAGGCTGCAGTGTGGCGGGGCGACACGAGGATGGGCGTGCGCGTGATCAGCGCCGCGGCCATGGAGGACGACGCAGTGTTGATAAATGTGCCGCCCTGGGCAAAGGCTGGCACAAGCATGTCGGTCTTGGCGATAATGTCATAGTACTCGTTGTATGGGACGCCCTCGTGGAAGACGACGGCATTGATGAGTGCCGGGGGCACGTTGACGGGGGACTGGGGACTCCTCTGGCCCAAGAGGTGGAGGACAAATGGAGAGTGGCCACCGTCAGGAACATAGGCCTTTGTCGCGTCGTCCATCTTGTAGCCCCAGAGCTTGGGGTCAGCATCAAAGGCCTTGAGCATGTCGCCGAGAAACTTGTCATAGTTGCGGCGGCCCTTTTCAATGTTGCCCTGGATGACCACGTTCGAGGGCCACACGGCTGGCTTTTCGAAAGAGCGATCCTTGGGGTAGATGAATGACGGGATAAAGACGTGCATCTTGAGCTTGTCCAAGAACGCCACGTTGGTATTGTCCGCCAACTCCATGAACTCGCGGTCGGCCTGCCGGGCCACATGCTCGCCAAGTGTGATAAACTGGATGCGGTCCTCGTGGAGTAGCTCCTTGATGTGATCGCTCATCGCCAGCAACGGGCTACCGGCGTGGTGGATGGTGCAGATGACGTTGACCGACGAGGCAATGATTGCCTCTTTGAAGCGGGTCAGGCCGTCGGTACCTGGTCTGTCAGCAATGGTGTGTGACTAGGTCGACCGCGACGCTCAGACCAAAGAGGCAGGCTGTCACTCCCTTGCCGTTGCCGCAAGGAAACGGCAGCACTCACAAGTGGTAAACACGAGATTCCTAATCTCATCATTCTTGAGCAGCTCAAAGACAGCCTTGTCGTCCGGGTTGTGCAACTCTGGCTCATAGCTCACAGCCTCCTTGAGTACCTCGGGGAATCCGTGACGGAATCCAGCTTTGGGTTCCATCAGCGCCACCCCTGTCTGTGCTCATGTTCTCGGGATACTCACCATAGAACTCGACAGGCACACCACTGATATCCAGCGAGTGCGCGAGCGCGCCAGTAACCTCTGCGTTGCCGTCAGCAGGCACAACTCCATCGCCAACCGTAAACTGTAACTCACCATCATGAATCGCCTTTTCGAAAAGAACAGTCTTTCCACCCGTCTTGACCTGCTTTGGCCCCTTGACTCGACTCGCGCCCCAGTTGGATGGATGCCAGCTGGAACCCGATCCGTACGACGACAAAGAGCCAGCCTTTGACCCCAGACTGCCCAGCTGGCTCTTGTCCGATCCTCTGGCCTCGCCCGACTGGGGCCAGATACCCAGTGATGGCCCGCTGCTGTGTACGCTCGACATGTAGAGCAGGAAGAGCAGCACGACCGATCCTGCGGCAAATGGGATGACCCTTCTGTTGTGCAGCATTGCGGCGCGACGCTTGCCTCGATGAGATGTGGGATTCAGAGCTAGCGGGTGAGACGCGTATCCGGACGCGTGGAGTGTTAAGGCAGCGCAAGGGGTTTGCTGGCGTAGGGTGCTTGTTGGTGGATGATTTTGAAAGTAGGATGCTCCAGCAGAGAGAGAGAGAGAGACAGAGAGAGAGATGTAACCGTGAGAACGAACGAGCGACAGAGAGAGAGATAGGCACTCGCTTGGACAAAGAGCCAGACGACGACGATCATGCTAAACGTGGTACGTGCTCCCACTGAAATATTTGATCCCGTCGATCGGATCTGGCCCCAAGAAGCCCCTCCGTGTGCTTCCATCCATGTCGTGGGGGGCTCGGGCCCTCGCCCGGGGGGGCGGGCGAGGGCTCGCCCGCCCCTCCGCCACCTCGCCCGCCCACCGTAGCGAATTCGCGGACCCTTTTCCAAATCCTCCGCCAGGCACAATCCCCTCGCCCGGGGGTCGGCCCCTCGCCCGGCCTCCAACCTCGCCCGGGGTCCCGCACCTCGCCCGACCCCCCCCCTCTCTCGCTCGATGATGTCTCGCCTTGTCTTATCTCACCTGTCGGGCGCGCCCGTTGGGACAATTGTTTCTTGCCGAGCCCAACCGCGCGCTGGTCTCTCTCTTCTGTTAATATACCATGAACCATGATCCTCCGGGGCGTTTCGACACCTTCTCTATTCTGGCTTGACCGGCGCGCCCGTTGGGGGGGTTTTGCTGTCGAGTTACCGCCGCACTATAATGTCACGATCCAGCCCGAGTTTGCTTCCGTAGTTCATATACTTCCGTAGTCTTTCGGCCACGCGACCTCCACCTGGAGTCCCCGCGGTGGCACTTGGCCGGTGCAACGCACCGTGCAGCGAACAA
>BEDY01000008.1:600000-865000 GCA_002335605.1 Prillingera fragicola | reverse complement strand
GCGAGGCGCACATTGTCAAAGGAGGAAAAACGTGCATAATGGCAAGTAGTACAGCCCCCGGGCGCGATACAAGCGGTGAACAGGATAAAATCTGTGAACAAATCTGCGAACAGTACTATAGATAGAAGCTTACGTTGTACCATCGGATGCAGACCGTGAAAGATTAGGTGGACCGGCATGGGGCGACCAGGCCCCAGACGGACTGTCAGGCCGTTCTTCGGTCAACATGCGTTTCAAAGTTTGCTCTTGTCGCCGCTGCCGAACGCGTTCGGCCTCGTCTGTTCCTCCAGTCTTTCGAAGCTTTTTCCCCTGAACAAAGCCCGAGAGCTCATGCTGAAACTCGTCCGTCTTGGAAGCAAGCTCCCGCTCTCGTGCTTTCTGTTGTTCTTCTATCGCCCGAAGCCTCTGATGGGGGTCGGACTCCTTTGTCCGGATTTCGAGCAGTAAGTTGGGAATGCCACCTGATCCCTCCTCCGCGAGAACTGGGGTGAATTTCTTTGATGATGTGCCGGCCTGTCGCTGGTCGACGAAGGCTTGGACGTTATCAAGCATGTCTATAGCGTCCTTGATGTCGTTTTTCAGATCGGTGGCGAGTTTGCTCTGGTAACCAAGCAGGCGCTGTTCATCGGTGACACGCTTAAGTTCCGACAGCCAAGTTGCTCGCCACGTAGGTTCGGCAAGGGCAACGTCATTTGCAAAGCTTTCAACGTGGTTGGTGGCTTTTGTGAGGTCGGCACGGATTTTCTCCATCTTGGCGCGGCTAGGTGTGACGCCGCGACGCAGAGCGTCTTCCCTTGCACCATCGATAATATCGGAGATCTCTTCGACGCTTTGGATGGTATCCTGGCATCGTTCATCGAGCTTGGCCTTGCTGTTGTCGAGAAGCGCACGACTGCCTCCCATCTTGGTTTTGACAACTTCCCTCATCGCTGAATTCTGCGCGCGCAGCGTCGAGAAAGACTCTTTCGTCTGGTTGAGAAAGTCTAGGTGAAGCTGGCGCATGATAGCTAGGTCACGACGCAAACTCTGAACTTCCTCGTAGTGAACGCGGAAGTCAGTGTTCGATGGCAATGCAGCGGACGGGATGGGAACGTTGCTACCGTGGGGTAGTTGAGCAGACGGGCTCAGCTCGGGCGTTCGCTCAAGAGGACGGGGTGGTGCAACTGCCAAAAGCGACGGGTGGACTTGTGTAGACAAGCGCTTCGATTGGTTTAAGGATGTCTTCAAATCTTTAATCTCTTGAGCCAACGACGCGAAAGTGATATCAAAGTGTTGCTTGACTTGGTCCAGAGCTGGCGTGGGTCAGAAACGGGACATCGAACGTACCGCATATCGAAGAACTCACGCTCAATGTCAAGAGTCAGAACACACCCGTCTTTCAAGTCGTCCATGTCCTCCAGCTCGTATTGGACACCGGTCTTGTTGTCTCGGATGTAAACATCCGGGAAGTCTTCCATGCCTGGGTCGTACTCAAACCTCTCCAGAAACATCAGTCGCAAGGCAGACATGGTGAGAGGAAGCTCAATGGTAGTTTTCTTGACCTGACGGCCCAATTGAAGATAGGCCGTCAAAAAGTTTGATGGCGCCGGAGAAGGTTGATGGGCTACGGTGGCAGGCTGAATAACGCTGCCTGCATCAATCAGTGGGGGACTGGGACCGGACACAGGCGCCTGAGCTGGTGGGGATAGCGCGGCAAAGGTGGGGGAGGAGCGTTCTGGCGCAGTGCCAACTGCAACAGTAGAATCGAGGACAGGCGATGCTGGGGCTGAGCCTGAGAACTGTAACGCGGCCACGCTGCCATCGTCTAGTTCGGGTGAGCCAGATCTGCCATTGAGGTCCTCGAGTAACGCTGGCAAAGGTGGAAGGCGATCCGACCTGCGAGCGGGTCGCTGAGGGCTGTCTCCTGAACTCCTTTTACCATTCGGGGACCCGGGCAACATCTTGTTAAAGGTAAACGACGAGAAGCGTTTGGAGGCCCTACGCTCAAGGGCATCTGATCTTTGGAGCAGGGCCAGAGAGGACCTCACTGCTGGATGTACAGAATCGGACGGCTCGTGAGGGCTTTCAGGCTCGTTGCCCAATGGTTCATCGACGGGTAGACTGAGCGCCGGAACCACCGGGGGAACCGCCGGCGGTGAGGGCCGCATATCAGGTGGTAGATTTTGACCACCAGGAGGCGAATGGGACTCGGGCGGTGCCAAGGTCGAGTCCACAGATACTTCAGAGTCGGCAGAGAACCTTGAAGTTACGAGGCCGGGGAGATGCTCTCGGCTGAACCGATCAGGATGGGGTGCCGGTCGAGCAGGAGGCTGACTCGGTCCTGTCGGCGGCAGAGGTGACGGGGCTCCCGAAAGAGTAGGAATCGGAGAGCGCCTGGAGTCGCCAGGAACAAGTGGCAGAGGATGAGGGGGCTCTCGGCGGATGTTGGCGTTCTCGGCCGCCGCGCGCGAGCGGGGGGGCCGAAAGGTATCAGGTGGTGCGGGCCGGCTCACCACTGGAGATCGTTGCTGGCTGCGCTCAGCCAAGGCCGCAGCACTTGGCTGCCGAGGAGCTGGAAGCTGGGATGACGTTGAGGATGGGCTGGTGGGACCATCCGAATTGGCAGATCGAAAGGACCGAATGGAAGACTCGTATTCAGTGACCACAGGAGTACTACCGCTGGGCGGAGGCCGAATAGGGCGACTGGACGGTGTTGGGCTGAGCACCTCCGTCTGCTGGCGTTCCACCAAAAGTCGTTTGTACGAAATTTGTTTGTTCTTCAAGCCGCTTAAGAGGTTGAAGATTATGGCGCGGATATCAGGCAAGTAAATGTTGAGGGTGTCTTGTGAAGGGTCCTCCGCAAGGGCACGCTCCAGAATCTCACGCAGATCATTTGGGACAGAGTCGAGATCACTATTCCAATCAGAAACGACTCTATTTGATGCACTCACGCTGTGGAGATTCCCACTCGTCGAAAGGCCGTGACGCACAGCTCAAAGCCATTTCCCAGTCGGACGTAGATATCGCTGACCTGAAACGTCAGAGAAATCACCATGGTCCGGCAGACAAACTCACAGCCTCCTCTGACAGTTTCCGTTGAGACCATTGCTCTAGTCCCTGCAAAAGTTGCTTCGTTACGACCAGGAGACGCGTGATGAACGAGTCCAGTGTGGAGGTCTGTAGAAGGTTAGCGTCAAGCAGGTTCCCTCTGCTGCCAACCACTCACCGGCCCTCGCGCCTGTCCACCCATGCCTCGGCTTGTAAATGATGAATCTCTCGTTAATGAGGAGGTATCGACTCCTAGTTGTCGCTGCGAAGACGTGTCCTCGTAAGCGCCCAATTCGGGAGGTGCGATTGGGTAAGATATTGGTGGGCGCGACATGCCGCAGCAGAACTGAGATTCCGACGGGTCCGAGCGAATCGGTAACGCTCAGTCGGTGGGACGTTGAAAAAAAAGGCAAAGGATCAGATGAACGCCGAAGCGAACACCTGGTAACGAATGGTGTGAAGATGGGTGAATTGAGACGCGCACTACATGTTGCGGTGGAAGGACGCTTTGAGCTTTGAGTGCTTTGAGCGCGTGTTACCACGTGTTCAGGGAAAACATTGGTGGTACCTGATACCGCCACCTATAACGCATCATTGATTCACTGATCACCAATATCACAATGTTGTACATGTCGCTAAAGATGGAGGGCAGGGATGGAGAGTGAAGAGGGATGGCGTTGAAAGGAGGTAAAGAACGTACGTAATCGTCGGTAATACGTGGCACTAATAGAGTTTAGGACGGCATGGAAAGGTTGCACTCAGCCTTGAGCTTCGACGCTCTGGAGCGCCTTTTCAACCTCACGGAGCGCCTTGTCCGCACTAACGCTCTCTCGCCTAGGCTTCGGGACACCGGATCGTCCTCCCAAGGAAGCACTCGTGCTCTTGAGTTGGGAGCCGCTGTCCAAGACAACTATAGGATCGTTGTTGGAGCCAGACGAGGAGGTAGAGCGGGAAGGTTGGATGGACGATGCCTCTGAATGAGTGGGGAGCCTTGCCGCGCCCAGGGAAGGCGGATTGTTGGTACCACCAAATCCGAGGGCTCCAGTCATGGACTGGCGGTTCCAGGACGAAGACGCCGAGCCGGTTCTCTGGTGGCTAGAGAATGAGCCCATGCGAGGCGGGTGGCTGCCCCCGCGCCCATTTCCAGACGCATTCGATGAACCACCAAAGGAAACGGAGGGGTTGAGAGGCATCTTGAAGCCACTGAGCCCTGTGCCATTGGACGGCGCAGCTCGGTTCTGCTCTTCACGCGCAAGGTTGGCAAAGTTGCCCGAGTTCATGGCCGACGACATGGAAGCTCGATGGCCCATAGAGCGCGCAACGAGAGACTGAATGATCTGAGCGGCATCGGGACGGTCGTAAGGTCGAATAGTAGCCGGGGCAGGCATTGACGGAGGTGGGTTGAGAATCAGATTGAGATAGGCACGCTTAGCTGAGGAGGGAAAGGAAGGGGAGCAGCATGAGTACTAGCGTCCTCGAAGTGGCGACTGCACTCACCAACATTGGCGTCGGCAAAGACGACCATTGCGTTGACGTCGTCCAGCCATTTGATGCGAAAGCCGCCCTTTTCAGACTCCCACTCCTTGAACACATTCTGAATGTCGCGCGTCTTGATCCTGGGAGCGTCAGTAAGGGTTGGATCGTCCACGGGCATGACCAACTCTGGGGAGAAATTGGCAAGATGAAGAATGCGTGTCACGGCCGCAGATACTTGAGGTTGGGAAGAGGAAGGAGCAGCGAGGATCGTGCCGTTTGGAAGGGAAATGGACATGCTGGACTTGGAAGTAGTGTGTTGTTGTTGTAAAGGTTGGTCGTGTGGGGACGGTCAGACGCAATGCAGAGAAACGAAGGTGTAAAGATGCTCGACGGGACGGAAAAGGAGACGCACACTACGATGATGTGATGCCAGTCGCGCCAGCGAGAATGGAAGGGAAAGTGTTGTTGGTGAATGATCTGGTAGACAACTGCTCTGGTTCCAGCACCACTGACCAGAAGTGGTGGGCTCGGTCCAGCATCTGACGAACCGTGCACGCACCCTGGTGCCACAAGCGAGTGTGCTCCAATCGTTTTGCCGAATTACCGTACAGTGACGTCACCATTCTCAAAGAAGAGTGGGTGGCGGGAATCAGGGTCGGCCAAGGCCGGGGCGTTCAGGATTAGGTTCCGCGGCTGGGGATGCGGGGCCGAGGTACTCGAGTAGCTCGAGTGGCTGTTGGCACGTTGACACTGGTCTGGTCGCCCAGCCGGGTGCTGCGTCAGCATCTGCTGGGTATCTATATGTTTCATTTCTTCATTCATCTTCTTCCAATCGCTCTACTTTTCAAAGCTCTTTCAACCACCCAAGGTGAGTATTGTTGAACCTTGATCATCATGTCCGGGGTAGCACGAGGCGTGGCACAACTCCCTCCTTGGCCGTACTGCACGCCGGCACGGGTTCGCCACCCGCGCTCGCCACCTCACTGTTGGGGCCAGCCCTCCTGTGCCAACGACGACTTGTGATTCATCCACCAAGCCTCTTGGGTCTTGGCTTCAATGCGTCTGCAATGCTCGGTTGGCGAGGGATACGGGGGCAGGGCTCGGTGATGCCATGCGTCTGGAGCGACGGCTTTGCCACCCGCCGCCTAATCCCCCACGGTCCCAGCATCGCCTCAGTGGCACCCTCGCTGTCCGACTTACAGCGGCCATCCATCATGCCTCGTGGGCCACAGTGCCGCACATCCTGCCCCGGACCAGATTGACGAGAACGAAAGAGCCCCACCCAGTGCCAATGCTGACTCTGCCCTCCCCTTGCCACCATCGCTTCGCTGCACAGCCCCACCAACTCATCACCCTACCAACAACAACACCAACAGCTATGCAAATCTTTGTGAGTTTTGCCGTTGATTTGCACGTGCAAGCAGTGTGATGGAAGAGCTAACGGGATGCACAGGTCAAGACGTAGGTTTAGGCCTTTATTGTGGCTTGTACGCCCTCTGACCCCGCAGCCTCACTGGCAAGACCATTACTCTTGAGGTCGAGTCGTCGGACACTATCGACAACGTAAAGTCCAAGATCCAGGACAAGGAGGGCATCCCCCCCGACCAGCAGCGCCTCATCTTTGCCGGCAAGCAGCTCGAGGATGGCCGTACTCTCTCCGACTACAACATCCAGAAAGAGTCCACCCTCCACCTTGTCCTCCGCCTCCGTGGTGGTATGCAAATCTTTGTGAAGACGTGAGTTTTTGACTGCTCCGAAGCCGTCGTTGAAGCCGTCGTTGAAGAGCTTGCTGACATGTGCAGTCTCACCGGCAAGACGATTACTCTCGAGGTCGAGTCGTCGGACACCATTGACAATGTCAAGTCCAAGATTCAGGACAAGGAGGGCATCCCTCCCGACCAGCAGCGTCTCATCTTTGCCGGCAAGCAGCTCGAGGATGGCCGTACTCTCTCCGACTACAACATCCAGAAAGAGTCCACCCTCCACCTTGTCCTCCGCCTCCGTGGTGGTATGCAAATCTTTGTGAAGACGTGAGTTTTTGACTGCTCCGAAGCCGTCGTTGAAGCCGTCGTTGAAGAGCTTGCTGACATGTGCAGTCTCACCGGCAAGACGATTACTCTCGAGGTCGAGTCGTCGGACACCATTGACAATGTCAAGTCCAAGATTCAGGACAAGGAGGGCATCCCTCCCGACCAGCAGCGTCTCATCTTTGCCGGCAAGCAGCTCGAGGACGGCCGCACCCTCTCCGACTACAGTAAGCCATCACTTCTTTGTGACTGCCTTTGTGACTGCGCTGACACTTCACAGACATCCAGAAGGAGTCGACCCTCCACCTCGTGCTTCGTTTGCGCGGCGGTATGCAAATCTTTGTGCGCGGACCGATATTTTTTCTCGCGGACATGCGCTGACAACTTGCACAGGTCAAGACGTTGACTGGCAAGACTATCACGCTGGAGGTCGAGTCGTCTGACACTATCGACAATGTCAAGTCCAAGATCCAGGACAAGGAGGGTATTCCTCCCGACCAGCAGCGCCTGATTTTCGCTGGCAAGCAGCTCGAGGACGGCCGCACCCTTTCCGACTACAACATTCAGAAAGAGTCGACTCTCCACCTCGTCCTCCGCTTGCGTGGTGGTCAGTAGGACGCTAGTCCACGCTTGACACGAGGTCTGTAGAAGTTTGTAGTGGTCATTTTTGACACGCTGTGATGTCACGAGCTATGCTCAACGCGCCCCGTTGCGATGCTGCCGGTCAAGTCGTTCACGCGCACGTTACACTGACATGTAGCTAGTTTGGTTAACTTTAGAAACAACGATGATCAAAAGGCCGCGCAGAAAGGCACCGGCTGGCAGCGAGGTCGGTGGAGGTCGGCCACTTTCCCTTTTTTTGCACTTTGTCTTTCCACCACCCAAGACCAGTCTTCCCTTTTTTTGCACGACGTTGATTCTTGGTGCATGGTCCAATCACTGGTAGAGCGGCTGTCAAAGGGTACAGACGTCCAAAAAAAACTTTTCAGCAGGAGCATTGTGGCTTTACCCATACCATTGATATCAACATGTTGACCCGTCACCACCCCGCAGCCCCTCCTCTCCAAGCCACTCCTTCTCGTCCTCTTGTAGGGTAAGTTTGCTTGTCTCGAAGCTTCTCAACTTGCAGTCCTTGGCTCATTAGAGGATTCCACGTATCCGCCGAGGGTCGTACTCTTTCCCAGAATGGCGCGCGTTGCAGGAGAAGTGGCATCGAGATGCTGCTCGACCGGTACCAGTACCTGAAGAGCCGGGTTCCCGACCGCCCAGTAGGTGCACTTCACTTTCTGGGTTCCCCAAGACGATCCGAGGCGTTCAAAGTCAGCCTACAGGAAGCACGGGCCTTTCAGCAGCACGTAGACCCACAGGATTTGCGACTGTGGACGCTGCACGCGAAGCACACTACCAATTTGGCGTCACGGGAAGAAGGATCAGGATTTGAGAGCATCCGCGCTGAAATGATGACCTGCAAACGAATGGGCATCCCAACACTCTGCGTTCAGTGAGGCTATCCAGTTTCTTGCACCAGTACTGATAGATTCGAGTCTTGGCTCAGCTCTGGACGACTCCGAGTCGCAAATTGTGGATCGTCTGGCCAATCGGCTCACCCGGCTCTTGACAACGGTTCCGGATGTCAACATCGCTATGGAGAACATGGTGAGATAGAGATCCCAGAACGTGAGCTAACTTTGAAGCCCAGGAGAAGCGTAGGTGACTCCTGCAGTGGTCAACCGTGGAAGATAAAAACACTCCATCGCATTATGCAACGCGTCACCGCAATGGTCAGTCCCAGCGTCAGCAAACGTTTAAAAATCTGCGTCGATATTTGCCACGCCCACATTGCCGAGTACGATCTGGCTACAAACGATGGTGCCGAGGCACACATGTTGCTAGCGGACCTGGACGCCATTGGATTTGATCGAGTCGCCGGCTTTCATGTCAGTGACAGCTCGGTACAGCACGGCCAGTCTTGTGAGGGGCATACCAAGTACGTTCGTACCACGAACCAAGCTAATGGGGCAGTGTCGGGGCGTTAGTGATGCGCACAAGATCGTGCATGTCCCAGTTACTTTGTGCTGACAACCCTCAGGGGGCTAATCTCACTGCACGCCTTTAAGACTATCCTCGGCCACCGAAACGTGTTGGGCGCCATTCCGTGTTACCTCGAGTCCCCGGCGTATGCACCAAAAGTTCGACCATCAGATGATCTCCAGCTACACGAGCTGGAGATGGACCTCCACATTGAAGAGCTCCGGTTTCTCGAAGAAATGGCACGTAGTCCTGCAAGTTCTCAAGTGTACGATGAGCTCTGGCAAACCCACTGGACGTTGAGAAACCGGTTGAGAAGCCGAATTGCCTGCCGTCTGGGGTCAAGGGTTTCGTCCACCGCGCGCATCGCCCACTTGGCTGCGCGTAATAAAATGGCAAACAGGGTTAGGTCTGCCAAAGGCAAAATGATTGCTCAGATGCGTAGCCAGCCCCGAAAATCGCCATATCACACCCCAGCTAACCACGCGTTGTCTGAGGCAGCAGTCCTGACTGGTGGCCAGTTGCGGGGCCGAACGCGGGCCGTTACGCGAGACATAGCCATTCAGCAGCACCAAAGCAGTCCATGATGCACACATATGTGGCTTGCATGACTTGTTTATACTTACACGTGAGGTGTTGTCTCCTCTGAGACCTCGAAACCAGCCCATCGCCTCATAGTCTGAACATCAATGATGCCCTGAATGTCGTCGGCCACACAGCGCACGATCGCATCGGCAACGTGGTCCACATGCAAAGGGTGCGTTGCCAAGGCCTCAGCTGCTTGTGCGAGAGTGGAACCGGGGCTAAATGGGATTCGCGGCTTGATAGCGTCATACAGGCCAGCGGAGAGGGAAAGACCAAATGCAGGCAATGTCGTGAGGGGCCTCACCTGTGGTTCGTACATGAGGCCTGATGGTGAGCGCGATGAATGGGGGAGTTTGCAGCTACTTACCTGGACGAACAATAGTGGGATGAATGCCCGATTCGGGGGTGCAACGCACCAGAATAGATGCTTCAGCTTCGCGTTTTGTCGTAACGTATCGCTCGGGAACTATAGGAGCAAAGGCCCCAGCAGCAGAGATGTAAACAAAGCTTCTTGGTGGTCGAGCTTTGGACGGAGTATTGAACATTGTATCAAGTACGATCAAAGCTGCATTCGGCGGTCAGTCCGCCGAGGGGATAGTGAAAGGCAAGGGCTTTGGGCTCACCAGAATCGCGATTCATTGCCTCGTAAGTCTTCTGATACTCGGCGGCAGTCTTCAAAGGATTACTCGCTTCGCCAGACCCGGTGAGACCTTTCAAAATAGACCTGGAGAGTCCAAAGAAGTTGCCTTCGCGAATACTGCGCTTGTACCCCCCATCTTCGAGTAAAATGCCAAGGGTGTGGACGACGGCCGTTGACTTCCCAACAAGCTCCGTGTAGGTCGAGGGTTCAAAGGCAGATGCTCGGTGCCAAGTGACACTCTGCGCCCATTTCGGTGTATGGCCAGCAGGTGTAGTATATGGAGTACCCGAAGAGCTTCATAATTAGATCATATCGTTGCATGAGCGCAGAGTCCCACTCACCTCATGCTAGACACCTCCCACCCCTTGCCCACAGCGGCTTTGCACACCGCCGAACCTAAGCATTGGGTCAGCAATCCTGATTACATGGCGCTTCGTTCAGCATACCTAGGTATCCGTTTCCTCCTACGACGAGCAGACGGGGAATCGCCATGGTGCTTAAAGTGTGAAGGAGAAAGTCAGAGTAAAGTGAAGCAAAGGTCATCTACGTCGGTCCTGAACATGACACCTCTCCTGACGTAATTTCCCACGGTGACCTCCTTGTCACCAACATTGTAATTACATATGCCAGTCTACAAAAGGCATCCTCCAAAATTAGGCAACATTCCCGTGCTACTGCGGGGGAACATAAGGTGTCATGAGCATCTGCAAGCATGTTAGTCGGGATCTTTGGAGTTTGGCCTACGGCGCGCACCTTGCTAAACTCTTTGAGTTTATCCACGCCGCGCACCTCCTCTGTTAAAAGAGGAAGCTTAACGATGTGGAATGAATCGTCATACAGATCATAAGCCTCCTTGAGATATTTCTGTTGCATCTTAAATCGAACGCTGCACTGCTGGCAGTTATCGCCTAGTGGGTGAGTATACGCCTGGGTTACCGGCACTCACCTGGCTTGGGAAATAGAAGTTGATTGACGACAATGTTGTGCGTGTCAATCTCAAACTTTGTGAGCTCTTGAATAAGACGTTCAGTCTCGTAGAGAGATAGGAATTCAGAAATGCACACGCAGACAAAGGTGGTCAAGTCCTGGAATGTCAGTAACGATACAAGCCGGCCACGATGGACGTTGAATGACTCACAGGGTCCTTGAACTGCGTGTTCACCTCCGTGATGATCTCTCGCATTTGCTCCAACTTCGCGAACATGTCCTCCTGTGGTGCGCCTCCTCCAAACATGGACGACATCTGAAACGTTAGTTGGCTCAGAGCCCGACCACTTGCCTGCTGTAGCATGGGCCCAAAACGGCCACTAAGCTGGCTGAGCTTGCCGAGCGCTTTCTCAAGGACCGAGGGGAAGGAGAGGAATCGAAGAGTATGGCCGGTTGGAGCGGTGTCAAAGACAATAACTGAAAACTCCATGGACTTGACATGCCTGTCGGTGTCAGCCACATTTCCAGTCCAGAAAAAAGACACTCACTTCATGATCTCTGCAAAGCCCATGGCCTCATCAACGCCAGGGATCGCAAAGGCCAGGTCCTGCATCATGCCACCCATGCCGCCAGAGCTGTCGGCTGTCGTTGTCAGCAAAGACGACCAGCATTGTCTGGCACCCACAAGACTCGATCATCTCTTGCAGACTCCCATTGGGATCAATCTCCATAGCATACAAGTTGTCGAAGCCATTGACTTTCGTGGCGTCTTTGCCAAACTTCTGCGAGAACGCATCGGAGAGGTTGTGGGCAGGGTCCGTTGACTGCAATCATCAGCGGGCCAACTCCAACAGTACTGGTACACACGATGAGGAGAACCGATTCGCGAACGGCAGCCAGCTGCACTGCTAGGGAACACGACGTTGTGGTCTTTCCGACACCGCCCTTGCCACCTATACAACATTAGCATTCGCATGTGTTCACATCGGCTGCTCGGCGAACGTACCGCAAAAGATCCACTTCAGACTCTTTTGATCCAGAATGTTCTGGAGAGTTGGGTCGAGAGGTTCAAAGTCATCCGCCATTATGATATCAGCCGATAAAGAATGAAGGATAGGGAGTGGTGGTTGATCGTAACACTAGGTAAACACGCAAGCGCAATTGCAGATGCTATCAGCTTTCGGCTTTCAGCAATTCAAGGTGAGTGAGTGCACGTGGAATGACGCAGGACGAGGTTAACATTGTGATTGTATTTGCGGTTCTACTAAGTACTTGATGAACAATTGCATCCGCGTCTAATACTCGACGGATAACAGAATCACGTCGAATGTCGAATGACTGACATGTCCTGACTGTAGCTATTCATTCTTTTCTGTTTTCCGTGCGCGAGTACGCTTCTTCGTCGGTATCGCACGACTAGCACTACCATCGAATTCGGCACTTGCAGTGAGGCGTCCAAGCCCCATGAACCAACAGATACTAGATTGTCGTCAATAAACAGAAACACCCCGGAATGATCTGGCAGTCCACATACCGGACGGCGAGGAGCATCGTCGTGATTGCCACATTGCCATGGATGAGTTGAGTCCAGCGGAAAGGCGCAACGACAAGATCACTTGGAAGTGGGAGAATAGTCCAGACCACGCTATGAGAGTCAGTTACCTACATTACAGCACGCGAGAGGCTGACTGGGTGATCTGGCTCGTCAGCGAGGTTCTCTCATGAAGCTCACATCCGCGACAGCCAGTGGCACAAGCAGGCCGCGCACTAGTTTCTCTTGTATATCAATGGCTTGAGCCAGCTGCCACTTGAATAGCGGAAATAGGGACAGCGAGATCAGAGCGAGTAGAAAGAAGCCTGTGAATGATGATCAACAACACCTCAAACTATCCTGCTGCTTACATGACCCTAAGCCTCCGACCACCATCTTGCCACGAATTGTGTTTCCAAGAACGGCGGTAAACCTCTCCACCTCCTCGGGGAGGAGATCAGCAGCATACGCCCCAGGACGGAACATGGCATACGCCGCACCGCACAGCGTGAGGCCCTAGCGAGACTGTCAGGACATTCGATTTGTTTGTAACCTGCGAAGATTCCTACCGGTTCAACCAGCCAAAAGAAGTAGAAGTAGTGAGCTGGAAGTGTATCAGACATGGTTCTTAGCAGTCGTTATCACTTCATTGGTATGGGGCATTACAAGACACAAACCCAAAGAAGGGCTAGGAGCCGTTCCTTAGGTGGATTGTTTGCTCCCGCCCGCCGCAAGGCACATGGCCAATTTCTGGGCGTCAGCTATTGCTGGCACCACGAAAGACCTTCACTTGCTTCAGTAAATGGCACATTTGTTCCTGTCATGCGAGCCATGAAATGTTATCAGGCAAGGACTGCGGCCTTCTGTGCATTGGCGTTACGGCCTTACGGATTGGAATCAGTTGCTCGCGCGGCTCACCGGATGACCGGGCTGTGTGATAGCACACTAATGATGACTTAAGTTCACTGGATGTGAGGCCCAACGCAACCTCAGTGATCAGTGAGACAAGAATAACTCGGCAGTGTTTGATTTACGTCCACTGGCCACTGGCCACTGATCCACTATGATGAAACGGATAGCGCAGCACTCACTGCGCGACACGTACTGTACAGATCGTACAGAGCTACACCTAGCACAGATATTCCAAAGCAGTCCTCGGCCTCTGATACTGCATGTATGGTTCCGAGTGCTGTGCGCTGAGCAAGCAGACAACCAGGGCACCAACCTCAATAAGAGTTTGTGCGCAACGCCACCAGGCATCGAAATGAGCCGTGCTTCGGGGTTTGCCAGCTTTCATTTGCGCGCTACATATGCTTTCCAGACAATACAATAGGTGGTCTTAGGTGTAAGAATACTGACCGGCTCGCATCATCGGAGATGCCATATGTTGTTGCAGAAAGCCGCCACCTGGAGATCTAGAGATCTGGAGAATTGGAGAAGAGCGCATCAGCCTACCAGTGTACTTGGACCCGCGAAACCCCCCGAACGCTGTGCATTCCAGCACCCGCGGAAACATTGTTACCCGGCGGAAACAGAAGTTGCCGCATAGGGTAAACCGAGATCCTGAGGCCTGAGTGCGCCTGAGCAAGTGGGCCTGAGCATTCTGACTGCTAGTACAGTTCAAAGATACATAGACTTCGTCCCGCGCATTTGACCATCTCTGGCAGCTTCTGGCTGCATCACTCTTCTGGGCACACTTCTCTTCTCTCCGTCACCGATTCAACGATACCCCCACGCGGCACCGCGGCACTTGATCACCGACCACCTTCAGCGGGCTCGCGGGCGGTTGAGACCTCACAACCCTCTCCTTGCCGTCTCTTTCGAATCACTCCCACTGCCTTGTTTGACTTCCAGTCACGAAGCCAACTCTGCCAAGAGAGATTAATCTACGTATCAAGCTAGCAAGACTGAGAGTGTGAGCACCTGCATTCATCGAACTGGGTATTCTCTGCGGTGGCTGTGTTTCAAGCGGGCTATGGTCGCCTCACAATAAGCTCTTTCTGTTCAACCACAACGCTTCTTGCCCATCAATGCGGCAACCCTTCCCTTGGGCTACAGGGACAGCCTCAACGGTATGCAATGAAGGGTCATCCTGTGCTTTGCCACCGCCGAAACAATTGGTAGCAGTCGAGGATCACCGCGCACGAGACGAGTCAGCTATCAGTGGGCAAGCGCCTCACTATGGCAGATGGATACACCACCCTCGGCAAGAGCCTGCCCCTACTGCATGGTCAAGCGTGGCAGCAAACCAGGTTATGTCTGCTTCCATGACTGCCACCGAAATCGGCGATGTCGCTGACGCGCGACCGTCATTCATGGAAGGCTCCGGTGTCCCAAATGGCAACAACACCCTCTCCTCGACAGCATCTTCCACCACAGCGCCTTTAAGTCCTTCCGATCTTGCAAGTTCAAATGTCACCGGCTCTGCGTTTCCCACCGACACCGCGACCCTCTCGCCGTCTCGCCCTTGGTCATCATACTCTCCCACTACAACCCGCACATCTTCTGGTTCTGCGCCGACGCAGAGCTTGCACGTCCAAGGCGCTGTTTTCAATCTCACACTCGACAGTTCAAGAGAGGATGAGGCCGTCTACAGTCTTCCGATGACATTTGGCCACGCCGACTCTGCTAGCAGTGAGCGCCGCACATTGGCACTCGCGAAAAGAGACTTGGATCCTCAAGTCATCAATGTACTTGTGGATTTGGGGTCGTCTGACATGGTATGTGCACTATTGCTCAATGAAGTTAACTGTTACAGTGGCTAGCTTCAGATGCGTGCTCAACAGCCGATTGCAAATCTGCACCTGCCTTATTCGATGGCAGCGAGTCCTTGGCTTCGGATGTTGCTTTGAACATCTCGTACCAAGCGGGGTACGCCGGGGGCGAGATCTCCTGGGAACAGGTTGCAGTTGGTTCTTTCAGCATTGGTTATCAAGCATTTAGTACGTTTGCCGTCATGACAGTCACTCTGACACCCAGTTTTGGCCGACAAGGTGTACAACGAGAACCTGGGTGGAGGCAACTTTACGGGCCTGCTGGGCCTTGCCTGTACGTTGGCCTTGGCTGCCTTGTTCTGACCTCATCAGTGCCCGCCAATTCACTTATCACGGAGGCCATTGCAGGCACTACAGGCTCTTCGCCCGACGGTGCGACGTTTTTGGACAACCTGTTCGGTGCAGGGTCAATGGCGCCGAGTGAACGGTTGTTTGCTCTCTCACTCGAGAGGAGGGAGGACGTTCGAACAGTATCAAGGCTGGCCATTGGGACCGTCGATCCCACCTTTTGTCCATCCCCATGCTCACCTTCGTTCTTGCCCATTATCGCTCATTCAAATCTTGGAAGAACAGGGTATCTTCACTGGCGTGTGCCTCTGGACGACATATCCGTCACCACATTCAGCGACCCCCGCAACGGAGCAGGTGCTTCAACCGTTTCTATCCCCCTTGGTGCGAGCCAGGTTGAGTCGAGGCAAAGTTCGCCCTTGGCAGTCCTTGACTCTGGTGGCGTACCCATCCTCGTCGGACATAAGCCGTACGCAGATGCCATTTATTCGTCTTTCGGCATCAAAGCGAGTTCCGATGGCCTATGTGAGTAGCCTGCCTGTTAGTGGTTGCTGACCAGTTGCAGATCGTCTGCCCTGTACCCAGCAGCTCGCTCTAACGCTCACCTTCGGTGGGCAAGCATTCCCTGTCCACCCTCTCGACATGTCTTGGCCAGACCCCACGGACTCAAGTCAGTCTATGTGTGTTGGCGCTATTCAGTACTCGTCCTCATTAGGTACGGCTGGCGATTTGTGAGTAGACGTTGATTTTGGTCTTTGAGATAAATCCTGATGTCTTCAGTATTCTGGGCTCATCCTTTCTCAAGAATGTTTATTCCGTGTTCCAGTACCCGGATAAAAGCAAGAATGCTACCTGGCAGCCTCGCGTTGGGCTGATGTCGATCACCAATGCCTCAGTTGCGTCACGAGACTTTTATGCCGTGCGCACGCTCCACCAGTCTCTTCAGGATGTTTCGGCAAACCAAGCCTCGTCTGGTATCGGCATGGGTCCCCCCTCGCCTTCGGCAGGTGCCGCGCAAAATGCCGCGCAACACAAAGTCGTTTCCACCGCCATCATTGCAGCATGTTCAGTTGTCGGTTTCTTTGTTCTGGCTGCGGCTGCATTTTGCGCCTGGTGGTTCTGGCTTCGCCGCAAGCTTGGGGCAGCTGGTGTTGTGGAGTACAGGATGGCCAATCCAGGACATCGATCCGATAACAGCACTTCGACTCTGCGTAGCCGCAAGCACGAAGAGACTAAACGCCAAATGAGTATGATTGATGGCTATTCGGACTACGAAGTGGACAGCTGGCGTTCTACCACGGAAGGTAATGATTCCATCCGGTTAGGCAAATTGCCTGAGACAACAGAGTGCGATGATCACAGCCGCCTGAGAACCAGCCGTTATGCCGCATCCAGCCATACTCGTGACTCCAGCGTTCATCGAAGCTTGCTTCGATCGGACCCAGGATCAGCAGCGCCTCCCGTGACCGACTTCAACCCAGACTCCAACAGAAGGAGTAGTGCTGCGACAAGCCGCTTCTCTGATCGACGTGGGAGCACAGGCACTGGAGTACTGTTCGGCTCACCGGCGACGGGCCGCTTGATAGAACTTCCTTCGTCACCTCCCACGTCCCCCACCTCCCACTCGTTTGCGCTGCCTTCTTCGGGCTCCGCAGGAGGGTTGTCTCTCTCCATGTCTGGGCCATTTCCTACTCCTACTCGGCCTCCAACAGCTCACCATTCCTCAGGCTACTTTCCGCCTACGATGTAGACTGCGGTTGCAAAGAGCAATTTTGTAAGATTTTGCGTCTCGCACTTTGTATTTGTTTGTACAACATTAGACACTGTCCGCTGTACGAACACTGTGGCATATGAATGTCGAATTTTATGTAAATCATGACATCGTCCGCCCACCTGCCCCCTCACTAATTACAGCCGCTCCAGCTGCAACTCTCCTCCGTCCCGGGCCACTCAGCTTGGCGCTCCGCGTGCCAAACTGCATCGCGCGCTTCACTCGGCCAGCTGTAATCGGCAGACCGCACGCTTGTGCTGCCAGCCGAATCAACATCTTATCGCCTACCCCTTGCTCCAATGCAATGTTGCATTTGGCCCAAACTGGCAACTCGCAAACGTGGCGGAGCAGGTGCAGATCAAGAAAAGGATACCGAGCATCACGTGCGTGAGAGGACAGTATCCGGTCATCTCTGGACAGATTTCTCCGAGGAAGCCTATCGATGTCCATCTGCAACTACACGAATCAGCAAGGCGAAGCAGTGAGCACACCCCACCTCTTGACACAAAGCAAGCCAACCGTGACGTTCGAATGCCCTGCGGTGTCTAGAGTAGCCGCCCATCAGCCTGCAGCAGTCATCAGTAAGATGGCTACCTCGCAGTCCCTCACTCATCCGCTCCCAGCCCTGATAAAAACACCTTGGCCGTGACTTGGTATGCCTCAGCTGGTGTGTCATTGTGGGCTTGCAACGTTCCCCTCCCTTGCGAGGCAAAATATAGGGGGTATGCCAATGACTGAGCGGTGTCAGTCAAGCCACATCATATGCCTCACGATGTCCATTTCTGTTGGTTTGCATTAGTAATGACAATCGACGAGGGTTGTGTCTCGCACCTGTATTGCTGGGATACATGAGATCCACAACCTTTTGCCTATGTTCCGTGCTCTCCTTTGTGGGTCAGATTTGATGCTGCCCAGACTCACGGAGGTTGTTACATCCACTTCCACAAATCTAAAACGGCGGCCAGGGCAGGCACTTTCCAGCTCAGCCGCCGCCTGTCGACCCGAGATACGGTCAGGGACGTCAAAGCTCGCTTCCCCGTTCGGGAGTTGTTGTTGAAAGGCAACGTTGACAAGTTCTATCGGTTCGGCTAGGGGGAGGCATCTGCTGATCAGAAGGCAACCAACATGGAGGCTCACCGATGCACAAGGGCGGCAAGGAGGGAGCAGTCCACGCCCCCGGAGAAGAGAACGGCCACACGCGCGTGGCTAGTAGTGAGCATTCGTCCAACTGGTAGCAGCTATATAGCTTACGATAATTGGGGCAATGGGATGTTCTCCACCCGCCTAAGCACAGCGTCATGAAGATGAGAGATGAAGGAATGGCACTCTTGTGCGGGCCGCGTAGTGTCTAGGACACTATCCGGTAAGGCGTCGTTGACCTGGGCAACACGGTCCTCTGCATCAGGAGTTTGTCCATGTGTACACTCACGTTGCTGTTTGTCAGAGTCAGTGCCAAGCTGAAATCGATAGACTACTGGTCAGCCTGCCTCAAGATCCTTACCCCCGCCCCTAAACATGTCACTCACTCCGCTTGAGTACCGCTTCAGCAAATTGAGATTCAAAACACCAGTCGCTGACCCGTCCAATGCCGTTTGTTCGATCCCTTGCTTCCTCGCCTCGCCACTACGGCTCGAGCTAACAATTAGCCTAGAAGCAGCAGAGTTGGCATCAGAAATATGAAGGAGAAGCGACCGGCGAGATAGGGAATCAACTCCAAAGTAAATTGTTTTCGTCGAGTACTGACTTGTAAGCACCTTGTCATGTTCAATGTGCTGTATGTCCGTACCCGGAGATACACGAAGGCGTAGCTGCAATAGTGAGCGACTGTCCACTACAGAATTCAATGACTAACGGCCCTTCAATGTCCTTCAAGACGTCCAAAGGACTTTCAGACTCTGGAAGGGACTCTAGTCGAGTAAACAACGCCTTTGTGTCGTTCTCGCCGACCTTAATGCCCAGACTTGACGAGCTGAAGACTTGGCCGTTCCACCCCAACACTCCACAATTTCCCACTAGCGGCTGTGCCGTGATGGGTCCTCGCAGCCCTAGCACACTTGCTCCCAGTGTAACAAGAACGTCGCCTACAGGCGTCGGCATACGAGTTGCGTAAACGCCATGTGCATCCGGGCCTCTGTCACCATTGGTGCAATGAAGGGAGTCGACAAGCTTGCAGGAAGACGGCTCTTGTGCTGCAGATACAGGCTGAATGCAAAGTGTGAGCCCGCACATAAAGCGAGGAGGTGAGAGAGGAGTAGAGGCAAGGAGCCATGTATCGTTTTCTGAAAAAGATTTGTGATAAGGAATGGTCGGTTTTACCGACTCGATTCTGACTCCGTCCGCTCACCCGTATTTCCCTCTATCCACCTTTCACTCAAGGCAGTGAGCATAATCCAGCAACACTCCTATCTCTCTTCTTTCACTTGGACTTGACATATCTCACAATGAGCATGTCACGCGCTGCCTGTGTGCTGCGTCCGGCTGTTCGCTTGACACGCGGGTACGCCTCCGTCTCCACTGTACGTTGTTGTGTTTCCTCGTCACTACATCTAACAACCTCAGCCCAACATCAAGTACACGGCCGTCACTCACCCGGACGATGCTGCACCTAAGGCGACGCTGGACCTAATCGAAGAGGGCAGCAAATACATTCTCAACACCTACGCCCGCCCACCTATTCTGATTACGCGTGGAAAAGGCTGCATTCTTACCGACTCGTCAGGACGTGACTATCTCGATTTCTCGGCTGGAATCGCTGTCACCGCACTCGGTCATGCAGATGACGGTATCAACGCGACAATGGCGGAACAAGCTGCCAAAGTGATGCACGCATCCAATATCTATTGGAATGAGCATGCCGGAACCTTGGCGAAAGCGTTGGTCGAAGGCACTCGAAAGCATGGGGGCCTTGGGCTGGGCGACTCCAGCGCTGCCAAGGTGTTCTTTTCGAATTCTGGTACTGAAGCCAACGAGGGGGCTCTTAAATTCGCTCGGAAGTACGGCAAAGAAGTCGGCGGTGAGGCGAAGACCGGCATTGTCTGCTTTACGAACGCGTTCCACGGCCGCTCAATGGGTGCGCTCTCCGTCACACCCAACCCGAAGTATCAAGGGCCATTTGCCCCTCTCATTCCCAATGTCCGCGTTGGCGAGTACAACAACGCCGATCCCGAGGCGATCGCAAAGCTCGTGGACGAGAACACTTGCGGTGTCATCGTGGAGCCTATTCAGGGCGAAGGTGGAATCGGCACTGGCAGCATCGAGTTCCTCTCGGCCCTAGCGAAACGCTCTCGGGAAGTTGGTGCTGTGCTCATCTACGATGAGATCCAGTGTGGTCTCTTTCGTACGGGCACGATGTGGGCCAGCTCTGCACTTCCTCAGGAAGCCCAGCCTGACATCATCACCATGGCAAAGCCCCTCGCCAATGGTTTCCCCATCGGAGCGATCCTGGTGCGTGATCAGGTAGCCCAGGTAATCGCTCCTGGCCATCACGGCACCACTTTCGGTGGGCAGCCTCTGGCCACAAAGTTGGGTGTCCACCTTCTGGAACGCTTGAACGAGCCCGCCTTCCAGCAAAATCTTCTTGAAAGTTCACAGCACCTGGACCAACTGCTTAACCGTCTGCCGACGCTCTTTCCATCGCTGGTCAGTAATGAAATTCGCGGTCGTGGCCTCATCCGTGGTATTCCATTCAAGAACGCGGACCTGCCGGCTCAGGTGGTCCGTATGGCGCGTGAGCGTGGTGTGCTCCTTCTTACAGCTGGAGTGGACACTGTGCGGCTCATCCCTCCCCTGATCGTTTCCAAGGAACAATGTGACCAGGCTGTTGGCGTAATTGAGAGTGTATTGAGTATCATCGCCAATGAGCATCAGTAGACTATGCACGATGATAAAGTAGAGCAAGACATTTGATGAGTCCCTGCCTGCTGCAGCAGTGCTGCCTGGATCAGGGCATTTTGCTTCCGTCCATAACATTGGTTGACGCGACGCGTCCAAGAAGTCAATGTTCCTCGCACTTTCTCAGCATCAACTTCATTTCAAAGTCATGACCAAACCGCTTAACAAACGGCCACGATTGGACGCTGGCAGCGATTCGACTGCAGCGGCTCAGCAAAGCTTTTCGGATGTACTGCAACAACTGGAGGCAGAGGAAGATGCAAGTGGTGGTAGGTTGAACACCATGTCTCGGTGGCTCACCAACAGATGGGATAGAAACTAGCAAGGCTTGGTCGCGGCCGTCTCTGCCACATATCCGTACTGATCGGGATACTATTGGTAAGCATTGAAGCGAATTACTCTATCCTTGCTCACCCGCCTAGTCTTTCAGCAGACTGATGTAACGGAATCGTCAAGCTCCAAGGGTCCGACTCTCCGGCTGTTTGGAGTCACTAAGGCTGGCAACTCCGTTCTCGCTCATGTCTATGGATTCCGGCCATACTTCTTTGTTGCCGCTCCCACCGGCTTCATGCAATCCGACCTGGCCGCGTTCAAGGACACTATCAATGTGAGTCGGTTACGTCCGAGCTGTCACTCACATTCGCAGAGCGCAGTGGCCACCAACACCCCTCTTGTTACGGGCTGCGTCATTGTGAACCGCAAGTCACTGTGGGGATATCGGGGCGAGGAGACTGTTCCTTTCATCAAAATTGTCTGTGGAGAGCCCAGGGCCGTTCCAAAGGTCAAAGATGAGTTCTTGCTACCATAATTCCCTGACGCTGACCTTAATGCACGTCTGTTCGAGCGTGGTCAGATTAGCTTCAACGGTCTGTTTGACCAAGAGGTGATGACATACGAAAGCAATATTGCGTACACGCTCCGTTTCATGATTGACACAAATGTGAGTCGCTTGACGTGTTGAGTGTTCTGACAGAGTACAGCTCGTCGGCATGAACTGGGTGGAAGCGCCGGTGGGCAAGTACGAGATCCTTCGTGGGTCGGACTTGCGCTCCCATTGCCAACTGGAGGTAGAGATGCAGTGAGTTTGTCGGTTTTCAACTGAGGCTCAAGCTAACACATTCTAGCTATAAAGATCTCGTGTCGCATGCGCCGGAAGGTGACTGGCTCACCATCGCGCCTCTTCGCGTGCTCAGCTTTGACATTGAGTGTGCCGGCCGCAAAGGCATATTTCCAGAAGCCCACATTGATCCGGTCATTCAAATCGCGGCAATGGTGACCAGGCATGGTGGGTATGTAGCCAGAGACCTGCTGACTTGTTTCAGGGGAAACTAAGCCATTCATTCGCAACGTGTTCACCCTCAACACTTGCGCCCATATCGTCGGGTCACAGGTGCTTGAGTTCAAGCAAGAGCGGGATTTGCTGCTTGAGTGGCAAAAATTCATTCAAGAAGTCGATCCAGATCTCATTATCGGATACAACAGTGCCAACTTTGATTTGCCGTATCTGTTGGACCGTGCCAAGGCCCTCAAAATTCCTAACTTTGCGTATTTGGGAAGGATCCTAGGTGAGCAACTCTCTAGACGCGTAAGCTGACAGGAAGGCGTTAGGTCTGAAGTGAAAGACACCCACTTTTCCTCCAAAGCCTTTGGTCAACGTGACTCGAAGGCGGTCAACATCGATGGTCGTCTGCAGATGGACATCTTGCAGGTCATTCAGCGAGACTACAAACTTCGTAGTTATACGTTGAACGCGGTATGCGCTCAGTTCTTGGGCGAGCAGAAGGAGGATGTGCACCATTCAATCATCACAGAGCTGCAAAACGGCACTGCCGACTCGCGTCGACGACTTGCTGTGTACTGTTTGAAAGTAAGCTCAGTACCCAGAGGATTCGCTGACCTCAAGGATGCCTACTTGCCTCAGCGACTCTTGGATCGCCTCATGTGCCTTGTCAACTACACCGAGCTGTCTCGAGTCACGGGCATTCCATTCAACGACGTTCTTACCCGAGGACAGCAAATTCGCGTCATTTCTCAACTGTATCGTCGAGCCGGAGCCGAAGGCTATCTTATTCCGGCAATGAGGAGCGAGGGAACTGACGAACAGTACGAGGGCGCGACTGTCATCGAACCCAGCAAGGGCTATTATGATACGCCTATTGCAACCCTCGACTTTGCCTCACTCTATCCGTCCATCATGATGGCGCACAACTTGTGTTACACCACTCTGCTGGATAAGTCGTCGATTGAGCGTCTGAAGCTAGTTGAAGGGCAGGACTACGTTCAGACTCCGAACAATGGTGCGTATCCAAACCTGTGAGTGTTGAACTAACTTGCAGACTTTTTCGTAACTTCCAGCCGGCGAAAGGGTTTGCTTCCCAATGTGCTCGAGAACCTGTTAGCGGCTCGTAAACGGGCCAAGGCGGATTTGAAGGTAGAAAAGGATCCTTTCAAGCGGGCTGTGTTGGACGGCCGACAGCTAGCACTCAAGGTACGCGCACAAGCGAGGAACTTTTACTCATTGTTCAGATTAGCGCCAACTCGGTGTATGGATTCACTGGTGCTACTGTCGGTAAGCTTCCTTGCCTTGCAATTTCAACCTCGGTCACTGCCTACGGTCGACAAATGATCGAGATGACCAAGGAGGAAGTGGAGGGCGAGTACTGTATCACAAATGGATATGACCATGACGCGAGGGTCATCTATGGCGACACAGATTCAGTAATGGTCAAATTTGGGTGCCCCGATCTCCCAACCGCCATGCGCCTGGGTAAGTGCTTGCCGATGGCCAGGCCACGCTGATATTGTAGGTGCGGAGGCTGCAGAGCTGGTGTCAGCAAAGTTCAAAAAGCCGATCAAGCTTGAATTTGAGAAAGTCTACTTCCCATACTTGTTAATCAGCAAGAAGCGCTACGCGGGCTTGTACTGGACCAAGCCTGACAAGTATGACAAGATGGACACGAAAGGCATTGAGGTATGTCGCATATTTGGCAAGTTTGCTGACCTCAAAGACAGTACGCCGTGACAATTGTCGCCTGGTGTCCACCATGATTGAGACTTGTTTGTTCAAGATGCTCATCGATCGCGACGTCAAGGGTGCTGAAAAGTAGGGCAAGCTTTGATTAACCAACTGACACTGTCTAGCTACGTCAAGCAGACGATTGCGGATCTGCTTCAAAACAAGATTGACATGTCACAACTGGTCATCACGAAAGCTCTAGCTAAGACAGGTTCGTTATAAGCTGGGACGACCCACGCTGACTGTCTACAGACTATGCAGGAAAGCAGGCGCATGTTGAGCTTGCCGAAAGGATGAAGAAGCGCGATGCAGGTGCGGCAAGTTGAAGTGAGGGGGTTCTGATCCCACAGGCTCTGCTCCATCGCTGGGCGATCGAGTTGCATACGTGATTGTCAAGGGCATCAAGGGTGAGCTGGGTCATAGACATAGGCTGACCAGCAGGGGCTGCGGCGTACGAAAAATCTGAGGACCCACTCTACGTGCTTGAACACAACGTCCCCATCGACACTCGTTATTACCTCGAAAACCAACTATCCAAGCCTCTCATGCGCATTTTTGAACCCATTCTTGGAGAGAAATCAGGCAGCCTTCGTATGTTGTGCAGCGTAGACGGAGCTGACGGTCCAAGTTGCTGGGGAGCATACACGCAGCATCCAAATTGCGACTCCAACTGTGGGCGGGTTGATGAAATTTGCCGTGAAGACGCAAACTTGCATCGGATGTCGAACTCCCTTAAAGGGGAACAAGGGTGAGTTCAACCGACTTCTCGGAGCTAACTATGCGCAGAAAGTGCAGTTTGCGTCAACTGTCGGCCCAAGCTTCCAGAGCTGTATCAGAAGCAGGTACGTTTATGGCAGCCTCGTGAGAAACCTCTGACCCGCAGGTCACGACCTCGTCTGAGTTGCAGATCGACTTTGCGAGGCTGTGGACTCAATGCCAGCGGTGTCAAGGCTCGCTCCACCAAGACGTCATCTGCACTTCAGCCGATTGCCCTATCTTCTACCGTCGCACGGCCAGGCAGAAGGAAGTCGTGGCGGCTGGAATACAGCTGGACCGATTTGAACGTGAACTCCTCTGGTAGTCATGAATGTCGTAGAGCCGTGGGATACTGTAGTCATGTATGTACAATGAAGCATTTGGCGGCTCCGTGCTCCACGACCCTATGATTCCACCTTCTCGCAGAAGTCGCCCCAAAGCCTCGGAACTGCGTGCGTTATAGTAGCCAGGCTGGTCCACGGGATGTTGGCCAGGCGCAGAGTGACGTCAATACCGGTTGGGCTTGGTAGGCATGCTCTGCTGCCTCGCCCTCTATCAGGCGCTGACGCTTGCCAAGAATCGACCGCGCTGTGGACCAAAATATGTCAGCGGCAAGTTCGAGGGCTCATATGGGGAGGCAGACACAGCTAGCGGGTAGGTCCCTGGAGTTGCCTCCTTTACTGCTCACGCCCAAGCCGACAGCAACAAAGACAGTGGAGCGGCGGCTGAGATGACGATGCAATGAAGATCATGGGGAGCGAAGGGAAGTGATGTAGAAGTTAGTCCTTGGCTGTGTCGTTGTTGTCTCACGAGGGGCGCCTTCCATAACATAATAAAAGTAATTGATAATTTCTCAACCCCACATCTCAATTTCTGACCCAAACGCCGTCCTGTCCGTGGATGCACATGCATAGTCACATGCCGCCATGTTACAAAGACTTTACAATAAGGAGAGAAAAGGTCTACAAACAAAAGGCTGCGGCAACGCGGCGAACAACATCAAGCTGTTGCCCCACGGTTGCTGTGGTGGGCTCGATATTCGCTGTGGCGAGTTTCAGTAACCAGGTGAAGTCTGCTTGGGCCATGATGGAGAGGGAGCTCTGTCGGCGGCTTGCGAGTTTTGTGTGAAAAGCTTCGAAGAATTCGGCAGAAACCTCGTCGGCGCGGTCGATGACTGTTTGCGACACACCAGCCAGCTTTGCAACGTCTACGGGTCAGCATTCGCGCCTAAACTGGGACGTACGTGTGCCATGCGAAGATTCGGCATGTCCCTTGATAAGCTTGTACAAGAATACCACCTGATCGATGAGCGGAGTCATTTCATATGTCACTTACTCCTTGATCATCATCAACGTGCACCTGCATGTGCATGCTGCGAATGTTGGGGTGGTAGGCAAAGTCCTCGGTCAGGGAGCCATAGTGCGTCTTGTCCCGTCAGCTTTGGTTTGCTTCTCCTGGGCAAAACACGCACCGCAAAAAAGCCTAAGGGCAAAGTGTGAGTCGAAATGTGGTGAAGGACGGCACCCGCGATGGCCATGCCATCAAAGGTGGACGTGCCCCGACCTAGCTCGTCCAGGATTACGAGTGACCTGGGTCCAGCTTCGCGCAGAATTTTGGAGCACTCATCAAGTTCGACTTTGAAGGTGCTGGAACTCGCAAACATGTCTGTGATATTAATGGACTGGCTTGCAGGCTTCAACGGGATACTTGCTGTCGTACGCGCCCATCCTGGTCTGAATCTTGTCAATGGGGCTAAGGGTGGCGCGCGAAGCTGGGACGTAGCAGCCCATTTGCGCCATGATCACGGCTGCCGCCGTCATGCGAAGCAGGGTACTTTTGCCTGCCATATTGGGACCAGTAAGAAGTGTGGTACGAGGTTGCTCTCCCCCTAGCTGAACGTCGTTGGCGATGAAGTCACGCTGAAGACACATGGATGGGTGCCGCAGCTCGCCAAAGTCGACGAATGCCTGGTCAGAGTCCACAAACTTGGGTCGGCATTTGGGCTCGTCCATATCATGAGAGGCCTTGGCAAGAGAGACCAGACAATCCAACTCTGCAATGAGACTTGAAGGTCAATATCTTGTGGCCAATTCAATGTGCGTACCGAATCATTTGCAGCCAATGACCACGATCCTTGTCAAATTCCGCCAGCAGGTGCCGGAAAAAGTTTTTCTTCGCAGTAGACTGCGTTTCGCGAGCTTCTTGCATGGCACGAATAACTGGGGTCGTTTCGGGAGTATAGTATCGCGCATATGTCTATCAGTCAGTCCAGGGCACTGGGTCTAAATCCCACCTTGGTGCTTGAACACTTTGTCCACGACGTTGGCACCTTGGTCTTGGTTGGAACTTGAATTTGGTAGATTTCCTTGTTGCCCTGGGCGCTGTGCCAAAACACTGCATCCTTGCTGTCTGTTAGTTATAGTGGTTGGGATTATTCTCACCAAAGAGACTTTTGCGCTTTCTGCAGTAGAGCCTGCAGCTGGTCCTCAATTTCTTCAACTGCAGCATCCGCGGTATCGCAGTCATCGTCTGCTCCCTTCGTTGGAAGGATAGCAACGGTCTTCTCTATGACCATCAGGTTCATCCCAGAACACAACACTCACCATCCTTCTCCACGGAGTACATGGATCGAATGTGTTCGAGATTCTTTTCCAAGTCCGGGGCTGTGCGCAACAGCCCTCCCACACTGGCTGACTCGAACTGTTGCGCGACTAGTGAAAGACTTTCGACTACGCTTTGAATCTTGGTGAAGCTCTGGACGGCAGTCAGCTTCAACGTATCGACTCGGACGCTTACTTCGACCACCTTGAGGAAGTCGGATTGGCGCACCGAGCCGGCGTGAATACGTGAGACCAAGCGCTGGGGCATAAGTAAACATCGGCTTAAAGAACTTACCTCGAGGTCAGGCAAGGTTTTGCACAGCTGACTAAACTGGCCGGTGAACGTAGGGCATGCCATCAGGTCATCCACTGCGTCCTGCCTGCAGGCATGTTAGCACTCATTCTGCGGAGAGCTGCTAACCTGTCCTTAATAGCAGCAGCATCCCTTAAAGGGGACGTGAGCCAGATGCGGAAGAGACGTTTGCCTGCCATTAGCTCTGGATGCCACCATGTACTTGCCAAACGGGGAGAGACAACGCTGCAAAAGACCGAGTAGTGTGCCTTCTACGCCTCCCTCGTTGTTGACCAGGACCTGTTTTGTCAGCGACAAGTAGTGGTGGCCTCCTTACCTCCATATGACCCAAGGTCTGGCCATCGAGAACAAGGCTCTTGCCGTGCTTGATTGGGTCGTAAACGTTGAAATTCTTCTGTGAAATGAGGTCCTTGTCGAGATTCAGGGAACGAAGATAGAAGAGCATGCCCCCCAGAGCTTCCATGGCGAGTGGCTTATCGAGCATACTGGAGATAGCACTGGGGAGCTCTGTAGTTTGGTCCTCGCCCTGAGTAGCAAAGACCTCCTGGAGGGCTTCTAGAGTGTCCTCTGCCGACAGAAACTCTTTTGACAGTTTGAAAGACTGCCACAGAGTATTGTAAGGGAGAATGTTTCGAAGCAGGCGCGTGGTCGAGACCGACAGATTGCCCTAGGCTTGTCAGCTTGCGGGGCGTCGACCATCTATATACCTTTGCAAAGACCAGCTCCTTTGGGCGAATCTGACGAAACATTGTCTCCAGGCGGGTGCGGCAAACGTCGTCTTCAAAGGCGGACAGATTAAATTCGCCAGTCGACGCGTCCATGACACAAATGCCAAACGACGAAGGCGCAGACGGTCCTTCGGTCCATTCCTGCCCAATATTAGTAGGTGAGACAGTAGCCTCGCAGGACTGACTTTGATTGCGACACAGTGATTTGCCTCATCAGTGGTGAGATACGAGCCGTCCACAATGGTGCCGTTGGTGAAGACTTGTGCAAGTTCGCGGCGGACAATCTCACGGCCGCCAGCCTTGGACGCAGCCTTGGTTCTCATCTCCATCCTAATCGGGTCAGAATTTGTCGCTTGGTCGAACTCGCAAAGGACTTACCCAAGTGCTGTTTCGGCCTGCTCAACCTTGCCGACCTTGTGTCCGGCGCCCAGAAACTTGGCAGCCCAGAATTCGAACGTTTGCTCTGGTACTCCAACCTTCAAGAGAAGTCAGTGACCATGCTTGACACCCGCCTGATTACCTACCATTTTCATTTTGACTCGATCTGTGAGCTTGAGATCAAACTCTTGGTGGCCAATCATGGCGTCGTTTTCGTAAAGTTCGTAAAACTTACCCTTCTGGAAGAACAGGACGGTGTCGTAGTGGTTCTGCTTGATCTCCCAAAACTGGCGCTCAAATGGAGTGAAGTCTTTCCAGGCAGTCTTAGGAATGTAGACAGTTCGGGGATCATACTCGGGATCCTCTGGTCGGTTCCCCTCCTTGTCGCGAATGTCCTTCAGAAAGTTGAAGCATGTCTCGCTCTCGCGCTTGTCTTCTTTGGCCTGGAGTTTCTTTCGCTCTGCCTCCGTGAGGAGGAAGTTGGCAGTACCAGATTGGGGACGAGTGCCTCCTGATTCGGGGCGCGAGGGAGGTGACGAGTGGGAGGGGCCGGTCTTCTGAACAGCCTTAGGCGCAATGAATGGCTTCTCCTTGAATTTCCTTGCGGGCTTGCGCACAGGCGACGCGGTAGAGGCGAGGGATGGAGAAGGTGACGGGACATCGGACTCCACATCTTCGTATTTGTCGGCAGCGACCACTACCAATCAGCAATGCCCTCTACACAGTCAACGCACTGTTCGCCGCGTCCTCCAACTCATCAAAGACAAACTCGTCATCGGACTCCCCGGTCTTGAGACTCTTTCGACCCCTCGAGGCTCCTGTTACGCCGTCAATACATCACAACAGCACCGCTGATGGGTGACCATACCTTTACCCTTCGGAGCTGGGGTCGCAATGTCACTATCGGAGTCGGACTCCACGTAAACCACTTTACGCTTGGCCCGACGAGCCTGTAGGTTAACAACATGCCCGTGAGTCTGATGACTTACTGGTACAAATGGACCTTCTTCTTCATCCACATCCATGTCCTCGCTGTCTTCTTTCATAGCCGTGCGAGCGGAGGGCAGTGGCGCGGCTACGAGCTGTGGCGAACTGAGACCTGGGTTGAGGGGCTGATCCCTTTCTGTGACTGGCTGGCCTTTCTGATTGATGGCGACAGACAATGGGAATGGCGACACCATGGGATCCGATGGAGGCGTGCGCAATGTCGACGCCGGGGACGACGATGATTGAGGCGGTGGGGCATTTCTTGATGATGCTATAGATGATGAGACAGGAATTGCCTTTGACTTTGACTTTGGAGGAGGGCCAGGCTTTGGTGCGCCAAAGAAGGAGGCGAGCGTCGCCTGCTTAGGGCTGGACACTGGTGTCAGTACCCAGCTAGACCCCTTGGGCACACTCTTGCCAACTGACCCCTTGCTGTCATCTGACTTTGCGGACTTGACCATGAGGCGGGGCCGAGGAGGCAGACACGCAAACGATAACAGAAAACGAAGACGCGGCAGAGATGTGGTGTCGGCCGACAAGTGTGTTGGAATGTGAGAATGGAAATGACCTCGTATGGACGGTGGCTAGGCGGCTAGTCGTTGGTGAAGAGTGCAGTTGTTGCCTCCACCACACGTCAGCTCAGGACATCGGGAGTATAGGGGTAGAACCTGACAACTGTGGTGGTGGCGTCGTGCCGCGTTCATGTGGCGCCAGCTGAACCAGGCGACCCGGCCCAACACGTCATTAAAATGTAGCTGACGCGACCGTTTTTCTTTCGGCCGGTGCGCGTTGTCACGTGAAAACTAGACGTGTTGTTTCCCTGTTTCCCAAACATTGGCAAGCCACCCAATGAATCAGGGTGTTTGGCGGAAGACGCGACGCGACCGACTGTGCGCTCATGCAAAAGGCCTATAAAATCCCCCTCCCTTCATCCTCTCAATTGCTCCTTTTTCATCTCCCCACTCACTCAGTCCCATCGCACCTGCACTCGAGATCCATCTTGCACCTGCCCGTTGTCTTTGTTGTTTATCTTGGACATCACACCTCTCCCCGCACTGTTCAGTCCTCCACCGTTTTCAAACACCATGGCTACCATTACCCCCTCAAAGGTCGCTGCCAACGCCCTGGCCGACATCAACCTCAGCACACCTGCCAAGCCCCAGTCTGACGTTCTGAGCAAGCTGAAGGCTGCCGCTGCAGCTGAAGCGGGTGTTGATGCGAATGGAAAGAAGGTCACCAAGGCCAAGAAGGCCGAGGTTCTCGACGAGGCCACTCTCCGCAAGCGTTACGTCGGCGACATTCACTGCTCTGAACAGGACGAGCCTCTTCTCAAGGAGTCCAACGAGCGCTTCGTCCTGTTTCCTATTCGTTTCCGCGAGGTGAGTGGCGCGATGCTTCACCCGCCCTGCATGACTGACACGTGCACCAGATTTGGCAGATGTACAAGAAGGCTCAGGCGTCGTTCTGGACTGCCGAGGAGATCAACCTCGCTCCCGACCTTCACGACTGGGACAACAAGCTCAACGATAATGAGCGCTACTTTATTGAGCATGTTCTCGCTTTCTTCGCTGCCGTGAGTGTTGCCTTGCCGTTGGCCATGGCGAAATGCTGACTTGCAACAGTCTGACGGTATTGTGAACGAGAACCTGGTTGAGCGCTTCTGCTCCGAAGTTCAGTGCGCCGAGGCCAAGACCTTTTACGGTTTCCAGATCATGATGTGAGTGGCTGGCAGAGGAGGAGATTGTGCTCAGTCACTGACTCGCCGCAAGGGAGAACATTCACTCCGAGACTTATTCGCTTCTTATCGACACCTACATTCGTGACAACGCTCGTCGCCAGTACCTGTTTACCGCGATTGAGACTATCCCTTGCATTAAGAAGAAGGCCGACTGGGCACTGCGGTGGATTTCTGACGACGAGTCGTCGTTTGCCGAGCGCTTGATTGCCTTTGCCGCTGTCGAGGGCATCTTCTTCTCCGGATCCTTCGCGTCCATCTTCTGGCTCAAGAAGCGCGGTCTCATGCCCGGTCTGACCTTCTCCAACGAACTCATCTCGCGTGACGAGGGCCTGCACACCGACTTTGCCTGCTTGCTCTTCACCCACTTGCGCCGCCGCCCGCACCCCAACACCATTGATAAGATTATCCGCGAGGCCGTCAAGATTGAGCAAGAGTTCCTCACCGAGGCGCTTCCTGTTTCGCTCATTGGCATGAACGCCAAGCTCATGTGCCAGTACATTGAGTTTGTTGCGGACCGTCTCCTCGTCGCGCTTGGTAATGAGAAGATCTGGAACTCGTCCAACCCCTTCGACTTCATGGAGATGATCTCGCTCCAGGGTAAAGCCAACTTTTTCGAGTCGCGTGTCTCGGCCTACTCCAAGTCGGGTGTCAACCAGTCTGTCGGCAAGGAGTCAGAGGTGGCCTCGACCAAGAAGGGCTTCTCGCTGGACGAGGACTTTTAAAATACTATATCGTCTGTGCAATATTTATAGCGCCTCAATTGTATCGTTCATAGAAGTTCCAGGTCACGTGTTGTTTCCCTTCACATGCCATGCTGGCACTGCAGCGGGGATCTCACTGGCCTTAATGTGTTATTACCACTGGAATGGCATGTACCTTCATGCCCCTACTAGATTACTGATACAACGAACAACCGGTCACTCAACTCGCGCCCTCCTATGACTGTCTTCAGAGGCTGACTTGGTTCCCACCAGCGCTACGCGAAGGCTTTCCACGCTCCGCTCATCTCGCGTCCGTACCCGAGGTGTTAGAGGTTTCGGTTGGTCGGTGGCACCGTATGCCACAGACGGTGAGGCTGCAGTGCTAGTGGAGGACAGAGGACGAGAGCGGGTCACCTGCGGTGACGGCACATCCTGCCCCTGACTACCTGACCCGTCATCGCGGCGTCGGAAGATACCTCCCACAAGAGACTTGAGGGAGGTCCTGGCTGCGCTGCCTTCTTCGGCGTCGCGTTCCTCAGTTCCTGCAGACACGTGTTGTGGAGTAGTCTCGGAAGGATCAATCTCAATATCGTGCAGCCGGCCTGTTCGTCGGCCCCTTGTCAAGGTCGGAGAGTCGATTGCCATGGCATCAACTTCTGCGTCTCCTTCGACGGAGTCGTAGTCGGAAAAGCTGGCTTCATCCTCTGCGCCAACATCATTTGGCGTCGCGGCTGACGAAGGGGGAGCAGAGCCGATCTTGTCTACTGAATTGGGGAAGGCGAAGAAAGGCGAAACGGACGGCTCTGAGGCTTGCGTATAACCTCCATGCGACCGAATGAGAGAGGTGTAATACTGCTGCAACAAGTCTGAGTTACACTGCGATGGTTAGCCATCATCTAGGCTTGACCTGCTACTCACACAGAGCGCCCAACCAGTGATGCGCAGAAATTCTCGCTCCAGTGAATTGAGTTCCCCAACCTTGATACCGCCGACCTTGGCATAGTGTGCGTTGGTGCAGAAAACGTCACACTGAGCCTTGGAACCAGCGGTAACGCCAGCTATCAAAAAGCGATGGACGGTGAGGGATGACAAGGTGAATGATGGGAGATTCTGGCATGTGAGATCAATATAGGCGAGAAGGGAGAGGAGAGGGATTTTCTAACAGTTGTTAGCTCATGACTACGACTTAGCGCAGAGCTCACCTCCAGGTTTGTGTACTTGACAATACGCCGCAGATAGTCAATGACAGTGATACCAGGTGGGGCTCGCGAGTGAAAGCGAGTCAAGGCTTCGGGCGTAAGAACCACCTGATCGTTGTGCTGGCACAAAAGGTCGAGCATGTGCGCGATGAGAACAACTAGGATCTCGGCTGAGCACTCAATGAAGGCCCAGGGTAGCTCGGGTTTGCTATCAGCACTGTCCTGTGATGCTGGTGTAGCGGATGTCTCCGCGGCGAGTGCCGTTGAGGGGCCATCTCCGGTCAGGACAGTCGCCGCTGTTGATGAGGATGCCCCGCCTTGCTCCTCGGACATGGCGTATGGGCGGGGTAGAAGGAGAGAAAAGGAGGAGGAGAGGGATTCGGCGTTCACACGGTGGCGCGGCTCATGTGTAAAGGCTGAGCGGTCGATGCAAGCCCTTCGGACAGGTGGTCGCCGACGATTGACGGTAGGTGAACGAGGAACAGGGAGCGCCGGGTGAGCGCTCCGTTGAGTTTGGGCGGTGGCAGAGACGCAGTGAAGGGAGAAGCAATGTGGTGATGCCAATCCAGTCCAAATAGGGAGCAAGGAACGAGCTACAGAGCTATGAACACGGCCATTGAGGTGTTGGGACACGATTGTTGCCTCTATCGACCATGCAACCCTACTGAAAGCTGGACACGTGCGAAATACGGGCCACCCTGCATATCACCTTTCTGGCGACGGTCACCAGTCAGGAGGCCGGAGAAAAGATTCCGTAGTATCACTGACTCTATCCAGGTACCCCTCCTTACACAAGGGCTCGCCCATTCCACTAGTAATGCCATAATTCCACCACAGATGGCATACGGTCGTAGACGTGACATGCCAATGAGCAGTTCAGGCGAGCATGGCGAACCTCGCAAGTTGACTAAAGATTGAACACTACCAACAGTATGTGCTCGACATTTCCTTTGACGTAGCATTTACCACGGCCGTACCACACTACTGTACGGGTCAGGGGTAGCATTCGCCACGCTGCTCGCACCGCCAAACCGGCGTTTTAAAACTCGCCTCCACCGTTGCGTTTTGTATTTATTTCTTGTTCACACCTGTTTGTCCTTTCAGTACAGAGTTGCCAAAGTTGTGAGTGCCGTTCCATCCCCTTCCCCCAAATCTTTCACATTTCATGGCGACGCGCCCGCCTGTTGCTTCCCAATGATGTTCATTTACACTGAAAATGCTGAGAGGCGGGGTGTTTACATCACCGCTGAGGCTGTCATCTTTTTACCTGAATATATCACTTCTTCCTCTTCGCGCAGAAACAGGTGCAAGTCCGTGTGCTGACTAGCCAGGTTGTATCATACCGGACGAGGTGTTTCTCAGTATCTATCTAGACTTAATAGTGGCATAGCAGATAAATGAGTCCTCAGAAGCCTTTAAAACCATGAGGGTCTTGACGGTAACTACCATTCTCATAGCAGAGTCATCTTTCACACACTATCTATGACAGCGCCATACTGCCTGAGGCCAGCTGCCCAGCATGACATGCAACGGCTTCAAGCCCAATCACTACAACGTGGCTGACTGATTCCCACTCAGAGAGGGCTGGGGAAGGCGTGAAGTCCGCAACACAACCATACGCTGCATTATTCACAGTGAACCCCTATAACTACTGTACCTCGTCGAGAATCCGAATCCGATGCGGGTGCGCAAGCACCAGTGATGCACTGTGCTTCGTGGACGGTCAGCCGTGATTCAAGAAGGCAGAAAGGTCTCTCGGCCATATCCGTTACTAAACTGGTGGTCGGCTCAGTAAGCGCTGGACATCCCTGAGCAGAATGATGCACAATGTTAGAAAGCACAGGCCACAGGTAGTATGTACATGTACATACACATACATACGGCAATACAGACAGGGGCTTACCCATACTTGCATTCAATTACCTCATGCATCATGTCCATGTCCATGTCGCTTGCTGAATTGCTGAGCACATGGCGCCCAAGGGACCAGAGACATGCGCAGAGCAAAGGTACCGCGTGGTCACTTACTTAGCGCGCCGGAAGTGGAGGTTCGCCGGGTCCTGGTTGGGGAGTCTCACCTTCATCATCACCTTCATCACCTTCATCCTCCCACCATCCTTTTCCATATTGCCATCCTTGCCGTGCTTTGGGCGAGGCTGTGTCAAGCCAACCATACGATCTTCTTCTCGATTATCGATCGCGATGACCCTGCTAGATTCTCGCGCGCGGCTCACCGCCCTGCGAGAGCTAATGCGTGAGCGAAACATTGGTGTCTAGTGAGTATCAAGAGCACAATTGTCTTCGGGCCATGTCGCGTTGACGGAGGATCAGTTTGAGCAGTACTTGAACTTGAGCTGACCTTCCAGTGTTGTTCCCTCAGAAGATGCCCGTAAGAACACTTACCGCAAGAACGGTCACACTGAGCCTCTCAGATTCTTCCGAGTACCTTGCGCCATGCGATGCCCGCCGCGCGTGGCTCACCGGGTTCACGGGGTCGGCAGGCTGTGCCGTGGTGACTCAAACTGAGGCTCTGTGCTGGACGGATGGACGATACTGGCTACAGGCAGGAAAGGAACTCAGTGATGAGTGAGATCCTAAGCCCGGACGGCCGTTGACCTTGCAGTTGGACTCTCATGAAGCAGGGGCTGCCTGAAACGCCAACTTGGAGTCAGTGGCTGAAGGTAAGCGACTCTTCTTGGAAAGCGCTGATCCACTGCAGGAACTTGGGCCCACCACCCGCGTTGGAATTGACCCTCATGTTCTCCCTCACCTCGAGGCAACGCCGCTGATCGCTGCCATGGCCACGGACCCAACGCGAGCCTTAGTTCCGATCAAGGATAACCTGGTGGACCTGATCTGGACATCGGCGCGCCCCCCTCGCCCCGCTAACCCCATTTTTCGTCTTGGAGATGAATATGCCGGCCAGTCCGTTAGTCAAAAGTTAGGCTCCTTGCGCGACAAGCTCGTCAAGACTGGGTCCCCTGGCACCGTTATTACCAACCTCGACGAAGTGGCTTGGCTTTTCAATCTGCGTGGCAGTGACATTCCTTACAATCCAGTGAGCTAGCTGCGAGCGCTGCTCGGCTGACTCTCAGGTCTTTTTTGGTTATGCCATCGTGACCAAGCATGACTGCACACTATTCGCCAACTTGTCGTCCCTCACAAAGGAAGTCCGCAGCTATCTTTCCGCCAACAAAGTGGCTGCTCTCGAGTACAGCCAAGTCTGGGGCGCGCTCGACAATTGGAAGAGCCTTCTCTATACCAATAAGAAGGAGGCGGCTCTTCAGACGACGGAGCCGGCCCCGGTCAGCCCACAGCCTACAGAGAAGGACAAGTCAACAGAGGGGAAGTCCACTGAGGTACAGGAGAAGATAGTGAAGACGGACAAGGTGCTTCTTGGTAATAAGTCAAGCTGGGCGGTGGCCAACGCCCTCGGTGAAGTGAGTGGACATATCGACTCCATTGCTTGCGAATTAACGCGTGCAGGATAATGTCGAAGCCCGTCGTTCCATGGTGGAGGATGCCAAGGCCAGGAAGAATGCTGTGCGTATGCTGCTCTCTTAGACATCGTGATTGGGCTTACCGAGCGCAGACTGAGATTGAGGGCTTTAGGACGTCCCACATCCGTGACGGCGCTGCCCTCGTCCGATACTTTGCCTGGCTCGAAGAGGCGCTCCGCAATGGGGAGACGTGGACCGAGTACGATGCTGCTAAAAAGCTCGAGAATCTCCGCCAGTGCGTGCTGTGCTCTGTGTTGCACGTGTATGCTAATCAGACCAGAGAGAACAAGCTGTTCAAAGGCCTTTCGTTCAACACAATCTCATCTACAGGAGCCAATGCTGGTATGGTGCACGGCTATGCTCGCCGCTAACGGAAGCCATTATCCACTATTCGCCCTCACAGACTGGCAGCGCAGTTATTGATCGTGACCAGATCTACTTGTGTGACTCTGGGGCCCAGTACATGGATGGTATGTACCTGGATCCATGTATGGCAGCTAATGCCAGGCACTACTGATGTCACTCGCACTGTCGTGAGTAATCTTAATGGCTGACTGTGCAGTATCTAACAATGTCAGCATTTTGGAACTCCCACAGCTCAAGAGAAACGAGCCTTCACTCGGGTTCTTCAAGGACATATTGGTACGTCTTGCCGTCGGTTTAAAGTTGGCACTGCTAACTCGCAGCACTGGACACTATGGTCTTCCCTAGCGGGACCACCGGCTATGTCATGGATACAATTGCCAGGCGACCGCTCTGGGCGGACGGTTTGGACTACCGGTGAGTGCGCTTATCAAGTTCTGCTAACGATGGACAGCCACGGCACTGGCCATGGAGTCGGCCATTTCCTGAACGTGCACGAGGGCCCTCAGGGTGTGGGCCCTCGCCCTACGTACAACGATGTCGGTTTGGTGGAAGGCATGGTCATCTCGAACGAACCGGGCTACTATGAAGATGGGAAATTCGGCATCCGCATTGAAAGTGTGGTGGGGGTCCGCAATGCCCAAACACCCAACAACTTTGGCAACAAGGGCTACCTGGAGTTCGAGAATTTTACCATGGTATGGCATGGCAGTTTTCCAAGCTGACAGCATAGTGTCCTATCCAGACTACGCTCATCGACCTTGACCTAATCACCGACGACGAACGACGTTGGCTTAACGCTTACCATGCTGAAGTCCTTTCCAAGGTGGAACCAGAGCTTCTCGCTTTTGGGGACGAGCGCGCACTTGCGTGGTTGAAGCGCGAGTGCAAGGCAGTGTGATTGCAAGTTCAATAGGGCGGCGTATGTGGGCTACATTTGCAGAGAAAAGAGTGATGTATTGCGTGCGTCTATCATGTCTATCCGCACAGTGAGGTCCATCTACCGTGTGTCATCTTTGCCACGACCTTCGGAGGATGCGAGGGTCAGTCGACGTGACCTCTGGGCGGGCTCATTCAACGATAAATCACTTTGTGATGCCAGGCAGGTTAAGGTTGGATGTGTATCGCACCCCTCGGCACTTGCTGTGAAGCCTCCCCCAAGACCCATGATCGTGAACAAGACTGTGACGACGACCACAAACCTCCAAAGCGGGGATTCACCCTTCACGTCTTCATCATTGCGGGTTGTAGCAGCCCGCCGGTTCGTTTCTCGCCGGCCCCAGCGTGGCGATGCTGAACCAGACGCCGCAGGACCACTTCCCATGCCCATCCCAAAGCCGAGGTGAGGATCAACCTTTCTTCTGCCATGCCACTGCGGCGGTGGAGGTGCCCGCCCCCCCCATGCGCGGTGCGGGCCAGCAGCACGGCGTGCTTGAGGTGAATGGGGATGAAAGGTATGGCTCGAGCCCGAGAGAGTTGATGCAGGAGCCGTTCTCGCGTCGTATTGACGGCGCGCATTGTCCTCCCCCAGGACGGCGTATGCGTCATTGATCTTGTGGAACTTCTCTGAGTTTCCGCCCGGAGCATCAGGGTGATGCTTCTTTGACAGCTACATGGATTAGTTAAGATAGCATCCATGAGCCTACCTCATAAAAGCGCGCTTTGATCTGCGCCTTGCTGGCGTTTCGAGGTAGCTTCAGCGCCCCGTAGTGGTCGACATGAGTTGCAGAGCGGAAGGCACTGGTGGAAAAGCACTGGGTCACGTGCGAGGCATGCAATGCTGGAACGCTCTCCCACCCAACTGAAAGCTTCGGTAGCCTCAACAAGGCAGTCATCGTAAAGCGGCGAGAAGAGTTGTTTCTGAGCTATTGTATGACGGTGTTGTGGCATACGAGATACGCTGGTGAGATTGAGTGCGCCAACATCAGGTGCATCAGGCACAATGCCGTTCTGGATTGACGGCCTAGTCCTAAGTGGTGACGTACAGTACATTACAGTACGTCGAAAAATGGGCGGGCGAAATCAGAATCACTCATTTGCATACTTTGCATTTAAAACGCGATTTGAACAAGCGTTCAACGACAAAGAAAACTAGACGACAGGTTTAACATCTTCAAACGACACTCTTAAGCTCAGGTGGACACTTCCGGCTCCTTGCTCGTTTCATCGCGCATCTCCACGTCTTCCTTGTCCGCAGCAGTCTCCACTGATGGAGTGGCATCCTTCTCGGTTGCTGTGGATGCCACGAGAGCCTCTGGCGATTTGGGTGCAGAGATTGAGGGCTCGGCTGAAGTCACGGCCACGGCCACCGCTTCTGACTTCTTCTCTGGCTCTGCCGAAGCCGGCGAGGTCGGCTTCGATGCCACTGCTGGCGTAGGCTCCGCAGAGTCGCTTTTGTCGGGACCAGGCGGTGATTTGAGATGCTCCATTGAGTGGACCTTCGGAGCATTGAGCACTTCGATGACGGTGCGTTTAGTTGGGCTCGATGCGCTGGCAGGGGGCGATGGTCTCGACTTCTTGGTGCCGGAAGATGGATGAGCTTCAGGTGAAGGTGGCGTCATGCGCTTCGTGCCTGCCACAGAGACAGGGGGACTGGGCTTGTCGGTGGTGGCGGGATGCGACGACGAGGGACGTCGGTCTGCGTGGAGGAACATCAACGCGTCGGCCGCACCTTCGTCATAGTCTGGGGTCAGCTGTGCCAAAGAGTCACGAGCTCACCTTCATCAACGGTCCTACTAGGGCCCGGGCCCTTCGACTGAGAAATGGAATGGGACGGAGCGGGGCTCGCTGCAGCTTGGCGAGGGCTTGCCGCTCCCTCCCCATTCAGGCGCTTGTCCTTCTTTTCTGTAGCCTTCTTGGCCTTTTTAGACTTCTCATCTTCTCGTTTGTCGGAAGCTTTGCGGCGAGCGCTTGCCTTGCTGCTAGTCGACGCTGCTGGACTGGGTGCGCGCATGTCAGATTCACGAGCGACAGAGTGCTGACGCAGTTGGCCGTTGCCGCGTTCCAAAAGCGGCTTGGAGTCCCTGTCCACTTCTTCGTGCCGGTGCTCATCTCTGCGCCCATCGAACGGCGTAGGATAGGATCCGGCTGATGGGCCTCTCTCGTATCCGTACCCAGGATACCCCTCTGGCGGGCGAGAGAACTCTCGCGGGTCAACTGCACCTCGCGAAGCAGACGTCCTGGGATCGGCGTGTGGGTGGTTTCGCTCTGCCATTCGAGGTGACGGTTGGCGAGGGTCGTGTGAAGTCAGGTGTGTGCGCTCCCGGCGTTCCCACTCTTCACGTTCCCGGTCCCGATACGCTGGATGCGGCGGGGGGTAATTTGGATAGCCAGCCTGAGTGGCTTCCGCACGGCGTCGCGGAGAACTGGGTGACGCGGCATGGCGGCGAGGTGGCATCTCTGAGGTAGGGTCATAGCGGCCAGTCGGCGGGGCATTAAATGGCCCACCCGCGCGATAAGGCTCACGGGGATCCGGCCGCTCTGTCTCCATTGGCGCGAGTGGAGCATGACGAGACATTGACCCTCGAGTCTCATCAACGTGGTTGAGTGGGGGCGGCGCAGCACCGCCACGGAAGGGACCTGGTGAATGTGCTCGAGCATAGTCAGCCGGTGGGGCTGGTAGATCGCGCCCACCAGGCTGCGTAACGTCACGACTGTCGACACCGGAAACTTGAGCTTGGGGTAGGCGAGGTGACGCCCCTGGGCTACCATTGGGAGCATAGCCTCCACCAGGTGCAGTGCTATACTGAGATGGGTGAACGTCCACGGGGGCGGGAGCGGGCGGCAGCGAGGCACTGTTTGCCCCAGAGCCTTGGAGTAACTGGAGCCTCTGCTGAATAGGCTTGTTTTGGGGGTCAAGCTCTGCAGCCCGAGAGTAGGCGTCGATTGCGTCGGTAATCTGGTTGTTGCAGGACTCATACAGACTACCCAAGTTGTACCATACCTCCCAGATGTAAGGGTTGAGTCGGATAGCTCGCGAATAGGCGTCCAAAGCGTCACGGTACTGGTTGATTTGAAAGTAAAGCACACCAATTGAGCACCAGAACGTTGGATTGCGCCCGTCGCGATAAACAGCCTGCTGATAGGCTTCATAAGCCTTGTTGTAGCGTTGGCCTGCCATGAAAGCGCGTCCCAGCAAGTACCAACTCTGCGAGTCGGAGCCGTCTATTAGGAAGTCAGTCGGACGAAGAAAACAACTGAAAACGTCGACTGACCTGCTTCCAAGCTCTTTGTGAGGTACGTTACGGCTTGCTCTTGGTTGGCAAAGGGTGCTCCAGGCTGGTGGTACAGCCAGCCAAGCTGTTGCAAAACCTTTGCGTGGTCGGGCTGATGTCCTAGCACACGCATATACGCGTCGCGTGCAGCAGCATACTGGCCGTCAGCACTTGTTCAACCGCTGGATCCCTACATCGTGGTCCAGTTCGTAGACATGTCCGAGCTGGAACCAAATGTCCCACGAGGTTAGAGGTCGTGGGGGGTTGTTGATGATGTATCGGAAGCAGTCCAAAGAGTTGGCATATTTGCGTTGATGCTTGTAAATGATGCCCAGGCGGAAATAAATCTCGTTGGCCTTTTCAAAGTCTTTTTTGTCAGCACAACAACAGCGTGGCCCAAAAACCAACTAGAGTCCATTTTCAACACGCTGGAGAACGCTTCCTCCGCATGTTCGAATGAGCCATAACGATCATATAGAATGCCAATGCCATACCAGAGCTTCGGCTCCTGCTTCTGTTAGTACATAGACCCTTAGCACGCGACTTGCCTTTGGATTGGGCAAGTAGTGGAGTGCTTGCTGATAAGCTGTGTAGGCTTTGGGTAGGTCGTCTTTCATCAACAAACAATGTCCTGGACCGTCAGATGGTATTTGCAAAGAAAGGCTCACCCATAGAACCCCAAACTTCTCCGTTGTCCTGTTTGATGTTGAGAATTCGTTGAAAGTACTCGATCGCCTTATCGAAGTTGTCCCTGCTCCGAGCGATGGACGCCACAGCGTTGAGACCCAAGATGGAGTTGGGGTTGTGCCGAAGGGCATTCTCGAATGCAGCGAGGGCTCGGTCTTGATCATCCATTTGCTCAGACACAGCGCCTGCAGAGTTAGGATGTGATGCCCGCAAGTCACTCACCAATTAGCATCCAGGTGTTCTCGTTGGCAGCAGACAGCTGAGACAGGACAGTGTCTTGCTTATCCTTCCCAGCTCGCGCAGCCTGACTGAGGCCATGCAGCCCCATGTTCGCGTTGTTATGGGCGTGACCGTTGCTGGCAGCCGCAGGAGGTGGCCCTGTTGCTTCCGGCGCTCCTGGCATTGTCATGGCCTGTGGAGGTGGGCCACTGGCACCTAGTGGCGGTGGAGGGCCCCCCACAGACATTGGGGGAGGTGGCCCGTTCGAAGCGTGTCGCGATGAGTGATGGTGATGAATAGGATGCGAAGGCTGATTAGGGTATCCCGGGCCCGGCGGAGGGGGATAGGACGAATGCACAGACATGTGGTGCGACACGCGAGAGTCGGCAGGCATGGTAGCAAAGCGCGAAGACACGTTATGCGTTCGTCTTTATCACAAGTTGATGCTGACTCTAATGATAGATTAGCGCGTGGCTCCAGGAATTCTTGAGACGGTCCACTGTGTGGTGCAGGACCAGCGCTCGCTGCAATCTGAAAGCCGCGGCCATGCCATCACTCACGGATAAAGCGTAAGATACTAACGGCACAGGCTGAGCTATTATTTCTGAGATGCCTGTTCCGTTCGTGGATGAGCTGGTAGACGAGGCGTAGAGTTGGTAAAGGGAGAACGATGTGGACGGACACACGACTCTCTCGCTGGGCAATCCGTTGCAATCGGTGGACAAGCGCAGTCGCTGTTTTAGGATCGGTGCGGGTGCGGCAGTGAGGTCTTAAGACAGACCGGGCAGAAGACGCACGCTCACGGGCTGGGGCCTTTGCGTACGATATGCACTATTGTGGTTTGAATCAGGTCGGTTGGATGCGGCGCTTGCTTTGCTTGTGCGGGCGTCACGCGAAGAATGGGAAAACGGGTTGATGAGCCAGCTCGTGGGGCCACTGCTCCAGTCGATTTGGAGCAGTTGGTGATCCAGTGATAGTTGGCAGGCAGTAGTAGAAATGGGTAGATAGGATTGTTGATGAAGTGGACGTGGGCACGAGCGAAAGAGACAAAGCCAAAGTGTAAAACGTAGTGTGGTCGGCAGTGGGTGCTGTGTCGGCGAGCTACAGTAGTGCAGTGCTCAGTGTCGGTAAATGCTGTTCTGAAGATGGTTTTGAAGAAGCAAGCAGCGTTCACAGATTAGTAGTGTGAGCAAGGAAGAGGAGAGAAGCGTGGCGATGTCGACAGCTGCGCATGCACGTTACCACGGTAGTTTCCCGAAGACCTGAGACGTGGGGGCCAGCTGGTGCCAGGGACAATGCTACAAGGTGCCTTGGGGCATGGGGGAAGAGGGCGTTTGGACTGTCCACTAAGCTTGAGTCGTCACCCTGCACCGTGCACCGTACCACCACTGTACCGTCGTGCCTTGCGCCCGTGTGCCAGACTCGCATTAAACGCAGGTACGCAGTACACGGGCGCACAGGCGTCGAGAGCGCCAGAGCACAGAGGCAGTTTACCTCCATGGTCCCTGCCTTCTAAGGTGCTTCAAGCGTACGGTGGCGCGGTGGCGCGGTGGCCGTAGGTTGTCTTCGAGTTTAGGCCTTCATATCATCATTTGCTTACCAACCCTGAGCGTTGGGCCACGTTTTGGTACATATGGTCGCCGGTCGAGGGGATTTCATTCTTTGGCCTTTGGAAGAAATGAACATTATCCCAGTCTGCTGAGCTGCCAACCTGAATGTCTGTAAGCCCTGATGCCTGATGTCCCTGATGTCGGATTCGGCTAAGGTGGAGTAGTTGTCTTTGGTCAGGGATCAGGTACACTTCCATACCGTGGGTCTGGGCAGGGTCCTGTGGACTGAGTGCTAAGATCCATGCCGTGCCTCATCCTCTATAAGAATCTTTACAAGAAAGTCTTCAGGATTAATTCTCCGAATATGACACACCAGTTGAAGATGCTCGGCTGGGCCACCTGCAGAGATACAGCATACAGCAGCCCGCGGCCCCGCTGCCTGCTGAGTCGACTCACATGTGCCATTGTCGAGCATGCCCAGCACAACCGAGGCCGATCAACACAGTAATGTTACATAAGCACCGATGATGACGACCAGTAGCCGATGGTGCGATTCGAGTACACGAGTTATGCAGGAGGATCGCAGGATAGGCTCCCCAGTATACGGACGTGGTCAACACTAACAGCAGTTCAAATAGTGAGCACAGTACGGGATTCCTACGGTACACCCGCCAACCTGCAACCTCTTTGGGCGGTGCTACATATGGGGTGCAAAAAGTGCCACATCGCGGAACCATTGGAAGGGTCAGTTGGGGGGCCCCAATCCCAGCTTCAGTCACCATCACCATCACCATCACTACATATTCACCTCCCAATCTTCCGAGCACCTTCACGCATTCGGTCATGACATCCGGGTCACTTCTCCCATTCGTGCTGGCGGCCGACTCATTTCCGGCACATCTGGGAAGCTATCCCACACACCATCCAGATTCCCAGGAGCCCTATGTGCCGTTTCACCTCTGCTTTGAGGACTATGCCGCCCGACTGCCTGTTGTAGGTCTTCTCCGCCCTCCTGTTCTCGAAGCCTTGCTTGAAGAAAAGGGGCCTGATTGTCCATGGGACTTTTTGAAGTCACGCACGAGAGATGACGAGATTGTGTGTGTTGCGTTTTCCAAAGCTGTCTTGGACAAGGGCCGCTTGGGCATGGACGCGGCGATAGCAGCAGCCGCTGCCCGTTGGAAGGCATCAGGTCTTTTCATGGAAGCGCTTGACGGTGGGTCATGAGCATTCGCACTATACTAATGCGTATCTTAGGCTGGCGCAATGAGCTTTATGCCATTTACGCCTCTCCGCAATCGCAAGCGTTTGCCATGTCACTAGGACAACCTTTCAGCAATGCAGCCTTCGCATGTGAGCGAGCGGCTTGCGCTGTCTTTGGGTTTGCTACATTTGGCGTTCATATGACGGGTAGGAGGTGAACATGGGCTGCATCTGAAACCTTGCAGCGTTCGAGGGCCACGGCGCAAACATGAAGATTTGGGTACCACGCCGCAGTCCTACAAAGGCCACATGGCCCAGCAAACTGGACAACGTGGGTATTGGGAAAGGCGACCTCGTTATGGATCGTAGCTGAGTGTGATACAGACAGTAGCCGGTGGCATCCCTGCTGGCCTCGGCCCTCTGGAGACAATGATCAAGGAGTGCGACGAAGAGGCCTCCCTCCCAGAGAGTCTCGTTCGCTCCCGCTTGAGGTTTGTTTGCGATAAGACGTTCTGTTGACTGGGCAGGAATGTTGGGGTGACGACATACTTTTACATCACCTCGGCGGGCTACCTCCAGCCTGGTCAGTGGCTCTGATGTTTCGTAAGCCTCGCTGAGACCTCTCCAGAAATCGAGTACATCTACGATTTGAAGCTGCCTCCTCGCGATTCACCGGACTACGTTCTGCCTCATCCCCACGACGATGAAGTTGAATCCTTTGCGGTGGGTTGTAAAATGTCTGGAGGGTACTGACGGTGTCAGCTTCTCGCCGTCTCAGAGGTCATCGGTTCCTTGCAAGCCGGCGACTTCAAGCCAAACTGTGGCCTCATATTGGTGGATTTCCTCGTGCGCCACGGCCTTGTGACACCTGAGAATGAAGCAAACTATGTCGAGATTCAGTGGCACATGCATCGAAGGCTAGGCTTCGGGGTCCCAGCGTAGAACATACTCGAGCGATATACATGACTTGTACAATATGCGATCGGCAATGCCCCTCGACGCTCTGTCTACTGTGGTTGTCCCTGAGTCTGGGACATCTTCATTTGAAGTACCTGCACGACGCTTTGAACATTCTCCTGCTTTCTTTCGATGGTCTGCTGCAAGGTGTCTAGGTTCTTCTGCACAAACTCGGCCTTGCTCGAATAATGTGAGGTCGCCTCTGGACGACTCTGTGACGCGTCAGCTAGCACCCACATACGTTAAATGGATGCTCACCTTCTTGATGTAGTATCCTGTGCCAACATCAACGACCACATGGCTCACATCGCCGAGTTTTCCGGGCACATAGAGTGACGAGGTCAGGGGTACAAGAACCTCCTTGTCTGCAACTGTTGTCAGCTTGAGGCGAATGTCTTATGGCGCGTGAACGTACTCTCTGTCGCCGGACTCAGCTCGTCGATATCGGCAACGCAAGACCGAAACTTTGCTTGGGCCTGCTTGAGCTGAGCAAACGATGTTGTCAGATGGTCGAGCTCCTGTGATGGATCAGTACGCGTCCAAAACGAGTCAAAGTGGCTCGCACCTCATCAAGTTGCTTCTTAACCTCCTGGAGCTGAGTCGGGTCCAAGTCTGTGATCTGCACCTGTTGCTCGCCCATGCTGTTGCGAATGAGTGAGCGTATATGGACAGATAGAGCACTGTAGATGAGTGCCCTTGAACGATCCCAGGTCCGTCAAAGGTTAAATGACGTGTCAAATGACAACACGTGAACCTCCACCTCTTGTCTTATCGTCAGGCATCCGACTCGTTCGTCATCCCCAGAGCTCTCAGACCGTCTCACTACAATACTGCCCAACTTACAAGCAGAGGCCTACTCCAGCCACCGAACGTACAACATGCACCTCGTCACACTGGCTACATGCCAGCTTCGGCAGTGGTCTCTGGACTTTACAGGGAATTGCGAGCGCATTCTCGCATCCATCGCCATTGCCAAGAAGCGCGGCGCATCGTTGCGTGTGGGTCCCGAGCTGGAAATCTCTGGTTATGGCTGCCTGGATCACTTTCTCGAACGTAAGTGCAATTGTTCAATGGACTCATTTCTTGAGGAACTGACGCTATTAGGTGATACGATGCTGCATTCTTGGGAGGTCCTCGCAAAGATTCTGCAAAGCGAAGAAGCAAAGGGCATCGTATGCGACATTGGCATGTAAGAGCGTTTGCCAATAGCTCATGCTGACCAGTGCTGGCCCATTCAACACAAGAATACCAATTACAACTGCCGCGTTATTATCAATGAAGGCAAAATTGTCTTGATCCGACCCAAAATGTGGATGGCCAACGATGGCAACTACGTGAGATCGAGATGATGGCTGAGCTGACAAGGAAGCGAGAGCTGCGTCATTTTACCCCATGGGACAAGTTCAAGAAGACAGAGGAACACCCTCTGCCTCCCCTCATCCGCCAAGTAACGGGCCAGGTATGCTCAATTTCATCGTGTTGAACTGATCTCGCTAGACTCACGTCCCCTTTGGTGATGCCGTTGTCGCTACCGCCGACTCTTGCATTGGCGTCGAGCTTTGCGAAGAGCTCTTCACCCCTAATTCGTAGGCTGAATGTTCAGATTGCGCTAACTGCAGCCCTCATATTGCCATGGGTCTTGACGGTGTGGAAATCTTTTGCAATGCGTCGTCGAGTCATCATGAGCTTCGCAAGCTCAATCGCCGCGTAGAACTCATAAAGGAAGCGACCATGAAGGTGAGTGTCCGCGTCTGTCTAGCAGACGGAGCACTGACTACTTAGCTTGGAGGTGTTTATCTCTACGCCAACCAGCAAGGGTGCGACGGGGAGCGTCTGTACTACGATGGCGCGTGCATGATCGCCATGAATGGTGACGTGATCGCTCGAGGCTCGCAATTCTCTCTCAATGACGTCGAAGTCGTTACGGCCACGGTTGATCTGGAGGCAGTGCGCCATCACCGTACCTCGTCCAGCCGACGCATGCAGGCAGCTCAAAGCGAGCCGTACAACCGCATCTACATTGACGTCCATCTTGATGGTAACCAAGGTGTTCGTGTAGGGGATGAAGAGACCAAGGCTCGCAAGGATGTGCCCTACCACTCTCCCGAAGAGGAAATCGCGTTCGTATGCTGTCGGGCAGGTTTACATGTTGTGCTGGCTGACGACTATAAGGCTTGGGCCTGCATGCTGGCTTTGGGACTACCTCCGTCGTTCCCGCATGCAAGGTTACTTTCTGCCCCTCAGTGGTGGCATTGACAGCTGTTCCACCGCTGTCATTGTGCATTCGATGTGCCGCCTTGTCGCATCGGCCGCCACGGAAGGAAGTGAGTACTCGTGCAAAGGCTTCGTTGCTGACAGCAAGACCTTCAGGTAATTCGTGATGCCCGTCGCATGACAGGCGAGCCTGAAGACTCTGATTATCTTCCCACGGATCCGAAAGAGTTTTGCGGTCGTATTTTCCATACCTGCTACATGGGCACGGAAAATTCGAGCGTCGAGACGCGAAAGCGCGCCAAGGACCTCGCCGAAGCTATCGGAGCGTGGGTATCACTGATGGCGTCGCTGATTACGGCAGTTATCATGTGGACCTCAACATGGATACGGCGGTCAGTGCCGTCAAGAACATCTTTAGTCTGTTTACAGGCAAGACGCCTCGGTTCAACGTCCACGGTGGTACGAATGCGGAAAACCTCGCGCTGCAAAACATTCAGGCTCGCCTTCGGATGGTTGTCGGCTACATGTTTGCTCAGTTGCTTCCATGGGCCCGAGGCAAGTCCGGAGGACTTCTGGTTCTTGGGAGTGCCAACGTCGACGAGGCTCTGCGTGGCTACATGACCAAGTACGAGTGAGTAAATGCCTCTTGGTGGCGAATCAATCCAGGGACTAATGCGCCAATCAGTTGCTCCAGCGCCGACCTCAACCCCATCGGGGGAATTAGCAAGGCAGACCTCAAAGCATTTATCAAATGGGCACAGACCGAATTTAATCTTCCCATTCTAGAAAGGTTTGTGTCCTGTCCAAATGTACGCTGACAGTAGCTTTATTGATGCCGTCCCTTCGGCTGAGCTGATTCCTATTGGGGAAGAGCCTCAGTCAGACGAGGTTGAAATGGGCATGACCTACGACGAGCTTACCGTGTTCGGCCACCTGCGCAAGATTGAAAAGTGTGGGCCGTTCAGCATGTTCGACAACCTTGTCCAGCGGTGGGGCAAAGTACTCTCGCCGACAGAGGTAAGCGCCTGTTCCGACATTGCTGACAGCAAAGATTGCGGACAAGGTCAAACACTTCTGGTTTACCCATGCGATTAATCGTCATAAGATGTTTGTCACCTGTATGGCGCCGCCGCTGACAAAGCAGGACGACCCTCACGCCGTCTGTTCATATGGAATCTTACAGCCCGGATGACAATCGTGAGCAACACTGCCAAATAGCCCCCTCTAACCTCAAGGCTTCGATCTCCGTCCATTCTTATACCCCGCCCGTTTCGAACACCAGTTTGGCAAGATCGACGAGCTGGCCGCGAAGCTCCCGAATCGCGCCACGCAGCCTGGCACTGACAAGGCCAAAGTTGACTAGTTTGGCTTTGTAATATTTGAATCAAAGTTCGTATATCGATGCAATACAGGTTACACTAAGAGAGTCGTTAACTACTGCTCCAGGCAGGGCACATCTATCTATCATTACGGCCAGAGATACCAGCGCGCTCAACCATTCGCCCAGCACCACTGGCAACATTGCCCGCGTAGGTGTTGGCAAGGCTGGAGAGGTTGGAGAGGTTAGCCATGAGACCGCCTGCCCTTCCGTTCGTGACGACTTTGACCTAGAAGTGACATCAGCTCTCCCGTCCGATGCAAGCTGGACTCCTACTCACCATGATCGTTGGTTCCAATGGATCGGAAATGCCCTCATCCTTGACCTTGCGTTTGATGGTCTCCATGATGTCAGATACACTAGACCGGTCGAGATCATCGCGCGCGCGCATAAGACCTTCGACAAAGAGGAGCTGTGGGCCATGGATTTGGGCGAAGCTCCAGTACTCCATGAACACCATGTCTGCTGAAGCTGATACCAGTCCGGCCACCATCTCCATAACCTCCAGACTTTTCTCCAGCTCGGCGGGTTGCTTGTAATGCGAAAAGAAGTCGCCGGCCATGGCGATGTCGCTGCGGATACGTTGAACAGCTGCAGGCATACGCAGAGAGCGAGACGCAGCCCTGTGAAGAGCAGTGAGGTAGACGATGATGAACGCATCGAGAAGGTCTTCGACGAGAATGTCAAAGATTGAAGGACTCAGGTGTGCCTGGTAGTCGGCCATGTAATCACGCATAGTCTCCACAATCTGCGTGAGCAGTTGATCGGAGTACCACTGGGGTGTCATGAGAGCCCGCGTGGCGGGGCGTAGGTCGTTGAAGACAAACTCAACGAGTGCTGAGGTACATTGCTTTGCGACGTCCAAGTAGCCATCAATGGCCTCATTCAAATGATCGGCGATGACTTGTTTGTACTTGTCAGAGACACAGGGTTGAAGACGACCGAGCAGAGTTTCCGTATAGTTTGCTGCTCGCAATTGATCGTTGGCAAGGGCCATGACGTACTCGACAAGACCACCGGCAACCTCTTCCGGCCTCTCCGCCTGTTGCCGAGCCTCGTCTGCCAAGAGGCGCACCCACTCGGCTTGTACACGACGCATGACCTTCGACGACTCAGTGACCACGCGGGCCACGACCGCCCCTTGATTCGAGTCGAGTGCGAGATCTGCCTGCTGGTTGACGAGCTGGAAAAAGTCCACGACACCGTCCATGCCAAACTGGTCCTCTGCGTTGCGATCGGGCTCTTGAGTACGAAGCTGAAACTTTCGTGTCTCTTGATTCTGGAGATTAACAGTCCATTCGTTCAGCTTGGCGATGATGAGGCGGACGTAATCCTCAATGAGATCTTGACCTCGGCCATCGAGCAGCTGCGGCTGCAGCCACGCGGCTGGAATATCGAGTTTCTTCATCTCTTGGCGGTATTGTTTTGTCCACGCATGGAGCTCTAACAGCACCTGCGCTTCGGGTGTCGACTGGACTACAGTTTGCAGGAGCTCGCCAAGACTCTTGTGGTAACGCTTAATGAGCCTCGGGACGATTTCGTAGTCCTCGGGAAACAGCCTCTCAACATCACTCTTGATGGTCGCAATATCATCGTATATGAAGTCGAGTTCAACAATGAATTGCAAGAGGTTGTTGCGGCATTGGTCGTAGCACACCTCGTACCGCTTGTTGATCGAAGCGTCCATTGCCTCCAACAGCTTGTGGCGGTAATTTTTGATGACGCGAGCGTTCGCTTGCGTCGAGCGGAAATTCGGCCCCACCTCGCTGATCGCCACCTTGCGAACAAGTCGAAGAGCAACTGCCTTTTCATCCTCTTTGCCTTCAAAATCAACAATCTTGAGTAGACGGACAATGGTACCTCCGTAGCCCTCACGAGCTAGTTCCACAATGTTGGCCGCGATCTCCCACATCCAGGCCTCAAACTCCTTCGCAACATGATCAAGAGGCTTGAACCATTGGGAAAGAACGTCTTTGTCGCCCTGGTCGCCACGCTTCGCCTCATGAAGTGTTTCGTTGCGGAAAGCTTCGAGTTGTTGAAGTTGGAAGTGGATTGGCAGCAGGTTTGGACAAGACCCGATCGATCCGTTGCGCTGATTGCGATCATCAGCCAAGAGCGAGGTGATCCGGTCGACCTTGTTGGACATGGACTGCAGCTGCGTGATCATCTTGGCGGTTTGCGCAAAGTTGCGGTGCACGCCTGACACACGGGTAATCTTGTCGAAGGCTTCTCCCTCGTCCTTGTCGCGCTTCAACTTTTCGATTTCAATCATCTCCTCGCGAATCATGCCTGCCGCTGCTCGACTTTCTTGCAATTTGAGAAGAGCGTCGCGCGTGGCATCAAGCTGAGCACGCACACCCTCGGCCAGCTTGGCATCAAGGGAAGCTTTCTCCTTGAGCAACTTGCTGCGATACGCGGATAGCTTGACCAGATCATCAGGCTGACGAAGCACCTCTCCCACCGCCACTGAGGCAGACATGGCGGCGGATGATGTTGAAAGCGGAACGAGCCAAGGAGCGGTCGAGGTCGATGGACGTGTTGGCGTATAATACAATGCAGTCATGACCAATGACGCCTACTACTGACTGGCCGACTTATGATAGTTTTGATTCCGGTAATGCAGGGGCCGACTGGTAATCACCAAGTATGTTAGTGTCTTTTGCCCTGGCGCTTGGGCAAGTTGACTTTCAATCCAACAACTGTCACGACTCTCTTAATATCTCGTACATGGTTGCAAGCCCCTCGCACAAGCATTACCGTGTATGCCTTGGGCATATTCCCAACAGGAATTGTCTCCTTGATGACCACATGGCTATGGCTCACGGGGGTAAGGGGGCACACTCCAGCACACCAACCAACACTTGGACTGCGCAGGTCCAATCCGCGAGTTCGACCAATTTCTCAGACGATCCCTCACTACTCTCGCTTTCTCTGCACGATGAAGGTACGGTGGGCGCGCGTGTCAACGAGGCCAGATTGGCCCAGCTTGCCCCCACGCAAGGCAGAGGTGTCGAAGAGTGTGTCGGCAGAGTTCGGAACGTTGGCGTGTGAGTGTGCTTGTACCTCTCTTGCTCCGGCCTGGCACTACATTGTTCGGGTGACACTGAATCGAATCTATCCACTATTGACCTGTCAGCAACAGGATGCGAGGCGCGTGTGGAGTGCGTCCTTTGACCAGTGCATGGGGAGCGATACACCAAGCTCTGTTCACAATGCGCACTGTACTTGTCGTCGCATGCAATCAGGGTGGCAGGTGCAGGAGGGCAGGGTACGCGAACCACAGCCGTGGCAGGTCGTGTCAGAGGCGCAGAGGCATGAGGCGGGCACGAGGGCCGAGGGACGTGACACAAACAATGCGGAATCAAACATTTGCAATGAATTTCCACGTGCTGGACATGTGGTCAGGGGCGTGAAAATAAATTGCAATGCCCGAGTTTGCGCGCAGTGCGGGCCTGGTATAAAGGCCTGAGGCCCACGGCATGACGGACGGGTCTAAACCCCCTCCCCCTTTTTCCATTACCCACCCACTTTCGCTGGTCGCCGCCGCCTCCACCCATCCCTACCTCCACAGGGCACCGGCACCACAACATCATACTCTTTACTGTCCCTCCTCCTCGCCACCTAATACTATATCCTACAACCAAATATCCCTTGCAAAAGACAGCATCCACCGCTTTTTGAACCCCCACTGCATAGATACCCCCGACACTCTCTACGATCAAAGCCCCGCTGTTCGATACCTCTTCTCCCTCCAGTCTGTCCCCACCTCGTCGCCCATCCACCCACCTTCCCTCCGTGCCAACCCTCCTTTAGTGTCATCCACTTCACCACCCATCTACACCAGACCATCCTCAACGGGCTCGGGCACGCACACCTTTCTCTCACCGCGTGTACCATCAGGTGGGTGGCCATCAAACAATGCATGGGGCTCGTCCCTCGTGTATAGACTCTCTCCTCTGTGACCTTTGCTGATGGATGCTTGCCCTTGCCGTGTTCACTTGATCAATCGTTGCTGCCCCCAAAATTGGTCGTCGATGTTTAGCTCTCTGCGGTCTCATTGATTTGAATCACCGACTCAAAGTCAACAATGTCGGCCGAGCCTCCCTTTGCTACCCCTCCGATCCCTGCGGCTGCAGTCGATGCCCCAACGATAGCAGTTGACACCTTGGCTCGTAACGCCCTCGCCGTTCCCCCTCCCCCGTCGTCGACAATTGCTGAGCCCGCGCGCTCCCCCAACCCATTCAACCCAGCTACTAGCTCTGAACCTCCCTCCACGTCCGCTGGCGCTACGCCTGTCCCTGCCGACCAAGCACACAAGGTGGCTTCACCACCAGTGCCAAATCCCGCCTCTCCCGCTCTCATTGAGACTGCAACACCTTCGAATGCGCCTGTCTCATCTGCCGCGGCCAGCGCATCCGACATGCCCCTGCCAGAGGCCGTTGCTGATGACCCGGCCGATTTGGCGAAGATGGATGTCGATGCCGAGGGAGAGGTTGACCTGGGATCGAGTGGTAGCTTGAAGCGGCCAGGAGACGATCTGGGCGCCGATGAGATCAAGCGCGTCAAGGCTGAAGGCTCCGTCACAGCGGCTGTGGACCATACGGGTATCCCCGCAGACCCGTCGGCGCCTCAAGTTGTGTACCCTTGGACATACTACGTCGAACCGGCTGCCCGTGACCCCGGCCCCACCACTCCGCTCACGTTGACGCAACACAAGTACATCTTGGGTGTGGTTCGGTCCATGCTCAAGTCGAACAATTCTTTCAACTTCCGTCAGCCAGTTGACACTGTGCGCTTCAACATCCCCCACTACCATCAGATCATTCCGTACCCGATCGATCTCGGAACGGTCGAGACGAAGCTCGTGGTTTCTGATCCACGCGGTCCGCCCAAGGACAAGAGCAAGGCTGCCAAGTGGGACGCATCCAAGGGCTCATACTCGAGCGTGGCGCAGGTCACAAGGGATATTCGCCAGATCTGGGAGAACACTCGCAAATTCAACGGACTTGATCATGTTGTGTCTCAGGCGGCCTCCAAATTGGAGCAGCAGTATGAAAAGGCGCTCAAATCCATACCCGCCGACGTAAGATTCAGCATTTTTCCGTTCTAATCATCATTCTGACATCTCTGCAGTACCCTCAGACTAGTGCTTCGCCCGCCGGTCCGTCCTCAACTCCTATCCGCCGTGCCTCCGTTTCACATCCTCCAGTCATTCGTCGTGAGCCGGACTCGGCGCGCCCGAAACGCGATATCCACCCTCCCCCGCCGAAGGATATCAATTATGACGGACCGGGAACGCAACGCAAGCCAAAGCGCCGCAATGATCCTCAGCTCCAATGGGCGGCTCGTACTTTAAACAGTTTCGAAAAGATCCACAAGTATTTCGACATCGTCTCACCGTTTCTGTACCCAATCGAGCAGGTCATTGCAGCCATCCCAGTCTACTCCGAAATTATCAAGAAGCCGATCGACCTGCTCATGATCAAGCAACGGCTGGAAGACAATGCCTACGACGACGTCACTCAGATAGATGGCGACATTCGTCTCCTTGTTGCGAATGCCACTGCCTTCAATCCTCCGGGCGACGCGGTCAACAGCGCTGCCAATGCGCTGCTGCAGCTTTGGGAAGAGAAGTACCGGTCAGTCCCTCCCAAGCAAGAGGTGCGGGACGTCAGCGAAGACCCCGTCGTTGAAGAGGACGAGGAGTCTGATGACGAGGACAAGGATGGTGAGTGCAGCCAATCAACAAATGGTTCACGGACACTGATGCCTGCAGCTGTGCGACTCCGGGAAGCAAAGGCCGAGCGTGTGACACTGGACCGGGAAATTGCCGAGCTGGAACAGCGTATCGCGCGTAAACCGAAGCGTGCCAAGCCCAAAGCTCCCAAGCAGCCCAAACAGCAGCCTCGCAAGTACTCGACTACTAGCAAAGCATCGCCGAGTGCCAATGGCAACGGCTTTGCAAAGAAGCCACGCAAGCCCAAGGAGCCGGCCTATCGCGACGAGGATGAGAGCGACGACGAGCTGCAGAGCATCACTATTACTCAAAAGCAGGAGTTGGCGGAGAAGATTCAGGTGGCCGAGTCTGAAATCCTCAGTCAAGCTGTGCAGATTATTCAGTCCACGACCAATATCTCAGGGGTAAGCAGAAGATACTTCAAAACGATGGCAACCACGTTCTAACTCTCTCAGGATCAGGAGATTGAACTCGACATTGACTCGCTGCCCACAGCCACCGTGATAAAACTGTACAACCTCGTTTGCCGCGGACGCAAGGGCCGTGGCAAGAAGAATAAACCTGTGCCTCGCAAATCAGGCTTTGGAGGTGCCCCTGGTCGCAAGCACTTGAACGAGCAAGAAGAAGCCGACCGCATTCGCAAGATGGAGGCTCAACTTCAGTCGTTTGAAGGCCGTGGAGGCATCGCCAACGTGTATGACGAGGACGAGTCGAGTGATGAGGAGTCTAGCGAGGAGGAGTAAGCGCAACGATATGATTTGGATGTAGTATGGGCTGAGGTGGTGAGTAGTATGTAGAGCACTTGTGTGTAGAGATCAGTCCCTCTAGTCTTACCGGTCACCTATGGTGGACGATGCAGAGTGACCGAGATTTGTGTTGTTTACCAGTGGTTGGACCGAGGTTGGAGGTGGGACTCCACTGCGCCACTGCGGCGGCTATGCACGCACTTGGCGGTTGGCGGGTTGGCATGAAACGCTCTGGTAAGCTGGGTATTGGTGCCTGTGTTGGGATTAAATGCAAGAAGTATTCAAAAATAATAACCGCTTGATGACGGTTGTTGTGACGAAGTGGTGCCGATGGATATCCGCTGGTCGCTCTGAATAGTGACGCACTTGCGACGTGGAGGATCGACGAATGAAAGCGTTATGCGAGATTGTCTCATTTACAGCCCTACAGCCCGTTGTAAACGTCGACAGCATTATTGTTGTCGAAAAATACTGCGTTGACACGTTGACAGAGCAGGCTTGCAGTTCTTGGTAGCCACAGTAGTGTGGGCATGGTTTTTTTCGGTCCGGAAGCCGAGATTCAAATCCGGCGACATTGCTCCGAGAACGGGCCGAGCATCGCTCCTGAGGTGAAGTGACATAGCCTGTTCTCCTATCCGCTGTGCCCACACGGGCTGCCCCCCACGGCTATTTCTTGCGGCTACCTTCTTCCACCATCTTCTCTCTTAACTCTTCCCCTCCATTCTTAAATCGCAGACTCCACTGCCCATCCTGCTTTCATCTATCACTCGTCTGGTAGCTCCCGTAACTCGCAAATACTCCATAATGCCCATCGCTACCCACTTCACCCTCTCGGACGGTCGCAAGATCCCTTCGATCGGCCTCGGCACGGTACGCATGCGAGAGAACCTTAGTAATGAGCTGTCGCTAACCACATTCTTTTGCTCCTCCATTGTCCTACTCTTCCGCAACTCAATGCGACATGAACCTCACTCTCTGACGATACTCCCGACGGGATTGGCATCAACAGTGGCAGTCTGCCAAGGGCGAGGTCGCCAAGGCCGTTGAGCACGCCATTCGCGTGAGTGTTGTAGCCTGCCTTCGCGTTTGATAGCTAACGCACTGCAGTCGGGTTACCGTCACATTGACTGCGCGTGGGCCTACGGCAACGAGGCCGAAGTCGGAGAGGGCATCAAGAATGCTGGTGTTGCCCGTGAGGAGCTTTGGATTACTTCCAAGCTCTTCGAGCTCCACCACCACCCCGAGCACGTGCCCCTTGCTATCGCCGACACTCTGAAGAACCTTGGCGTTGGCTACCTTGACCTTTACCTCTTGCACTGGAACGTGAGTACGATAATCCCCGCGAGCTTCTTGTTGCTAACCAATGTCACAGATCAACTGGCAGGTTGACGCGCCCGAGGGTGTTCTCCCTCAGCACGAGCATGTCAAGCTCTCGGCGGAGGGCAAGAAGCTTCTTGACGTTCCCCTGTGTGAGGACGTCCTCCCCACCTGGCGTGAGATGGAGAAGCTTGTTGACCAGGGTCTCGTCAAGTCGATTGGTGTCTCCAACTTCAACATTCAGCGCACCCGCAAGCTTCTGAAGGACGCTCGCATCAAGCCCGTCACCAACCAGGTTGAGCTGTCTATCCAGTGCCCCCAGCCCGAGCTTGTTGCTTGGCTGCACAAGCAGAACATCCTTCCCCAGGGCTACTCGCCTCTTGGTGGCACTGACGGCGCCTCGCTCCGTGAGAACCCCGTCGTCGCCTCGCTGGCCAAGAAGCACGGCGTCCAGGGTTCGAACATTCTCATCTCGTGGCTCATTAAGCGCGGCATCAACCCTCTGCCCAAGTCGGTCACCCCCGCCCGCATTGAGGCCAACTTGCAGACTGTTGACCTCTCGGACGAGGAGGTCGCCGAGATCACCAAGCTCAGCGAGTCTGTTCCTGCGAAGCGTGTCTGCGACCAGTCGACCCTGTACGAGCCTTAGTATGTGGACACTGTACATGTTAAGAGTATTTACTGACGACCACTAGCTACGACATCTACCAGGAGAACGACCCCGAGTTCTCGGACAAGGTCCAGGCGACCAAGTCGGACTAAAAGGGTTTCTTTGTAGTGCACTTGAGCAGGAGGCATTGATGCTTTTGCGTGTGCGCCCTAGACTAGACCCTGGAGGAGATTGGCGGCAGTTATAGACATGCTGTCGTCACACAGCACCTGGCATGCACGTCGTGTGAAGTAGTAGCCTATCTCTTGAGTTGCATTGATGTCACCCTGCTCAGACTGATGGTCCCGTAATAGCAGTGCCTCTCATTAAACAGTAGAAGAGAAGCTGGGAACGAATGCCGTTCGTGGCGCTAGTGCACTGGGTTGGTTGGGGTGGTGTACATGGTGCGATGAAGACGAACTGAATAAAATGAAATTAAACAATAATTAATGTCAAAGCAGTGGGAGTCCAAGGAATGGGATGCCTGGCTACTGTGAAGCTCCGTTAACTGTTCTGTTTGCCGTTGGTGCTTGAGCGGCATGCAGCAGTCACCTTGCCTGCGTGACACAATAGTGTGAGAGTCTGTGCCTACGATGTGCCATCCGTGTACCACTATCTGTGTACCAGTGCGGGATGCCAATCATTCCTGATTGTTTCATTTCACGCCATACCCATTCGTCTCTGCCCCAGAACGGCCGGACTGGCGGGACTGGGTACTGGGTGCACGGAAAGCATTAAATGATGACCATAGTGGAAAGCCAAAATGTCCGGCTACCTGTACGGTACATTGAATAGGCGCGTCACTGACAAGTGATGCTTTCCGTGCGCCTACCCGTGGCTACGACACTCGGCCGCCAATTCGCCAAGTACACGGTCGTCTCCGTGCCCTCGGTATGTCCTGTCCGGTTGGGAGGCTGTGATCACTTTCAAAGTTACCCTGCATAGCCCTGCGCCAGCTGCACCTTGGGGATGCGCAAATCGTAACTCGGCTTTTGCCGGGTGGCCTCTAGCCGGTCCAAGCAGCGTCTCCAACCCCACTGCGCCACTGCTTCTCTGTCATTACACTCTTGCTCACACAATCTAAAATGCAGTCTCTCCTCAACGGTGCCGACTGCTCGGCCAGCTCCAACCCCCTCAACAGCGTTCTAAAGCGCGAGGGTGTAGACAATTCGCTCTTCCGTGTAAGTGTCGCTCACATCTCGGGTACCTCTGCTGCCCTCTGCTCAATAAGCAAGACGTGCCATGCTCTTCCACCGCTTCTTGCACCCACGAGCATGCGCTGACCAACCAAGGATCGTGTGGGATCGCCCGGAGCGTCTGGCAGTCAGGCCGCATTCCGCCCTCTGTCACACACTCAACAGCAAGGTCCTGTACACGCCGGCCCTGCCGTTGTTCCGCACCCATTCAATCTCTCTCACCTGTCTGCAGCACTCAGCGCCCCCGGGCCTGTCGCTGTCCCACTTCCACTGCAGGCTCAGAGCAGGGCGCCGTCCGACCTTTCTGCTGACTGGGACCGCTTCCGCAACCAGCAACATCATTCTCCCGGCCCCCAGCTCCATGCCCCCAGCGGATGGGCCGACAGCTTTGCCAGTGGCAAGGGCAAGGGCCGCGAGATGCAACAAGCTCCGGTCCAGCATCAAACCCAGATGATGAGCCCAACGTACGCGCCTCCCAATCCATTCGGCGGCATGCAGCTACCCACCTACATGGGGCAAATGCAACCTATGTACAGTGGACCACAGCAGGCAGGTCTCGCCCACGCCCCGCAACCGACCAGCCATGTCGAAATGGAGGCCGCGTTTGAAGCTGCACTGGCTGATGCTCGCGCCCAAACTGCGGCAGACGAGGCAAAGGTTGCCGAAGCAGCTCCAGTCGAAACCGCCGCTGAGGAGGTAACCGAGGACCCCATCGAGGATGACACGAATTTCAGAGGCGAACTCGATGCTGTTTGGGAGAGCCTCAAGCCCGAAGCCGAGCGTTTGAACCAGTTGGCCGAGTGGGAAGCCGAGTATTCGCAGGTGCGTGCACATTGAAGGGAAGCGCTCAATTGCTGACATGGACTAGTTTGTCAATGGCGAGGATGACACACTGGATATTTTGGAGGAAAACCTGAACATGGAGGGCATCGGCCAGACTTCCCTGGATGATCAACTCGAGTTTGGAACAGGTGGCGGCCTGGCGAGTGAGCTGGTCCCGGAGGATGGCCTGCCTATGGCCGTGGGTTATCAGTTCGCTTCTGTGAACAAGTACGACGACCTGTCACCGGCGGAGGCATGGCAGGAGTCGAAGCGGATCCTGGCAAGCGGAGGCTCACTTTCTGATGGAGCGCTTGCCATTGAATCGTTCCTGCGACGTGCCACGGCAAGCGACATCCAAGTTGCGGGCATCCCTCGCGCAGTGGCATGGTCCGTTCTGGGCCGCACTCATGCCGAGAATGAGATGGAAGACAAGGCGCTCGCTGCTTTCGAGGAGGGCCGCAAATCACTCAATGATGAGCCTGAGGGCCGCGAGCGAGTGGCCGGAGAGCTTCTTACCAACCTCGCCATTTCATACGTCAACGAATCTTTGGATTTGGCTGCCCTGACTACTCTCCACCAGCTTCTTACAGTGCTGCATCCAACCCAAGCAGGTCCAGCCCCCAGCCGCACCGAATTCATCTCCAGCGACAACCCATGGGCCCTGCACCAGCGGATGACTGAACAATTCCTGTCGCTGGCGCGCACCCAGTACGGCCAAAACGGGCATGTCGACCCCGATGTCCAGGTGGGCTTGGGCACTCTGTACTACATGACCGGGGAGTTCGGCGAAGCGCGGTCCTGCTGGACTGCTGCGCTCGGTGAGCGTCCAGACGACTATCTACTCTGGAATCGCCTTGGCGCAACTCTTGCCAACGGTGGTGATCCAGAGGAGGCGGTGGACGCGTATCGCCGCGCCCTGGAAATCAAGCCAACATTTGTGCGCGCCATCGCCAACCTTGGCGTGGCTTGCCTCAATATTGGTGTTCATCGTGAGGCCGCTGAGCACTGTAAGTTCATGTTGTATTCCTTCATCACGCGAGCTTACACATCAGTCCTCGCTGCCCTTGCCCTCCAACCAAATGACAACGGCGGTTCTGCACCAGAGGCGTACTCCTTGTGGGCGACACTCCGCCGGGCGCTCATTGCACTTGACCAACCTGCCCTTGCGGAGCAAGCGCGGCCAGGCACAGACCTCAATGTTTTCCGCCAGGCCGGTTTCGACTTTTGAGCTGCGCTTCATGATCCACATTGAAGGTCTCGCAGGGTCAAGTGCGTGGGAGTGATGATGCATGCTTTATGTTCCAAGCTATTGCGAGGATGATTCTATGTCTGACTCGGCCGCGACAGGCCTGGTGGCAAGGGGACCGAGACCATACTGAGCGAGGACGTCTTGTGGGCTGGCTGATGGGCTGCGGAAGACGGGGTCGGCGCCAGTGCCAGTTTTCGGGAACGCAATCACTTCACGAATGCTCTTGGCATCGCAAAGCAACGCCACGAGGCGGTCAAAACCTAAAGCTGTCAATACAGGAATGTTGAACTTGGAGTCTTACCAAGAGCGATGCCTCCGTGCGGGGGTGCTCCTTGCTTGAGGGCGTTCAAAAGATGGCCAAAGCGACCCAGCTCTTCTTCGTCCAACTCGAGCACATCGCGCATGACGTATTCTTGAAGAGCGGCGTCATGGATGCGCACACTGCCCCCACCAATCTCTTGCCCATCGAGCACAAGGTCATAATGCTGCCCCCTCACACCAGACGGTTTGCCAGCCTTCAGGTCGGCAAGGTCCTCTGCCATGGGGGCTGTGAATGGATGGTGGGTGCTTGCCCACCTACCGCGGGCCAAAGCAGCTTTGTCTTCGTCTGCGCGAGTGAATAACGGGAACTGCGTGACCCAAAGGAAGTGGGGAGTTTTGGGAAGCTTCATGAGATCTGCAGGGTGAGAAGATGCACAGCCAACACAACATACCCTTCTTCACAAGAGCTTCCATGAGCTGAACGCGCAGCCGGCCCAGTTGGGTCCACCCTCCTTCAGGAATTTTTGGTCGGCGCGAGAGCCAGATCACGTCGCCAGGCTGCGCCCCGCCTGGTAACGTGCCATCAATCTCGAGACCGAGAGGCATGGTTAAGACACTCTCCTGAGGCCACGATAGGCGATTCTGCTCGGTAATCTTGACGTAATCTATCTGCAGGGATTTAGCACCGCCTCTGTAACAGAACTTGATTGCTCACAAACTGGTTGTCGCCCGCTATCGCGGCAATGTCCAAACCTGTGGCCTGCTGGGCTGGTGTGACCATCCATTCGACTGTGCTAGCGCTCTCATCGAGGAGAACCTTGTCAAGCGCGGCATCGCTTAGGGTCGGGTAATAGCCGATGGGGAGCGTGTACATTTCAAAACGTGTATCAGGTTTGTCGCTGCCGTACACATCCATAGCAACATCGTAAGGCATGACACGGAACCATCCCTCGAGCTCGATACCCTTGATTTCCTTCCAAATGCGACGAACCATGCCCTCCACGATCTCGCGAACCTGGGAGCCGCCGATGGCCCAAGTACTTCTCATCCCATCAGCCCCCGCTGCTGGGGCAGCGCCGTCCACAAAAGCCATCTCAAGATCCACCTGAGTGAACTCGGGTTGACGATCACGGCGCCCATCCTCATCGCGGAAGCAGCGTGCGAGCTGATAATATCGGGGAACAGCACCCGACGCAATGAGTAACTGCTTGGGCTGCTGAGGACTCTGCGGGAGGGCATAGAATGCTGGCTGCGACCCGTCCGATACCCGCGCTGGTACTAGAAATTCACGAGCTCCCTCGGGCGAAGAGTTGAGTAGGATAGGCGTTTCGACCTCCACAAACCCATTGTCGTGCAAGTAGGACCGAATGACATGGGCCACTTCTGAGCGAGTGCGAAGATTTTGCGATAGCTCTGTGCGCCTCAGATCCAGTGCTCGATGCTGGGCCCGCAAGTCTTCGTTAGCCAGTGGCAGCCGATTGGGGTAAAAAGGCAGCTGGGTTGCCGCTGGGTTGAGCAAGGTCGCATCGGACACTTCGATCTCAATCTCATCTGCTGCGGTCGTGGATTCCTTAGCCTTTGCCTTGCGAGAAATAACAGTTCCCGAGATCTGCACCACGCTCTCCAACGGCCAGGACATGAGGTCTGCGGCAATGGCAGAGTCGCGAACCACTAGTTGGACTGCTCCTGATTCGGACCGCAAGGTGAAGAAGAAAAGCTTATCGCTAGCCCGGCGCTGTGAATGCAGCCAGCCAGCGAGAACCACCGGCTTTTCAACCAGAGCAGGTCCCAAGTCATTGACTTGATGAGTGAGCTGCGCTCGCGGGCCGTGGTGCGCATTAAAGGCACCTTTCGGCAAGACGAAAGGCCGCATTGCCGTAGTCGCGTTGCCCCGTCGCGGAGTAAGAGGGGACAGTCGTCTGCAGGACGAAGACCGCAGAGTCCCACCTCGCACCTCCCCTGCTCGGAAGACGCAGGTGAGCGCGCGTGTGCTTCGAACCGCGGTTGTCATAGGTGGAGAATTATGGTCACAACACAGGAATCGATAGCCACTGGATGATGGACTTTTCGGAGCACTATCACGAGTGCCTCAGTATGAATAGCTTCCGTTAGCTGCCGAACCACTGCACATGTACTGTACCTATATGGCGTTTGCATCCTTCTCTCAAGCTCTACCTCTTTGACGTATCCATAATGTCCCTTCGATCCACTATTCTCAAGGCTGCCATCCCTCACTTGTCTCGCACATCATTCACAAGGGTCGCTCTTTCCACTGCTCTTGAATCACTGCCTCAAAGCAACCCAGACCATCGCCCCCGACTCAATGACAGCACCATCGATACTCTCTTTGGCCAAGGCCGGGCAGCACCCCGTGCGCTTGTTAACGCATGGGAAGAAGCAGGCATTGAAGCCATGGCCGGAAATGAGAACTCCGGAAAGCTCTATGACATTTTGGCTCGCCGCTTGCAATGGAGTGCAACAGTAGGCGAGCACCTTGTGGAGGCATATGCTCTTCTTGCGTCGTCTTCGTCTTCCGCTTTACCATCCGTCCCTGTCCCTACCAATCTCCTTACAGCACTCTCGCACCTTTCGCCGGCACTTCCACCCCTGTACCGTCCCTTTGCGACAGCTGCCTCCGCCGCCGCTGCTTCCGAACCAGTGTCACGCCTCCTCGAATCCACTGGAGGTAACCTCCCCTTACCCCGCGTTAACCCAGCCGCCCCGCTAGCATATGCATGGCGCATCGCCGATGCCGCCATGTACGCAGCACGTCCACACAAAGGTTCAGTTGGAGTAATGCGCGAGGATGCGGGCGCGGGTGTCGAGTGGTACACGTCTCGAGTTGGTCTTGCCATGGCTTACTTGGCTTCTGGTAAGCGCACATTTCTAGAAGTGAGGATCTTCAGCACTGACAATAACAGAGGCTCTGCTCCTTCAGCCACAACCTACGTCGTTCGACAAAAGTCAAACAAATCCGAGCCTCCCTGACGCGCTTAACGCCCTCGGGCGACACCTTCGACGTTTGGATGAGGCCAAGGGCTATGCGAACAGCCTGGAGAATGGTGCCAACACTGTTATTAGCCTGCTTGAGTTGTCGACTCGCAGCATTGCTGGCATCATTCGCAGCCGGGGATTCTAAGTTCCCATCGATGTATACTGCCATTGTCATTACTCTCATAAACCACGTCATGATGCACTAGTGCTCTCTCTCACTATTTCTTACTGCGTGTAGTGCGCGTGCGAACACCAACTCGATCCGTCTTTGCCGCCGCCGCCACTGCTGCTCGTCGGGTGCGCACGCTTGGTGCCCTCTCCTCATCTGCCGAATTTTCTTTATCGGCCCCAGCACATTTATCCTCACTTGCTTCACTAACGCCTCCTCTCCGCCCGCATGGCGCATCGCCTTTCGAGCGGACGCTCTTAACTGGGTTGACTGGGGCAGCCTCCGCCGGTAGCGATTCAACCAGGACACGTCGTGAGCGGGGGCGTACAGCCTTCCCGTTGGCCTCAGCGTTCGGCGCACAAACACGCTCAGAACTTGTTACGCGTCGGTTAACATTGGCTGGAGCGGACCGAGTCTCAGTCGACATGTCCTTGCCAGCAGTGGCCCCGACACCCGGAACTTCACCGGTGCGACCCGCTGACCGAGCTCGCGTTACTCGAGTCGTGCGCACAGGCTCAGATACCGAGGGCTCGTCAGCCTTCGCTTGTCGACGGGCACGGCGAACAGGCTGCTCCACTTTGCATCCAGAAGCTGCTGGCGAACTTCGGGACACTGCTGAGACGTCGGCTGGAGGCACCCCGCTGTCTGTTGCCGTCGACTTAGACACACGGGAGCGGGTGGACCTAAACGTACTGTCTGTCGTTGGCGATTTAACCGCGGCGGTCGAGCGAGTAGGCAGTTTTGAGCGTGTGCGAATTCCAGGCTGCGACAACGCCGAGGGCAACAGACTCGAGCACGCTGGTTGACGATCTTGATCTCCCGTGGCCAGAGCGGTAATGGGACTGCCCACCTCGGCGTTGTCGAGATGGATGCTGGCCGTGGAGGTCACTTTCGACCTCGACTTCTCTTCCTCGACTGCTTGGGTGACTTCTATTTCACCTTGCTCTGCGAGAGCGAGATTGTCTTCGTACATCTCAGCGCTGCCGTCAAACCTCGGCGTCTCTGAACAAGCCACCGGAGCAAACAGCTCACGCACTCCTGTCAGTGCAGGTGTCGCAGGCTGCTGCCCAGGCTCTCGGAAAACCTCTCTTAAGCCAGCCAGGGATGGTGAAGCTTCCTCGGCGGCGGGTTCTTTCATCATTTCGCGAAGACCCGCAAGCATAGGAGTCTGGGCAGGCTTGGGAGTTCTCAGCAAGTCTCGCACACCATGGAGGTCTGGAGTATTCTGAGCCTTGGGTGTAGCCAGCAGCTGGCGTACTCCATCAAGCCTAGGCGTCACCAGATCCCTTGGCTCCTTAAGAAGGTTCCGCAAACCAGTGTACACAGGCGTTTTCAAGGAGGCACGCCGGCGGGGGGGATGAGGTGTTGTTCTCCCCTCAGCACTCTCCGATGTGACACCGGTGCTGCTGGAGTCGGCATCAAGGAGAGCCCCAGAGTCGCTGCTGGGGGTGGAGAGCATGGATTCAGAATCACCCTCTGCGATGGGTTCCACGCTCCATGCGGATGGAGTTTGATGTCCTCGCCTGCCAACACTAAACGATAATTCTGCGATGTTGGTAGAAGCTCGGGAGGGTGTGTCGGGCAGTGCGAATCCGACTGTGGCACGACGTGCAGGAATATGGTCGACCTTGGCATGCCGTTGCGCGCTCTTGCTAGCGCTCTTCAGTCGCAAAGCGCCCAGACGACGCTTGATATCATCCATTGGAGTTCGGGAAACGCCGGGAGTAGCAACATCATCCAGGGGGCTTGTGGAGGAAAAGACTCGATGAGGGGTCGTTGTTGTTGTCAAGGCCGATGCCTCTGAGTCTTCGCGGGCCGAGTGGCCAAATCCACCCTTCGGTGGAGCTGCCAGTGGCCGCGGTGTAGCGAGCGCACCGCGAGTCTCTTCCATGCGCCGGCTTGGAGTCTTCGCCGGAGTGTTGGGAAAGCCAGATGCGCGGGATGGAGTGCTAATTGTCTCCCATGGGGGCAGCACCTTTGGAGCAGGCTCGGTTGGTGACTCTTGCTTGCTGAAGGGCCTTTCCCTTGGAGATTCCACAGTGCTGAAACGCATCGCCTCAGGCGTACGAGGCGGACGACTAGGTCGCCCAAGAGTGCCAACTGGCTCACAAAGTTTGCCAGCTATCTGGGGGGACGGTGAGCTTGCGATGGGTGTGAACCGCACTGCCGGACCCATAATGCCTGCCAATGAGAGGCGTGGACCACCAGAGCTTTTTCGAGATGGTTGAGGAGTGAAGAATCGGTCGAGCATCAGCGCTGGCACATGTGCGTCTGATTGCGGGGCCGACAGCGGAACGTCGTCGTCCACACCGTCACAACTACTTGCGTCCGAGCGATCGGAATGCTGACTGTCGCTGCTGCTGCTGTCCTCATGTTGATCCTGGTCGCTGACAGCTACCAGGCTCCCGTCCTCAGAGGAGTGCTCAACAGATTGACCATCTTCCTCCTCATCCCCATCATTTTCACTCAAGTCATCACCGGCGGCATGCGAGTGAAAGTCCAGCACCGATAATCCGGGCTGTGATGGTCAGTGAGAGAGCAGTTGCCGGTGCTTACAATCGACATGTCATTGTCCATCGACTCGCGGTCGGAGTCGGAGTCGTCGAACTGCGAGACCTCAACTTGCCCGTCCTCATACACCCATTGTAAGGCGCCGCTTTCCGCAAAGGCCTCCTCTCGGTCGTCGTCTGATGCCTCATCGCCCTCAGAAGATGATTCCGATCCTGGACGAGGCGTTGGGGCGGTGCTCTTGCGACTGAGGGGCTTTGGGCTCCAAGATTTGCGTCGAACTTCAATGTTCCCCGTCTGGATTTCACCATCCAATCCCTGAACCCGAGACTCTTCCCAGACTTTGCGAGCGGAACGCACCAGGAGAGCTTTTCGCAAAGAATCTGACCCTCGAGGTGTGGAGTACGCTATGCGTGCAGACACGATGGGATCCGGCCTGAGTTCGCCTACAGGCCCGGCAGGGCAAGATGCCGCCTCGACCAAGTTATGCGGAAGAGGAACGGATCGAGGGGTTTTGAGGGCCACAGAATGATTAGAACACGATCCCTCCGAATGTTGGATGGCAGGGCTGTGACAAGCCACACCATTGGTCGTTGACGATTTGTCGAGTGCGGATGGTGTGCCGAGGTTGTCGTTGACGGCATCACCCTCGTCATCTTTCCGCTCAAGATACAGTTTATCACCATCATCACCCTCCGCAACGTTAACAAGGTCGGCCGTTGCTGAACCCTCGCCGATGGGTTGCTCAGTCGAGTAGCAAAGCTTTCGTGGCGTGACGGCATCCTGTAGCCCCAAGCCCACAAGTTTCGCCGGAGAGGGCTGGAACCGCCTGCCTTGCGGGACAAGGGAAAGACGATGGGAAGCACGCCTGCGCGGCGTTGAGGGAGCTACACTTGTTGTGCTTGTACGGTGCGACACAGGAGACATGTATGCGAGTTGTGACCTTTGTTCACCGTAAGAGAAGCGAAAGAGCTTTTTGCGAATGAGAAACGTATCCGCATCAGCAAGAACCACAACCGAGCCGGGCTTATGAATGCTGGATTTTCCTCCCGCTGGAGTATGAATAACACCATTGTTGCCATGAACTGTGAGAGCAGCCTGCGGTCAGCCCAGTCAACAAAGGATTACTTACTACACCCGAATCCAAATCAAATTGGAGCTCTGCATGCAATTTGGAGACATCGGGGAGATAGAGACGGACCTAGAAGCATTGATCAGTCAGTGTCTCCAAAGCGTACTCACGTCGCAATCGTAGTCGCGACCAATAGTTATGCGCTCGGCATCGAGGACAAATGTGGAGGCCACCGCACCAGACTTGCGGCTGACTAGTTCAAGGCGGCCGAGGAAGGAGCGAGATTCAACGGGAGGTGATTCCTCCCGCATGTTGAAGAAATTGTTGTCAGAGTCGATACTTGATGTTCAACGTGATGAGTGTGCAAAACAGAGACCGGCATTGTCGCAGGGCGTGTTGACTGATTTGTTTGTCTCGAAAGACAGTCACGTCTGGTGAGTTGGTGCACACACTTTACGTAATCAATCGTAATTCAATGAGGAAGATTCATTCTTTTATCCCAGCAGCCGTAAGTGGCGGTTACAACCGGAAGCATTACATTCAGGAACGGAGACGCGTCGCGTCCAGGACACCTACCAAAGTCATGTTCGCGGTGTTGTGACCTTCCGAACTCTCTATCATTAAGATGGCCGACAACGCAATGGCCGACACGATCATGACCGACTCCGCGCATGAGCAAGAACTGGAAGAAGCTTTCAGGAAGCATGTTGAATCCGCCTGGCAAGAAGATGTCATGGCCGAGTGTGAGTGTTCCGCTCACATTCGTTTGCCTTGTTGACGTCTCAGGCTTGTCTATGCTTCGGTCTTTTGGCCTGACCCCGAACGATCTCTACTTCAAGTACGAAGCATTTCTGCTCTCGAGGCCCTCTGGTCTGCGTGCTAAGCTTTCCAAGTTCAACTTGGATGTGGCGCGTGAGCTGCGTAAAGAGCTGCAACGTGAAAGCCAAGCGAAGGTGGTGCCAAATGCCGCGCCTGCATCGGACGACTCAAAGGCTGGCATCAGGAAGAAGACCGCCCCTGTTGGCAACTTGGGTGGCTTGTATGTGGTCTTGAATGAATTATCGCTAACAACAGTCTGGACGGCCTTTCCACCCCTGTGTCAAAGCCAAAGCCTACCAATGCGCCTTCTCAGCTGTCAAACACTGGCAACAACGCCAATCTCCCCTCTCCTGTTCCATTCTTGACTCCATCCCGAACCCCCACTGGACCTACAGCAAGCAGCTATCGCCCTGGGGCTGGCCCATCTCGCCTGGCCCCTCCTGCCTCATCCCCACTGGGCAAAAGTAGCGGCGCGCCATCCAGCCCCGTCAGTGGAAGCGAGTCGCCCAGCATGTACGTCGGGGTGAAGCTGGTCTGGAAAGCAACACTAACTGTGCAGCTTAATATCTCAACCTCCTCAACCGTTCCGCATGCGGTCGCAACCCCACACGCTTCTGGAGACTCTGAATGGTCACCTGTCGGCCAGCACGGGAGCGCCCGTTGGCTCCAAGCCTCGGGTCCAGCTGAGCAATACAGCCGATCCTCGAGACTGGGACTACCGTTATATGTTTGAGAAGATTTCGGCTCGATCAGAGGCGCTGGATGACCAGATTGACGAGTTTGGCGACTTGATCATGGAATCTTATGGACTGGAAGATTTAGGTGACCCACACCTCGTCGCAGACGACTCCATTTACACCGTTGGACGTATTCTTTGTCCACCTACCGACACGCAGAAAGTCAACTTGACTGCACTGCTCCTCGAGTCGAGCCGTATGCTTGGCGGGGGCAAGGCGATCTCTCTACGATTTGCCCCGCCCGGCACTCTGAAGGTCCGTGGCGGTGCCGCTGGTGTACGCGGCTTTGGCGTCTTCCCCGGCTGTCTTGTTTGTGTGAAGGGCAAAAATGGGGGTGGCGATACCTTCGTTGTCGAGGAGGTGCTAATGGTGAGTTTGCTGTTTCATGCAGGAGACTGATAGCAGCCTCCGCCTTCTGCTCTGCCAATGTCCTTGCCATCAGAGTTGGCCGAATTTCAACAGAGCGAAGCTCTTGGAGGCCTTCCCGTTTCTGTGCACGTCGCCGCAGGACCGTATACGTTGGATGACAATCTCCTCTATGAGCCTCTTGAAGCCTTGGTCGAGGTAGTATGCGAGGAAAGGCCGGATGTGTTGATCTTGGTGCGTTCCGTATTAGAGAACAGGAGCTGATGTACCAGCTCGGCCCCTTCGTGGACTCTGCACACCCTCATGTTCAGAGTGGCAAGCTCAACGAGTCGCCTGAGGAGCTGTTTTGTGAACAGATCAGCGCCAGGTTAGGTCGAATCAATGATGCAACACCCGCGACAAGGATTCTACTGGTACCTAGCGTGCGAGACATGGTCAGCCAACACGCGGCATACCCGCAGGGCATGTTCGACAAGGCTTCATTGGATTTGCGAAAGGTAAACAATCGTGGCACCGCGCGCTAATCGTCCCAGAAAGTCGAACTCTTGCCCAATCCTTGCACCATCTCTGTCAATGAGACTGTTATTGCTCTTGCCTCAACGGACGTGTTGTTTCATTTGCGCAAGGAGGAGGTGTTCCAACGCGCGGAAGAGGCTGAGCCCGACCCGTCAGCGCCGTCGTCTGTCAATCCCCAGGGCGATTCCATGGCGAATTTGGTGCGACATGTTCTCGGACAACGGCATTTTTACCCACTTTTCCCGCCTCCAGAATCTGTCGCCCAGGATGTCAATCTCGATGTAACTCATTGGGACATGCTGCGCATGACCACGGCCCCAGACATGCTCATCCTACCGAGCAAACTGAAGCACTTTTCGAAGGTACGTAGCTCATGAGTCTATCGAAGCTGACGTTTTAGGTAGTCGATTCTACATTGTGCGTCAATCCCGGTCAACTGGCTCGTGCGCATAGCGCTGGAACGTTTGCGAAAATTACCATCCACCCTACGTCTTCAGCTCGCCTCAACGATGTTGACATCGCCACTGGCATGATCGAGCATGGCCTGTGGGACCGTACGCGTAGTGAGGTTTGGCGCATCTAAGAAATTGCCCCTGTAGTGTGACGAGCAGCGATGGAGCGATGTAACGAGTTCCAAACAATCACAGAGTGGTGGGTTGAGGCATCTTCGGCACAAAGTTGTCCCGTTCGGCCTGACATTGACTCCGGTGGTGGGCAATTGATGAATTGAGGATGTGTGTACAACAACCTTTGATCCATTGTGTCGTGCACCTCGCAACACACCATGCACATTCTACTCACTGGTGCGACGGGGCGGGTGGGTCGCTACACCCTTCTCCACCTGGTCGAACAGGGTCATACAGTCCTCGCCACGGACGTCACACCACCTTCAGACTCTCACCCTCTTCCTCCTGGCGCAACCTTCTCTAGGGCAGACGTCGCGTCTGTATCATCCGTGGATGCCCTCTTTGACGCTAGTGAGAAGGGTTTCGACGCAGTAATTCATCTCGGTGCGATACCAAACCCGCGCGAGGATCTCGATGACCGCGAGCTCCACAACAACAATGTGTGTGGCTCGTACAACGTAATGCGCACTGCCGTTGATCGCGGCGTCAAAAGAATTGTTCAGGCCTCAAGTGTGAATGCCCACGGCCTGAGCTACTCGCCCCCCGGTCACGTTCGCTTTGACAGATTTCCTATTGACGAGGAGGTGGAGAGGCGAGCAGTGAGTGCGTGAGACGTCCATCGCTAACTTGATGCGAGGAAGACGCATATGCTCTTAGCAAACACGAATGCGAGATACAAGCCGACAGCCTCATTCGCTGGGCCCCCGGCACGCGCATTGCGTCACTTCGCTTCCATATGGTCCGTGAGACGTACGATACGGCTTGGCCAGACTGTACCGTCCGTGATCTGTTCAGCTGGGTCTCATACGAAAGCTGCGCTCGCGCCTGTCTGCTTGGCATTACGAGCGAGGGCTGGGAGAGGCACGAGATCTTCAACATTGTCGCTCCAGAAATCTGCTGGGAGGGGAGTGTCAAAGATCAGCGGAAAGTTGGCGAGCCGGAAGGGGACAGAGCGGGTACGCTGGAGCTACTCAAAGAACATTGGCCGCACAAGACCGACATTGACCAGCGGTACTTCGAGCAAAACCCCCGAGCCGCTCTGTGGGTGTCTACCAAAGCAGAAAGACTTCTTCGCTGGACCCATAATCCGTAGAGCCATATTGTCTCCAGCATTCTTCACATGCTACGCTTTATAAACTCGACCACATCCTGCCGTTCACTACCAGTTGCTCCCACGTCCGCTTCCGTCGGCAACAAGTGAGGGTTCCGTTTCTATGATTAGCGGAGCTGAACATATGTGTCGCAGCTTACTCACCAAGTGGCGGATACGGAAACCATTGGTCCAGGTTAAAATCGACTAGAGCACCCGTTGGAGCAGCCGGCTCGAATGTCTGTCCCGTTAACGTCCATTAGCAGCGCCATTTTAGCTTACCTGCCCCACTTGGCTCACCAGCATTGGTGTGTCATTGTTGAACAATTGATCCGCGTACAAGAAGTCGAGTGACAGTCCTTCGGGTGGAGTTGTGCCAAAGACGACCTCATTGTGAGACTGTGACGGAGCCGGATTTGAGATGTCTCGCCCAGAACCAGGCGTCGTTGATCGACGTGTAATATTGATAGGGGGAAGCGCCGCATTGCGTGGTGTGGGAGATGGAGGCTTGGAAGCAGGAGGGAGAACATGCTTACGCCTGGCTTTGACGATGATCTCCCGTACTTGCTCTCCAAACTGAAAGCCGGGCACTGAATGGTCAGCGCAGAAAGGAATGCAGAGCACAAACCTTGGGCTAGCAGCTTGCTCACGGCCTCCAAGTCGCGACCCGTTTGACGTAGGTCGACCGCATCCGGGAGAAGCGACGTCAGGCGAATGACCATGCGTGCCGCAAAAGCAACGCCAACATGGGTGTAATAGTTCGCTGCGTATCAGAACAGTCTGGCAGGGGAGCTTCATACCTTTGGCAAAGTTTGTGGCGTACTGCTGACTGTGAAGTGCCATTGCAACGAGCGTTTCAGCACTCTTCAGGGCATCGACTAGTTGGCTGCGTCGCGAATCGGGTAAAAGCGCAACATCCCGGCGCGAATGAACTCCATGAAGAATCCGCGAGTTGGTGTGCAGCACCGCATGAGAGAATTGCGTCAAAACTCCGTTGTCAGCCCCCACAATTTCCTGGTAACACCTACGGCTCTCGCGGAGAAAGTTTGACTCGGGTACGCCTGTTCGAACTGACGCGTGAGCTGGACCGAACTTGGATTGGACGTACTGTAATAATCTGTCCAGTATTTTAGCCAGGCGTGATATGCCTCGTTTGCGTCTTCGATTCTCTTGTCAAAGTCGGGCACGCGGGTTGCACTTGGCCAAATGGAGAATGGCTGATGCATCGGCACTGTGGTGTGAGCGCCGATAATAGGCACTGATGACACTCACTGCGCACGGTAAGCAGCTCGCAAGTGGCCACAAGACGGCTATCAGTTGGAATGGACAAAGGGTGCTCGAGGAATTTGCGCGCATGTTTTATCGTTTCCTCGGCGGCGAACAGCCCGGGGCGACCGAGGTTGAACGCCATTTCAAACTCCGACTTGTACAGCGCCAGCCAGCACCGAGCGCCGACAATAAGTGGCCTTTCGTCTTGCAACTCTGCCGCAGTCTTGCCAGCTCCCATACCGCTCTCTGCGAGAAAGGGCAAGCACCGATACAGTCCCATGTCCATTCTGTGTGTCAGATTGTTTCGTGGCAAGCGAAGACTTACGCGATGCGGAGAGCGTGCCCACCTGGACGCCAACTGGTATCGCCCCAAGCGGATAGAACGACTGCAGGTTCAGCACGTTCCACTAAACGGACACTCACTCATTGCCTGCAGGACTTCGATGCGGGCGACTGGAGTGAATAGCGTGTGCATGCCTGCTGTCAACTTTGTAGTTAACCTGCACTCACCGATTGTCTCTGCGTGATCCTTGCATTTCAGTTGCAGTGGGCTGGGAGGCCCACCAGCGTCCTCGATCTTGGAGCCGACCATGATCAACGATGTGATGGTGAACGGAGATCGTTCACAGAGGCTCTGCCAAGTGTCCACCTCTGGGTCGAAAATCGGCATGTAGACAGCTGCGCCGTCCATAAACCTGCAGAGTTAGTGCGGCGCTTGGGATAACTCTCGCACATGTTGAATAACTCCTCCCCCTTCTCTGCCGAACAGAATCCCATGTCGATGGGAGATGTGTATTGATGAACATGGTTGCCACGCTGAAGCGGCAGAGCTCGTTTAAGGCCTGGGTCTTCGAATGCCAAACGTTGACGCTTTCGCCGGTCATCTCCTTCCAGACTAAAGTCAAACGGATGTGCCCGCCCCTTTGGAATTTCCTTTCGGGCATCCGACAAGACTGGCGGGTCCAGGTCTCCTTCCATGTGCCCGTCCGCTTTTAAGCGTGCAGCTTCGGCGAGTGAAAGCATGTTGTTGTAGATAACCTCTGAGGGCTCCAGAGGATTGTCATCCTCATCGTCGGATTGCACGCCAGAGCCAGTTTCCCCCACTCTACTACCCAATTGTCCTCGCACCGACGGCTTGTCGTACGGCGTTTCCTGTGGCCCTGCGTTGGATGCATGGCTTAGCCGTTCGGTATGAGACCTAGGTGCAAGAGACGGAGCAAGCCCAGAAGAACGAGAAGGTGAGCGGTGCTGCCGGGCTGCGTCATACAGGACCGACGATGAAGGACTGTGCGGGTAGGCGTCTGGTGCAAAGGATGGACGGACAGAGACGGAGCTAGAGCGCGATCCTACCGCGTCAGTTGCCACCGCCAGATCAAGCACGTACCAGGGTGGGGTGCGAATGACACCTGTTTGCTGGGATACGGTTCCTCTGAACGGCGTGGAAGTGCTGCGCGTTGAAGAGTAATGAGCTCTGATAGACTCGATTGCACCACTGTCATTTGCTCCTCAACGAGTTTCAAACGACTTGAAACGTCAGCCCTCCTTGTGGCGGCCTCACACCTACTCTTCAACCTTTGATGCCTTGCTCTTCCGCGGCCCATCAAATGTGCACTGTTGCCCAGACTGTCTACACCTGTTGCAAGGCGGATTCTCCTTCCCAATGCAGCGCATCTTCATGCGATGACAGAAGTCCTGTTCCATGAGCACCTTTCACACACGCACATCACCACACGTACGCAGGCGCCTGTGTCTTGGTTAGCGCAGAGTCACATGTATTTCGAAATACTGACGATTGCTTTGCTTGCGCATTCCATCGCGGTCTTCTGATCTGTCATCGTCGGGAGAGTTTGCCGAGCGCTCGCTGGCGTCGTCCATTGTGCAAGTGGGGTGGGAGGTGGTCGTCGGCTGGGGCGTGGCGTGGGCGTTATTTACCAAGAGGAAAGGCAAGTGGTTTGAAATGGATATAGTGTTCTACAGGATCCCACTCAATCTACTGTCACGTATCGTCGACACTGTGAGCGCAGCAATGGACAAGGTGGATGTTGAAGAGGGGAAACGGACAAGCGGGTGACAATGGTACCGGGCCGATCATGACCGGAATCAAGGGGCCAAATTTGTTTCCGCTCGAGGGCAAGGATCGACAGAACTTGAAGGCTGCGCTGATGACCATGTCTCACATGCCTTTGACGTTCATAGTTCCTTCGCGAGTCGTTGTTCCATAATTGACAGATGGATGGACGTGCTTCGGTCCTTCGTCTTTGGCGACCTTCGCATGAGCTTTGACTCGGGTTGATAATTGATAACTAGCTCGTGTTGAAACGAGGCTCACAACGGATCACAGCTTGGCGCGCGCTACGCCCAACAGCCGTTATCCCTTTAGCCCTCGGGTCTAGGAGCTAGTGAGCTGGTAGCTGGTGGCTGGTGGCCTGGTGGCTGGTGGCCAGCTGGTGAGAGGCTGCATATGCCAGATGGCTATGGTGCCTTTGCACCTGTACCGCCATGGAGGCGCAGCCATACAAGCGATTCGAGAGTCCTGGCTGTTGACCCGATGATTCCGCCAAAGGGCGGCCGAAGGGTTGTGGAGCCAAGGCCGATAAGCTGCGTAGGTTCGCAATGCATGGCGTGGTACATGAGCTATGTAATCGTGATGGGCATGCACCACATCTGGAGGGATGGGTGGGTCGACCGCGCTGGTTTGATCAAACAGCAAGCAAGTGCAGCCGCGTTGGTGCCGGATAGTGTGTGCCTGCCGTATGAGGACAGAGGATCGTCAATTCGGGGAGTGGTTGGCTGACACTAGCGGTCATCGCCTTTGATCCTTTGGCATCCTACCCATAGTCCATAACACATACATCCAACGTCGACTTTCCTCGCCCTTCCTTACACTCGGTCAATTCCAACGCAAAGACACTTGCCCACCTCTACACGCCGTCTCAAAAGGCACCTTGCTTTCTTACTCCTCTGCCAAGCCTCGCTGCCGGATTCAAACACGACGGACATCCGCGCCACCCCCTCCCGAGCGCGCACCCTCTCTCTTTCACGCTCTCAACCTTTGTTGACGACCAATGGTGCAAACGTACGGCTCTACTGCGCCCACAATGTCCACTACGTCCCCTATACTACCGAGAAGGCGGCGACGGCGTGATGCGCCGCAGCACGAGCCTGGCGCCAGTGTGCTTTCTTCTGTATCCAACCTCGCCAACACGATTATCGGATCTGGAGCCCTTGCTTTCCCTGCCGCATTCGCCAGCATGGGTATGGTCTCTGGCATCATTAGCTGCATCTTTTCGGCATGCACCGCTTCTTTCGGACTGTGGCTTCTGTCACGGTGCGCGACTGAGGTTGGGAAGCGGCCAGGCGACGAGGGTCGCAAAGCCAGTTTCAACGAAGTCGCGCGGCTGGCCTTTGGCAAAGGCTGGGTGATGCGTCTGTTTGATGTAAGTGATGGTTGCACCATTCGCTAATCAGCCTCAGCTGGCCATTGCCCTCAAATGTTTCGGCGTCTCCGTATCGTATCTGGTAAGCAACTCGCCTTTCACTGTAGCCTGCGGATGCTAACGCGTTGCAGATCATTTGCAAGGTGCGCCCAACGTTCGTTTGAACTTGCTCACGCCTTAGACTCTCCTCCCGCAAGTCTGTACCACGTTTGGTCACATTTTCAAGTCACCCATCGATCCAGACTCAATTCTACTCTCCCCGACTCTCTGGCTCTGTCTAACAGCCCCGATCGTCGTGCCCTTGTCGTTCATGCGCACTCTAGATAGTCTGCGGGTTGCGAGTCAAATCGCTCTCTCTTCAGTCGCATAGTATGTGCTTGGCGTTGGCCTGTTCTAACCGCTATCGCAGCATGGTCGTTGTCGTCGTAGGCTGGTACATTATCAAGGGCCCCGCCCCCGACCGTGGGGAGATTGTGATGGCCCGCTTTGATGGCAAAACCCTGGCTTCCTTCCCCGTCCAAGTGTTTGCCTTTACATGCGCCCAGAACGTGAGCCGGGAGGCATGCCCAAGCTAACTATGCAGCTGTTTCCCATTTACAACGAGCTCAAGGACAACAGCCAGCGCAAGATGAACGTCATCATCGGATCGTCCATCTTCTCTGCGGCTGCAGTGTATGAAGTGGTGAGCAAACTGTCGTCACGAACGATCTGACTCAGCTAGCTGGGCATCATTGGCTACCTCACCTTCGGCTCCCATGTCGGACCTAACGTGATCGCCATGTACCCTGCCGAGTCGCTTCTCGTAGCCATCGGACGTCTCGGAATTGTGTTTCTAGTCGGCCTGTCATACCCACTGCAAGCACTGCCTTGCCGTTCGTGCGTGTACTTACTTACCTCTGGCATTATCAAGGGCAAAAGGCACAAGATTGTCGCCCAAGAACCTGCGGATGTCGAGTCTGAGGATGAGAATGACTCTGACTCGTCATCCGAAATGATGGGCAACGAAAACGACATGCTGGTGCCGAAGGTCGGAGATGCCGCGCATGGTCCAAAGGCCGCCGACATGCCTCGCCACAAATACATTGGGTTTACAATTGGCATCGTCACGACTGGATACTTGATTGCCTTCCTGGTGGACGACCTCGATGTTGGTGCGTAATCGCATGGACCGTTGAAACCAGAGAGCTAACCCTCCAGTGCTTAGTTTCGTGGGCTCGACAGGATCCACAATTATCAGCTTCATTCTTCCTGGATTTGTAAGTCCCAAGCCGAGGTTCAGACTGACCACCAGTTCTACTACCGTTTGTATCGAGGCGAGCCTGGGAGGGTGAAGTGGCTCGCCTTGGCACTTGGCTTCTACGGTGTGGCAGTCATGGTCTTTTGCGTGTCCTTCAATATAATCAAGCTTGTCAGTGGCAAAGCACCGGACGCGCTCTTCTAAACAGTGTCGCACGCAAGTGCTCGTGCATGTAAGAGGAAAGGGCGATGTCTGGAGGCGGAACAGTAGTGATATGTATTTCGTCGTCGTGCGAAGCACGTGCGTACCCAGAGCCCTTCACCAGAAACACAACAAGACTTCGGTTTAATGCATCTACTGCTAAATTACACCCTCCCGCAACTATGCTTATGCGCATCGATCTCTGTACAGTAGTCTGTCTCGCTTTGTGGTGGGTTTATAGGGCAAGTTCACCACATATACACATATAGGACGGCCAGTACAGTGACCAGTGGCCAAACAGTACCGAGGCCATCCGCCGTCCTGCAACCTGCCAATGACTACCTTAGGTTACATGTGGCCGTGACGCCGCTAGTGCAGCGAAGACGGCAGCTGTGAGCTGTGAGCTCGTTCGTTCAATGCTTCTGTGAATTGGTCCGGGGCAGCTCCCGCCGTCGACATCCATCTGGCGGACGGAAGGAAAAGTCAGGCACGCACCCCACGTTGGACACTTCAGAACCCTAATACCTGATTTCGGCGGTGGTTTGACGAGGCCACACCGTACACCGAGCCTGACGGCCACACAACCTCACACGACTTCATGTAGTGCTGGCCCCTGAGCACTTCAGACCTTTAGGCTGCTCATGGATCCTGGAATTAGAGATCTGGAAATCAGGAGCGGCGGAGCTCTGCGCGCTGCGCGGTGGCCTAAAAGCAAGGAAGAGCTGTTGTAGCTGGCGGGGCGGCAGCGAGGTGTGATCGCGTGTGATCGCGTGACCACGCGTGTTCAGCTGCTGGCCATCCTGGCCCAATACCACCAACGCATACCTCACGTTGCCCTTGATGACGGGGGCCAGGACTGGGCTGCATAGGTCCGAGCAGCAAGGGCAGCTGCAGGGGCTTCCACTGGTCCATGTGGTCATCCCAGAATGATAGGATTGCCGCTTGTTTGCGATGCGTGCTCGCAACGCTCTTTAAGTCCACGGCGGACCGACTTTGGCGCTCCTGCCTTGGTCTGCCTAGCCGAGGGCCGGAGAGATCGCAGACATGCGCACGAGGCCACAAGGGTGGCCAATTGGTCTCGCTGCGTGCTGATTTGGGTTCTGATATTCTGGGTTGTGCATGCATCGGTGGATTGGTGGATTGGTGGCCGGTGGCTGGAGCATCCTCCCTCCGTGCGACTTCAATTGCGCATGCGCCATAGGCCAAAGGTAATCGGTAGTAGGACATGGACATTGCATGTTGTGGGTGGCAAGTGATGGATGCCTATGGATGCGTGATCAAACTGAGGCCATGAGGCGATGAGGTCCTGGCCGGCAAGGTCTTCGCAGGCTGCACCAGCTGCGCCGGGCGGTGGTGCCAGCATTTCGGTTCATCTCGCTGGCTCGCCCGTCGCAATCCTCCGCGGCGCCTGTGGGTGGTAGACTGCTTGGCTGGACACGCAATGCATCCATCTGGGGTGCTGGTGCCTGCCTATCAGGAGGCAGTCGAGTTATTCAGTGACTGACTGTACCTCTATTTCTATCATTCAACATCTGCACAACGTCTGTATTATACACGTCTCAATACCCACATTCTCGCTCAACCGTCTGCAAAGGCTCGTCGATTCTCGCTAGATCATTAGTTCGCCCCCATTGTCCGACTCCTGCAGCCCCACAGCATATCACCCACCCGCCCACAACACCCCCTGCACCCATCTTCCCAGCGCGCTCGGCTCCTTCCTGCCCATTTGCATCCTCATACACTTGACATCAAGGCCTTGCCCTTATAGACCTACACTCCACCTCCGCCTGTGCTCGGTGCCGCGTACTTGGTGCTCGCCATCGACAGGTCGGTCGGGACACCCGATCCCTCTGCAGCACGTGGACTGAGCACTCCTCGTTCTTTACCTGCTCGTCGACCCTACGTCGCGTCAACCTGGACATCAGCTCCACTTCGGCCCAGGCCACCTGTGTATCTTTCTTCTGGCGTCCACCTGCCTGTGCCACCGCCTCTGGTACCCGACAACTTTGATTGAGCACGACTGTTCACCAGGTTGATTCCGCCATTGGCTCGGACGGTGGCGCCTGTCTCCACACTGCTGCATAACAACGGCACCAACCGTTGGCCCACGCTGTTCTGTGAACACCTTCCGACGCAGTCTTTTCCTTTGTGCGATCCCCAAACGGCTGGCAGCACACTGTGCCGGGCCGTCCTCAGCTAGGACGACTCGGTCTCCCTCTGCCCACCTTTCCCCACCGCCGAAGCTTCGCTCGCCGTCATGAGCGGTCACGATTCGCCAGTGACCCCTGGGGCAATGTCACCCCCCCGGCGGTTGTCCCTCCTCGACCGCTCACCTTCACCGCACGTGCACCGCGTATCAACTCCGTCCAGACTTCCCAGTATCACACACCATCAGCCTTTTGAGTTGGACGACTCACGCGCCGTCCCAATTCCCGGACCCATCGGCCACGCAGCTACCACTGTCATAGGTTTCAGCCCCTCAAATGGCACACACCCTCCAGCACCTGTAACCGGCTCGCCAGTGGCAGCGGCGCATCTTCTTGGCAAGCGGCCTACGCTCTCCCCTCAAATTGCATCGCCTGTCGAAGGCCACTTTTCATTCTTCCCGGGAGGACCAGGTAGTCCTCGTATGATTGCGTCGTCGCCTCGTGGCCTCACCGACGAACTGCCTTCACGTTCTAGGCGCAACTCGGCGGCCATTGTGTCCATCTCACTCTCATCCCGATCACGCTCGCGTACGCCCCGCGGCAGTACCTCGGTGCTGCCTGCAAGGTCCGGTTCGGGAACGCCAAGCAAGGCAACGACGCCCAAAGGCGAACCAGCTTCCTCCATGTTAGGGCTTGCGGATGCCTGGGCCCCTGGTGTTGAGGAGATGGACGACTGGCAGCCGACCGGTGGCGTCCTGCTCGATGCGGACGAGAGTATGGACGAGACTGGCGACTCCTATGACGACTTTGACAGCAAAGGACGTTCATGGACAGCCGAATCTGAAGCCAGCCGCGTTGCCGACGTCCTTCGACCGGGCATGGTCTTTGGCGAAGGCCTCGAGTTTGAGGGTGACGTGATCGAGCCTGCCGTTGGTCGCCACCATGGACACGATTCTGACGTGGGCCTGCCTCTTCGCCGAGACGGCAGCCACCCCGGGAAAAGTCGCTCTGCCCATGTCAAGAAGGCGTATCAAGTTATTCGCCAGCTGGGATCTGGATCCTATGCCGTTGTATACCTTGTTCGCGAGCAGGGGGGACGCAAACGCGAATATGCTCTGAAATGTCTCAGCAAGCACGACCTCGAGGAGGAGCAACTCGAGACTCAATTGTTCGAGGCAACAATTCACCTGTCGCTCCCTATCCACACCAACATTGTCACTCTGCATGAGACCTTGCAAACCAAAAACTGGCTGTTCCTCATGCTGGAACTGTGCCCCGGAGAGGACCTGTAGGTGTTGAGCGCTTGACTCGAGCTGACGTGCAGTTTTTATTGGCTTGAACGTTCCCGTGATGCTTCTCCACCAGTTACCAAGACTCGGCTGCCGGGCACAGTTGCAACGAACGAGCGTGGAATGGACATCATGTCATCATCACGGCTTTCGTCCTCGGCTATCCCCTTTTCCACCTCGCAAATGTTCTCCAATTTTCCGTCTTCTTATTCAAACTCGCCCAACGCATTTTCACCCAACGGATTCAGCAACTCCAGCTATAGCGCATCTCCTGCATCGTTATTGTTTGCGCACCACAACGGGTCCGCCACGGCATCCCTTACGGCTGCGACGCCGCCTACTCCGTCGCTGCTTTCAGCCTTTTCGGCAAACACACTGCTCACGCAACGACGTCTACGCTTGATCGCGTCCATGTTCTCGCAAATGTGCGAAGCCGTTGCAATTTGCCATGAAGCTGGGGTCTCGCACCGTGACATCAAGCCCGAGAATTTCATTTGTTGTGATTCGGTAGAGCTTGAGTCGGTAGCCGACGGTGACGACACTGCTAAACCCGACTTTGGCCCGCAGGCAAAGCAAAAAGTGATTGTCAAGCTCACCGACTTTGGTCTTGCCACAACCGAGGACGAGTCTGGCGATGTTGAATGTGGCTCCAAACCCTACATGTCCTACGAATGCCGCAACAACCTGGGTCCCACTTACCGCCCGGCGCCGGCAGATGTGTGGTCCTTGGGCATTGTTCTTATTAACATGCTCTTCCATCGCAACCCTTGGAAGGATCCCACGGATGGTGACCCAAACTTTGACACGTTTATGATGGATCCTGTTGCGTTCTTCCAATCCAAGTTTACAGGCATTGGAAAGGAAGTCGCCACCTACCTTGCGGAGCATGTGCTTTGTATCGAAGTCGAGGACCGTGCGTCTGCTCGTGAGTTGGCGCGGTGGATTCGCCAGCTGCCAGAGATGATTGGAGGCCGCCGTGCTGTGCACGCCTTGAAGATGGCGCGGCTCGAGACCCGCAACAAGTCGAGTGCGGGGCCTAAAGATCTGTTCGTCAAGTCGCCAGTCGGCCCGGCCAACCCTACCCAGAAGAGCGCCTTTACCTCTGCGCTGACCTCGACTGCGCCTGTTCCGGTCCCCAATTCTGCTACGTCTGCTCTGTTCCGGGACCCTGACCCGGCACTGTCTTCACTGCCCATCCTGCCAGAGCACGCCCCTTCTCTTGGCTCGGTCAGTGAAACTATGGCCATGGTGCCTGAACAATCAATTCCCCAAGCCGCGCCAACACCTGACTTGGATCGAGACGAGATTCGATCCGCGACTACTGTCGACGACTATCCGACCCCCACAGATCGAAGCGCGTTTGCCTCTCCCGAGCCAACAGAGAGCGGCGATGTGGACGACCAGTGTGATCTCGAAGATGATGCGAGGCGCTCGGAAGTGGACGAACGGTCACTCTCAACCCACAAACGTCGCAAGCGCGGTGTTCGCAAGGGCAAAGCGGCCAAAATGGCTGAAGCGGCCGCTGCTGGGGACAACCCCAGTCAGCAAGAGCGCGATGCGTTTGCCGCTGAGCTTGTCGCTGCCTCTGAAGAGCTCGCACGGGACCTATCCAAGAAGAAGCCGTTCGACGCAATACGCGCGCAAGACTTTCCTCCGCTGGGGACAACACCTGCGCAAGCCGCTGCCGAACGCAAGTCCAAGTGGAAGGACTTTATGGCCATGTCCAAGGGTAATCCCCAGCTTGAGGCCCTTGCTCGCCGTGTGGCAGAGCGCGAATCTGCTGCTGGCGGCACATGGTCCGCGCCAGCCAAACTGCAACAGGGTGTCAACCCTCTCTCACGACCACATCCGCACAAGCATCATGCGACAACGTCGTCAGGCTTGTCGAGCCAGCTGTCCAGTATCGCGACAGCGTCCTCAAGCGCCACGAGCTCCTCTGCCAGCGGACCTGACTCGGATGACTGGCGTCGCTTGCCCCGCCACCGCGAGGACGACGAACGTCAAATCGAGGCATCGTCCAGGCCAAGCTCTCGCCAAGCTCGTCGCAGGGATACCGAGGACTCTTCCCGAACCCGCCAGGCCGCCCTGGCTGCAGCTGCACTGGCCGAAAGCATGGGGCCGATGGGGGCGTTTGGAAAACCTAGCCATCTTGGGCGACCCTCCCAAGCCAGCAACGGTCCCCACCGCCCCGCCCGGTCGCCTCTCGCGCAGTTAGACAAGCGTATTGTCGCTCGCGACGAGAGCGATCGGTGGGCGCCCCCAACATCGTCTGTTGCTATGTCCATCCCGCCAACAAACGAAAGTAAACCGCAATCAACTGTCACCAAGCAAACCGGTCAGGCCCTCTATCCTCCATCCTCAAACGCATCTGCCGAGACTGCCACGCTCGCGACGTCTGGGTCGGCGACCAGTCTTAAGACCATTACAGGTGCAAGCACAGTTGCTCCGACGGTCGCAGCAGCGGACTCGCCCAACAAGCCGAAACTCAAGGGCCAGATTAGCAGTCTGGCCAAGATGCTAGGCGGTCTCAAGACCAAAGACCGCCACTAACCGACTCCACACTCTTTTCATAAAGCATACACATGTCCGTATCATTTGCATTCGCCGGCACAGTCTGCCAGTGTACCGGAGCGGAGGGAGGAGGGGAATACATAAGCACAGAATCACCATCGAGACAACCTAAGGGTCAATGTAAGATTATGCAGTGCATTTGAGTATGCTGCCAGATTGAGCCAACGAACGGGGAGAATGCTCCCGTTCCACCTGACCACGCGCATGATTTTAACGGAAGCAAATCCGCCCGTTCTAAACACAACATCGCAACATGATGATCCTCTCTCCAACAACATTCAGTCCATCACCACTGCTTTGCTAACCATGGGCGTCGACCCATGCCCTCCTGCAACGACGAGGGCGAAATCCCCACCCCCCCCCACATCCAAGAAGGACAAGCCGGTACCTCCAACTCCTCCACTGGTCATCCGGGACCGCGATGGCAAACGGGTTTACAACCGCACGGGCTTCCTAGGCGAGGTGAGTATGGGGCGGGCAGCAGAGGCATCTTAAACTCTGTTGGCTGGAAACTGGATACATGCTGACTGTGTTAGGGAGGATTTGCTCGTGTGTATGAGGTGTTTGATGAACTTGGCAATCGCAAGGCTGTCAAGGTGGTGCACAAGGCGTCCATCCGCACCAAGAAGAACAAGACAAAGGTACGGTTGCTCTGTGTTAGCGCGAGGCCTTGAAATTAACAGTGAACACAGCTCTGGGCAGAGATCAAACTACACCAGATGCTGAAGCATTCCAACATTGTGCGCTTTGATGACTGTTTCGAAGACACAGAGAACGTGTACATGCTCCTAGAGCTTTGCGACAATGGATCACTCATGGATTTGCTCCGGCGGCGCAAACGCTACACCGAACCTGAAGCTCGCTTCTTCCTTGTTCAGCTCATTGGAGCCTGTCAGTACATGCACGACAACAACGTTATCCACCGCGATCTCAAGCTTGGCAACCTCTTTCTCGATGGTGGCATGAATGTCAAAGTGGGAGACTTTGGGCTCGCTGCTCTCATTGAAAACCCCGGAGAGCGCAAAAAGTATGTGCGCTGAGAGGAATATATGCTGACACCTCAGAACTATCTGTGGAACTCCAAACTACATTGCCCCAGAAGTTCTCTTCGACACGGCCAACGGTCACTCGTTTGAGGTCGACGTTTGGTCTGTCGGTATCATTCTCTACACATTGGTCATTGGCAAACCTCCCTTTCAAACAAAGGACGTCAAGGCCATCTATCGCCGCATTCGTGAGAACCGCTACGAGTTCCCCGCCGACAAAGAGATTTCAGACTCGGCAATGGATCTCATCAAGTCCATTCTTCACTCGGACCCGGACAAACGGCCATCTCTAGATGAAATTGTAAAGCACGATTGGTTTCTCGACGGTCCCTTTCCCGCATACGTCCCTCTCTCGGCCAACGACGAAAGCCCCGACTTCAATCATCTCTCTGCTGCGCAAAGCAAACGTAACTACGAAAGCCTTCTACGCAAGGTTACCGGGAAGGAGAGTACCACCCCTCCCAGTGGCGGCCGCATATCAACACTGGCCAGCGCAGTCTTGGCCCAGGATCGTGACTTTCAACAGGCTGTCCAGCCGGATAGCCCCATCTCAGCTCTGCTGGCTTCCGCACGCCAGCCGCTTGTGCAAGGACCTGCTGCTATCAAGGAGCCGTCGCTGTTGCGCAAGCTCACAGCGGCGGGGGCTCAGAGCACACTCAGTCCGGTGCGGCGTGGTACGACGCGCAGTGCGCCGTCCAGCAGAAGGCCTCAAATGGGAGAGCTGATTGAAGAGGAGGATGAAGTACAGGAGCCCGAGCCCGAGCCCGAGCCTCGGCGAGGATATACCAACGGTGTGCGTGATCGAGAACTCGCATCCCAAAAGGCACGCATCGTCTCTCAGATGGCGGGCATGAAGATCTCAAGCAAGGTCGGCTTGACCACCCCCTTGGTTTCTCCGCGACGCGCACCTTTGGGCAACGCTGCCAAAATGTCTCAACCAGCCAGCAATCCAAACATTCCGGCTCAAAGCCCCAAACCTGCCAAAGTGACAAACCTGCTGGAGCGCTGTGAACACAACTTGAGCGAAGCCCACCGTCTCGCAGCAACGGGCGAGGGGTATCACCCTCAGGGCGTCGAGCTCAACCCCCCTGCTCCGGGCTCTTTCGTGGTTTCGTGGCTGGACTACAGCGCCAAGTATGGAATGGGCTTTGCCATGAGCGACGGTACTGTTAGTGTCTACTTCAACGACTCTAGCTCGTACGCACTAGCCCCCGGAAGGGAGCGCTTCGAGTCCATCGAGCCAGAGGGCCGCATGGGCCATCGCCGCAACTATCCGACTGAAGGCTACCCTACCGAGCTCAAGACGCGTGTTTACCTACTGCACCAGTTTGAAAACTACATGATGAGCCGCCTCTATGGAGACTACCCCTATACATGGGTTGACACCGGCCGCACCCGCAACTTGGTATACGTCGAACGGTACCTTAGGATGAAGAACGTCATTGTCTTCCGTCTGAGCAACGACATTCTCCAGTTCAACTTTTACGACCACACAAAGGTGGTGCTGTCCAGCAACGCACATGTCGTGTCCGTGATTGACCGTCATCATGAACTGCGCACCTGGTCTCTCAAGGCTCTGTACCTTCCTCTTCCTGAAGACACCGATGCTAAGGAGCGCAGACGCGTGGAGGGTGTGCTGCGTAAAGTGTCTTATGCGAGGTGGGTCTTCTGTAGCATATGCGTGCTGACTTTCAGGGATATCCTCGGCAAGATTCGACAGCATGGTGGAGGCCTGTTTAGCCACGAGGAGCTCGTAGCGTCTGGACCAGCAAAGGCAACACCCTCCGATGTTGTCAAGCAGGTATCTGATGACCGACAGCGTGTCCGCGACCGCGCCTCAGACCGCCCAGCTCCCCGCCCCATCCGCTAGTCGGCACGCTCTCCCACCTCAGCTCTGCTGTTGTACACATATTGTACCTTGACAATGCATTGGTTTCTAGTCATTGCAGGTGGGCCAGTCCGGCTACAGACTCTTGCAAGCACCTCAAAAATCTTCGGTCAAGTATCCTCTGCCTCTTCCGAAATGCTGTCAGCCGCGCTTGCTTTCGCTGCCCAAAAGGCTCTGCGTTCAGCGGCCGTGGACAGCCCGCCACGCTTGGGACTAGCTGGCGCGCTCTTAGCCCCCTTTGCACAACTCGCTTCGCCCCGGACTTCTGAACCTGCTCGAGATCCGCTGCGTGACGGAAGGGGCACCGATCCCGCACGCGGAGTGGTCCTGGACTTGGTCTTGGAAGGAAGCGCCGAGACCTTCGCGTCAGGCGAAGCGTTAACGTCTGGGGTGGAAGGCCCCAGATCAAGGGTAGGAGGATCGGGTTGGCGGCGACGGCGGCGCGCTCGTTTCCCACTGGTTGCAGTGTCATCGTCGCTCAAAGCGATAGGAGTCGCTCCTGCTGGACGGTTGCTTGTTGCGTTGCCGTTGCTCTTGCCGAAAGCGCCCTTGCCGGCCGCTGCCGCAGACTTGGAGCCAGACTGAGCAGTCTTCCGGCTCTTCTGTATTGTGTAACGGGAATCGTCCTGGTACTCTGCAACTTCGCCATCCTCAGACACGCTGGCGAATCTCCGTACATTAGGAGTAGGGGCGAAGTCGCTCCCGCTATCCAAATCGCCAGAATCGAATTGGCTCGAGTCGGACTGGAGGGACATGTCACTATCGTCGTCCACGACAATAGCATTTACACTGTCAGCTCCTGCTCGCGGAGGAGACGGAGTGCGCCGGCGGTCGTGCGAGTTGTCACCCTCGATATCATCGTGTCGCGGGTCGCGGTGGGGTGAAAGTGGCCGAGGAGGATCGGCAGCCCGTGGGGAATATTGCGCACCATCACGCTTCAGAGCAGCAGCAAGCTTACGCTGCACGCGTTGACTCTGGTGAATGGTTTCGAGTTCCCGGCGAAATTTGGACGTTTCTTTGGTTACTCCCATGACGGCACCGAGAATGCTCATCTCCTGTGCGTCAGGAAGCTCCTTGCGTTTCGAATTGTGCGCCGCAATCATCTCTGCGCGCGCGAACAGACTGGCTTGGAGAAGATCATAGGCGCCAGACAATGTCATTTTCACTTGACGAATGCCGAACGAGGAACGGGAAATGTCGTTGTCAGGATCCTGCGGGTCTTCGATGCTAAGCAGGAATGACTGCTCTGCCCGGTTCCAACCTCTTGATCGCTTGAGAAAGTAGTATCCGCCGTGACGAAGTGAGATACCAACGGCATCGTAGTTGAAGTTGCGCCCGTAAAGCTCGAAGAACTCGAGGAGAAGGGTGCCTAGGTTGTTACGGGCATCGATCTCGCCGTTCCTAAGCTTGGGATGTTGCTGTAAAAAGCTGAGAACCAGACAGATAACACTATAGCTGCCTAAGCCACCAGTGTATACCTCGTTCATCGACCGCTGCGAAAGAAACGCCTTGACAATCAAGATGAGCTCACGAGCTCCAGGAATCGCATCCAAGTAATGCCGCATGATCTTGCCAGCTGAGACGCCGTTTGTCTGGTTAAGAGAAATGTCGACATTTAGGTTGCCATCTTCTGTGACAAACTTGATAATGGGAACCTTGGCACGGGAGATGACGGCCACGGTCTTGGTAAGACCAGCCATGCGGACCATCCGGGCCAGTTCACGAAGCATTTTCTCCTTGTTCGTCTCAGTGAGTCGGTTTGTAGACACAACAAGATCGATATCGCCGGTGGGAAGATACAGTTGCGTCTGCCATGAGCCAAAGGCAATGACTTCGGCGTCACGCCACTCGCGCTTAACGACATGGGCAATATAGTCGATCATGGTTTTGCGAACCATGTACTCTGCTTGAGTTGGTGACATGCGGCGATAGAACGCATGAATCTCATCATTGAGCCTGCGCCTGCATGAGCAGATGTTCGTGCACTGCAGTCTCATTTCACTTACATCTCGGCGGGGTCCGCACAGCGCTCCCAATCCACCTCCTCTGCCCAAGGCGCGGCGCGCTCGTTCGCTCGCCGCTCTTCCTTAAGGTTGCGAGGCCCAACCTCGTCACCAAAATCCTTTCGTGCCCGTTTGCTAGGTAGCTCAGATTCTTTGCCTTTGCGTTTCCGATCGTGAGCGTCACGATTTGCGAGAGTGTCTGCGCGAGCCTTGCCTTTGGGCGATGGTGGTGAGGCCGATGTTGGCGAAGAGGAGCGGGAGGGTCCCGCTTTGGGGGACGGTTCTCCAAATCCGATATAGTCGTCTCCATTGCTGAAGGCAGACATTTCCAGCGCCATCTTGTCTCCCTTCGCGCGCGGAGGTTAGTGCGGCTTGTGGTGGTTACGATACTCGTTGTGGTGGAAGATGTTATCTTCAGTGGCCAACTTTTGCGATACTGGCGGCCACGTGCTAAATTACACGTCATTTGAAACAAGGATGTTTGTTGATGATAGTTGACGGCAGTAGTTGGGCAGAAGCTATTTCGTGTTGCAGCAATAACGATGGCCACCTGATGCATGTCGCGAGCATTTTGCCTGGCTTGCAGAATGTAGAGTGTTCACTATGAGAGTTCCTAGCCAGTTTTCGCCCAGGCCCACACGAGAGGTCAGAGATGAGTGGGTGGTAGGTTCTATACGCCGTATCAAGTGCGTCCAAACAGATAAGCTGCAGATCATTGTTTTGTTCATGCATTGGCTCAAGGTATCCGCTCAGGTACTCAGACTTAATGAATAGTAATGTCTGGCATATCACAGTAACAATGATTCGGCCTGTGGGTAGGTACATGGGCAAGTGTTTTGCCACAACGAGTGGCGGGAGCAAACCTCAACCAGGGTCACTGTCATGTTCGATTGTCCATCCCTGTTCGTCATCTATACCAACACTCAGCCACCTGCCAATCAATCATCATCCACAACCGCGTACACTGGGGGCCACTCTTCAAACACCGCTTATTGCTTGACTCGCTGGACTCCGATCACAACTTCTTCTGTTCTTTCGCTCATTCTCGTCATCCTTGCCGAAATCCGGGTGTCCTGGTCCCCCTCCTTTCCAAGGCCGGCGCTCGCCACCCCAACTATCGACTGGTGCACCGGCCATGGCCGACATGGTGGCCCCGCCGCGCACAAAACGTGCTCGGTCTCCATCACCAGCGAGCTATCCGGATGCTATGGCCTCTCCGCTCGAAGTCTTATTGAAGCGCAGACGCCAGGGCGACTGGGGAGAACTGACTAACAGCGACATACAACATGGTGGTGCCTTGTTTGCGCCACCCCCCGCCCATTGGAGGTCAGAGGACGCTGAAGAAGTGGAGGAGGCGTCTTCTCCGCTTCGCCGCCGGGACGACAATGTTGAGATGAACGGCAACGATCCCATGGCCGAAAGCAGTACCGCTTGGATGCGACGAGCAGGCGTCGAGCGCCGACGTGCCAGCGCCTGGGAGCGCAAACAGGCACCTACGAACGCACCGATGGCGCAAACATACTCGATGTCACAAGTTGACACACACCTTGCCATCGACTCATCTCCCATGGCGGCCTATGCGCGTGGGAGGTCGGCATCGCAGCCTGGTCAGCCACTAGCTCTGGTGCCCGCGCGCCACCAGCAACTGTCCTCATCACCTGTCCGTCACCGCCCACCAAGCAGCACACCATTTCGCGCAGATGACTATACGGATGAGGAGCGTCTTCGTGAATGGGGAAAAGAATACGCTCAGCAAAACTCTGTACTTCATGCTCTAGTGAGTCAAGTTACAGAACGTCGCTGATTCTAAGCACCTTGCTAGAGTGGAAGCGAGCGCCACCGCGCACGACGACAGCGGTTCGCAGTTGCATAATACGCCTTACTCATCTTCATCCTATGACATTCACACTCCCTTCAACCAGCTTCCCACGCCATTTCGCCACGCACGTACCCCGTTGGACACACCAGGGCTCATCTCGTCGCCGTATGAATCGTCACCGGCCCTTTTCTCGCCGGCACGGTCCACATATCGCGCCGAGCTTGAGCGTCAACCCCAGCAGCCAGAACCCGACCAGATGCACGCCAGATACGAAGAAACGAATCGGTTGCTTGCCGAGCTCAATGTACAACGTCTTCGCCGACACGACGTCGAGCCAGCGAATCCGTATTACCCGCATCTGCTGCAACCCCACCTAAGAGACCTCCCGCAACAGCACCCTCAACACCCCCAGCAATATCAACAATATCAGCATTACAACCACGACAGCCCGCAAACACAGTACTACCACGAGGGAAGCTCGTAGGCGCTGCTCACGGTTCGCCCTTTGTACTCATCATGAAGTCACTTGTAGCTATGTCTTGTAACATGGCATCCCATTTCAATGATAACATTCCTGAACGCGCAACAGTCTGTCATGCTAACCGTCTAGATCCTACTTCCCTGGGTCCTTCCTTCGGGACGGAAGCGTGGCTCACCCTTAGCCCCATGGACAAACTCGCGCACGTCTTCCAACAAGGTCGGCCACCAAAAGGCACCAGAGATGGTTGCAAGCAAGGTCTGCTCGTAGATTTCGGTGTCGGCCATTTCAGCTACCTCGTCCTCTACGCTGGCACGACGCAAGAGCTCGCGACGAATACTCTCAGGGGGAACAAGCAGATGAGAGGGGAAAGGCTGTCCGGTGCTCGGTGGGGGGCAAATGCAGAGAACGCCGGCGTCAAGAACAAAGTCGGACACTGAAGCTCCCCGTCGCAAGGCTGAGAGAAGGGGCAGAAGCAACGAATCGGAAGCGTAAGCCCCAGCCCAGGCCGATTCGGTTGAGTCGGTGGCTGTGGACGTTGGGGTGTACAACAGGCGACCACGTGGGGGCGGAGGCGTGTAACCAACCGTGGACGTAGTGCGTGCCCCGCTTGGCAAAAGCGAACCGGAAAATGAGGATGCCCGAGCGAGGGTCGGCGTCCGATGCGGTCGAGGTACAGACACGGCTTCACGGCCGCGGGAAAGCCGAGAATCTGGTATCGAGGGGCAATGTTGTGGACGACGATTGGACTCGACAAGAAGCTCGATGATAGGTGTCGACGGCCTTGTACGGGCACATCTACTAGGATGCGGTTTGAACTGAGACTCAGGAGGATGAATAAAGGTTTGCCACGATGATCGCTGAGAGGTAAGCATGGTGTTAGTGTCGCGAACGCACGAGAGACACCAGATAGCCAACTGCGCAGCATAGGGGCTCAATGACAAGCAGAAGAGATACCACTGTGAGGTAAACGGCTGGGCCAACATGTGGGTATCTTCCATCGCCGAGTGACTGCACTTCAAGGGCCATGTCCGTCGAGAGGTTGGCCGACGCTACCAGCTAGAAAAGTCAGTGTTGATAAATAAGAGAGACTCACTGCACCCATGGCTGTAGCCACCATGGCAACGGTACAGACATGGATAAGGGGTGAACGCCGGTGGGCCCACCAGGCCCACCAAAGCCACCCCAGCTGCTGGCGTTCAGCAGGTCCGCGGAGAGCCACCTCGGCTTGATAACGCCTGCGTGTTCTGGGTAACGAGCGCTTTGCCCGTGAAGGAGTGGGCACCCGTTGGGGAGTAAAACGCGGCCGAGTCGGGAACAGAGTAGAGACAGTGGACTCGGCATTCCTAGGGCGGAGAGGAGAGTGAATGAGTGAATGGTCGTGACTCGAGGGGGCAGTCTCGCGTGAGAGGTAGTTCCAAGGCAGCTTTAGCGAATAAAACAAGCCAACGTGCAATGTCACAGTCGCCGTGTGAAACGCAGCCAGAAGAAACGAAAGAACGAGTGCAGCACCGTACAGCGTACTAATTGTAGTTTGCGAGCTGTAACCGGTGAGCTCTGTTGTCAATGGCAATTGGCCTACCTTGGCATGTCGGTGCCACAGTCCACTACCGTTGTCTCTGTGTGCTTGGTACACCCCCAAGGGCCGAATTCAGCCCGTCCGCTCCCCCAAACGCTACCAGTCCGGGGCATGACCACCAAAGTTTCACGAGTACCAGCTGCCAGGATGATGGCCGCAGTGTTTGTGAGGAACGCGCGGGTAAAGGGCGCAACATTGCGGTAAATGGTCCCAATCCTTGGCCACGTCCTGGGTTTGGTGCTGGTGGAAACGGGACATTGCTTGGAAACAGGAGCCCATAAAGGCAGCACCAAATCCTGTTGAGGGGCTCTTGTTGGTAGAGCAGGAGGTGCAGAGGGTGGGGTGAGCACGCGAAGAAACGAGGCACGGGTGTCATATTCTGGACTGCCTGCACGCTTGGGCTTGGTCGTGGATGAGGGACGCGCAGGCTGAGAAGATCGGGCTGACAAGTCGTCACGGTCGCGTGACAGAGGTGCATGCACGGTTGGCGACGGCAGAGGCAAGTCGGCGTCCCTTGCTGAATCACAATACAGACGAGGGTTTGGCGGAAGCGGCCGTGAGGGTGGTGCTCGAGGGCTGGTGTATCGGTCTTCAAAGCTGTAGGCACTGGCAACACTCATGGGCCAGTCGGGATAGCGTCGTATGGGTGGTGCACGGGCCTTTGCAACAGAGAAAGGGTGCGCGACAGCCGGCGCACTACCGTAGGCTGCGTCCCGGACTTGAGAGAGTGTGGTAGCGGCTCGAATAGTTGCAGTGACTGTTGCACTCGCAATCGCTTTTGCAGAAGGTGCAGAAGGTAAAGGAGGTGCGTCGTCAAACAGGGGATGATGGTGTCCATACATGGAGAAAAGAGACGTTCGCGTCGAGGCTGGTGACTGCGGGGCGTCCGGCGCCTGCGGTCGTGGGCCCAGCATGGTTGGGGAGGGAAAAGAACGAGTAAAGACCGTGAGTGTAGAAGACGTGCTGTTGAACAAAGGTTTAGTGTTTAAGACGTGTTGTGGCCTGTCACAGGCGGGGCGCTGGACCTCTTTGTCCGAGCGAGGATCGGCCTCGCAAGGCAGTGCTTCTTAGCACATGTTTGCAAGGATGCAAGCAGAATTGTCCTTCCTTCAAGACCCACAGAGCTCAAACAAATCCATTTCATGGGCTTCGTCTTCTACTGCTTTGGAGCCTTTCGCGCGCCATCCACAGAGTCATCCGCCTTGCGCTTCCCGTCGAGGGGCTAAATGTTGACATTGGGACCCGCCGGCACGATCCGGAAAGGGTTTTGGCGCACATGAGAGAAGAAATAGTGCTCGCGGATATCTGGTAAAAAGGGCTTCAGCATCGCTCGTGAGGACATGAAATGACGAGGCGCCGTGCTTTGGCAACGAGCAAGGTGATTCAGAGTTGTTAGGTGGAGGTCGACAGACCACATGTGGGACTCTGAATCCGCGATCGGCACGATCGGTTGCGTTGGCTCAGCTCACAAACTACTCACGCTCAAAGTTGGTAGTGTCCTTGAAGGCTGGGTAGTTCCAGTAAAGATTCTTGAGCCAGCGGTGAAGGTGCGGGTAGTCGTGACGGATGAGACCCCAGTTGCACTTGAAGTGAACATAGTAAACAGGGTCGTAGCGCACAATGGTCGTAAAGAGACGAACATCGGCCTCGGTCAGGCGGCCGCCGATGAGGAACTCGCGGCCGTCCGAGAGAATGCCTTCGACGCGGTCCAGCGACTCGGCCAGCACGGTGAGAGCGTCGTTGTAAGCCGACTGGGTAGTCGCGAAGCCAGACTTGTACACGCCGTTGTTGATGCCTAAGATTGTCAATAGGAGATCATTTCACTGGACGCACCGTTGTATACCCATTCGTTCAGCTCGTCAATCTCCTTGCGCAGCTCCTCGGGGTAGAGATCAAGCTCGCGCTCCTTGCTACCCTCTGGAAGGAGCTTGTCGAAAGCCTTGGTGAGGAAGCGAATAATCTCGGACGACTCGTTGCTAACGATCGTCTTTTCCTTGGTGTCCCAGATGACGGGAACCGTGAAGCGTGCAGAGTAGTCTGGCTCGGCGAGTTTATAGACTTCGGAAATGTGGTTGAATTGGTTGATCTTGTCCACAGTGGCTCCCGGGAACGTCTTGGAGTCGTGCTCTGACATTGGCTTTGGAGTCTTGTCTGCATCTTCAGGAGCCACAAAGTGCCATCCTCCTTCAAGCATGTGTGGGTGAACGACCGAATAGTCTGGGCATGAGACTCTGCACACTTTGTTTTGCTGCACTTGCCAAAAAAGGTGTCCAGTCCCTTGAGTTTACGCGCAATAAGGGCGCGGTGCGCCCAAGGGCAAGCGTACGACACGTACAGGTGGTAGCGACCTGAGTGATGTTAGGTGGTGGTAAATGGATGAAATGCGCACCCTTCTCGGGGGCGAAGCGGCCCCCCTCCTCAATGTTGTCACGGAAGGAAGACACCTGGCGCTTGAAGGCGCCGTCAGCCTTGTCGGAAAAGTCGGTAATGCCCATTCTATTGACTGTGGATGTGGTTAGGAAGCGTGGCAGGTGGATTGGAGTGCAATGGTAGAGCGTTGAAGCTTTGAGAAAGAGTGGATGGATGGATCTTGTAGAGTGTGAGAAGCAGAGGGAATGACCAAGGACGGATCTGGAAGCCATGCAAGCCACAAGCAGTGGCAGTGGACAGGGTGGAGGTCGGATGAGCCAGATGGGGGCGCGTGTCCAGCCTTATAATGTCCGTCTGCCTGTCACTTTTGATGCTGCACTCGGGCTAGCTTTTTCTGGGATCTGAGAATCCTTGCGTCAGCAGAAGCAGGGCTGCCTAATTCGGGCTGGGTATGCTTGAAAACAACGACTGGCAGCCTGCAGACACAGCCAGACAGCATGTGAAAGCCGACCATGAGTGTCTCGTAATGACGTTGGTGCTTTGGCATCAGTGGGAGTTGGTTGCCCGATTCAGTAAGATTGACAGCCAATGACATGTTGGGGCCCCGAATCCGATTTAACATCCACCATTCTCACAGAGACGGCCACGCTCCCAAGCCTCTTGCCGCCGTCGTCATTCGTCAATTCAGGACATCCCGCCAGTCTATTCGCCACAGCCTTCAGAGCACTCTCTCTCTCTCTGACCCAACAACGTTACAACTATGTCCACCCTCGTCACCATTCAGCAATGCACGGCGTTCCATCTGCCAGCGCCTGGTGTCGCTCCTGTGCCCCTCGCCACGGGAGACCTCGCCCTCACCCTGCTTCCGGCAGAGCCTCCCACCCGCCCAAATGACAAGCTCACCATTACCATCGGGCACAGCGCGTTTGTCATTGCGAAAAATTCGCCCGTCCAGCGTACCAAGAGCCTCAACGAACACCCTAGCTTTGTCTTCACCCCCGAGCCCCCCGAGGGTGGCCAGAGCATTGGACAGGTTCGCATCGACCTGAAGGACAGGTGCGCATCTATCTCGTCACTATCAGAAACAGCCACTGATGCCGCTCAGCCCCAATCCCGATGCCTGGGAGGCTGCCGAGCAAGCCTGCAAAACTCTCGAGGCGGAACTTCGCGCCCACGGCGTTTGGGCTGATAAGATGCTCTTCGTTGACGACGAGTACGAGACTGATGGTCCTGTCACTGGTCCGGTCCAGGGCTGGGGCGAGTCCTTTGCCTCTACTGTTCTCGGCGGAGCTTCGTCTTTGGTCAGCCTCCTGACTGGTAAGGCAGCTGCCCAGCCAGGCCTTCCTACTGCCAACCCTCATGCGGGAGGCACCTATGTCCCTCAGTCGACGGCGGCGGCCGGCCAGGCTCCCGAGTCTGCCTCGCAAGATTTGCGGGCCATGGCCACTGATGGCTGGACTCAGGCCACAATTGCGGCCAAGGGCTTTGGTGAGGCCGCTGTCGCTGTTGGAGGCGCACTGGGCCAGCAGGCCAAGCACGCTGTCGAGGGTCTCAGCAGCCCCGCCAGTGCACACCCCACCGAGGGTGTCCACGCGAGCGGTGCGCCTGTGACTGCGACTCCCCCCGCCGCGCCCGAGGTGCTGGCCGCAGCCCCGGCCCCCAAAGCAGATGCCCCCGCCGCCGAGGTCAAGCCTGCAGCTGCGCCTGCGACGTAAGGAATCGGCGTACGCGCGGGCAGACGATGTACGATACGTGAAACGATTCACAGCGGAGATACTATGCAAGTGTTCATCTTTCTGTATTGTGTACAAGTTGGTCTTAACTACCCAGCACATGCTGGGCGGCGACGGTGTTTTACTGCTGCGTAGGTCCAATTCGAGCACCCGAGCTGTAATGGTCCACAAACCACTGTACAGACGCCTGCAGTGCTGCAGTGTCAGCACGAGCATACATCTAAACTCACCCTGGTCAAACGGCGTAAACGTAAAGGGCTCTGGCAAGAGGCGTGCCAGCTTGGCATTGCTCGCGGGTTTGCGGTACTGGCCGTCAGGCTTGGAAGCGTCCATCTCCAGTCCGTTGTCGTATCCCAGAGCTCCAGCGATAGCTTCGGCAATGGTACGGATGGGAATCTCGTCATGGTCCGGTGCTATGCTTGTCAGTGTGAATCCTACCACCGGCTACCCACGAGACAGAATCAATGGTTCCACGCTGTCGTACGAGTTCATGGTCCACAGCATCAAGCGTGCCAGGTCCTGCGAGTAGATGAATTGACGTAGAGGCTTTCCAGAACCCGCAACAATGAATGGTGTACCATCACCTACGAGGTCAGCATACCTACACGCCCCCACAGATAGACGTACGCTTTGCTATGTAGCACTTGTGGATCAACGCTGGGATGACATGTGCGTTTGTCAGGTCGTAGTTGTCTGCAGGTCCAAAAACATCTTGAAACAGTCAGCGCGACTGGGCCGCCAACAAGGTGATACATACTGGTCGGGATAACAGATGTGAACATTGAACCATGCTGTTGATGATACGCACTGACTGGTGAGCGCAGTACACTCGAACGGGCCCACTGATTCTGAACATCGACAAGTCGCTTGGCGTACGCATATCCAAAGTTGGAACTGTGCGGGGGACCAGCGTGCACCGTGTCCTCGGTGAGGGGATACTCGACCTAACCTTCAGCTCGTGTCCAGAAGCTTGGTACCTACCACGTCTGGAAAGATGCACGTTGACAAACAAGATACGACCTTTACAGCCTGCAGGCGTCAGACGAGGAAAGGTAGTCACTTACTCCAAAGTCGAGAGCATTCTGTAGGACAGAGTCATTCATCGCAATGTTGTCGCGCAAGAAGGACTGGGGAGATGCCATATTGGCGAACAAGCCGCCAACTGACGTGTCAGAGTGTCAAACATCGACAATACACACCCTTGGCGGCGAGGTGAAGCACATGCGTAGGTCGGACCCGCTCAAAGAGTCTGCGCGTTGCCTCAAAGTCGCTAGTGAGTCAGCTAGACAGAACGCAGTATTGGGAGATGGCTCGGGAAGATGCGAACGCAGACTCACCGAAGATCACAATCCCTACTGCTGATGAACACCCAGTCGTCATCGATCTGGGGACCATACGGTGTGTCTGGCTGTTCGGTATTGACAACGTGTTTCACAGCACAGCCCACCAGGCCCGATCCACCAGTAACCAAAACTGATTCGTCAGCAAGAAACTGCAAGCATAAACATACTCTTCCTGCCCATGGTGAGTGTGAATGAAGGGTGGAGAGGAGAGTTCGTATCACATGTACGGCACACGCCACGCCGCGACGCGTTCCTGTAGCGGCCTACCTCCACCGGCCACCGGACGAACGCGACTATCTGAATCTGCTGAGAATCCATGTTGTGCTATTAATCTACAACCCCCACAGCCACGGGGTCAATATCATACACGTCGAGCCCCTTCCAAAACTCTGGTGGAAGGTCTCCAAGGTCGTCAAACACGTCGTCGTCGTCATCGTCGCCAGACCCAGCTTGTGTTGGCTCGGGCTCTTCCTCCTCCAAGACAGCACCTCGAGCTGCGGCAGCGGCTGCTGCCCGAGCCAGCCGGGCCGCTTCACGCATCTTCATGTCTCGACGCCGAATCGCTGGGCCAAGATCTATCCGCCTATATGTACCTGGCAAGGTATGGACACCACTTTGGGTGATCACATAGTCGAGCATGGCGGGAGGCGCGAAGCCAGAATACACGAGATGGGCACGACGGATGAGGGTAGGTTTTGAGGCATCGAGCTCGAAGCCAAGTGCACAAGTGTTTTCAGGTGGGTCGTCGACAATCAGACGTCTCGAGGTACCTCGACCAGAGGTACGCGTCCTCTTTGGTGCGCGGAGGAGGTCGTCTACATCCATGATTCGACGGCGGCCGGTGCGTCCCAGCATAACACGCACGTTGACAACGTTGGCCCACACTAGTCCGAGGCTCGCTTCCTTTTGCACGCCAGGGCTCTGGCCGGAAAAGTGACGTGCTTGTGAGGAGTAGGCCATTGCTGGGAGCGGGGTGGGTGTCGGTCGCCCAGGGGCTGGTGGAGGGGGCGGACGGTGGAACACGTCCATGACCTGATTGACCACAACAATGGCCAGATTGTACTCGACAGCCAAAGACTTGAGCTTGTCCGATACAAAACTTAGGTGGCGGGATCGCTGCGCCAAACCTGCCCCCGAGGTTTCCGTCTCACCGCGTAGGAGGGCCGTGAGACTGTCAAGGACGAGAATTCGTGTCGGCTTATACCCACGAGCAGGAGGTCTGCTAGGTCGAGTGTCGCTTTGTGAATCTCTGCCTAGTCCGAGTAAAGGCGAATGAGGGTCTTGCTTTCGTGCAGCCAGCATTGCTGGAAGAACGTAGGCGAGAGCGTGTTCCAGAGTATCAATGTCTGCGACCGTAGACGTGTGAATGTTGTCGAGCAGGTCGGCCAGTGGCGGCGGATCTTGGCCTTCAGGTGTTGTGCGCGCCAACAGACCCCGCGCCAGTTCGACAAGCCTGCCAGTCGCTAGCACTCTTTCAGATGTCAGAACGATAGCCCCGCCCGGCGATGAGCAGAGTCTTGGCACTTGAGCAGCCAATGCCAACATGAGCGTCAAGTGTGACTTGCCGGCGGCACTTTCAATATCATCAGCACTTTGTTGCAGTGCTTCAGCCCACTCACCTCTCTCCCACAAACTCGGTGATTACGCCGACACGCACACCGCCGCCCAGCATGCTATCAAGCTGCGCATCACCAGTTGAAATCCACGCGTTTCGGTCCTGGGGCACGAGCTTTGATAGTGTCGTTGATTTCGGGGCAACCAAAGCAGAAACGGTTGTTATCAACTGGCGAGCCGCTTGACCACTGGCAAGCCCAGCTACTGGACCAGTGCGCAGTTTCTTGGCGAGATCTGATGGGGGTATGAGAAGAATATCACCTGCAGTTGAGAGCCCAGCTGGTAAAACGTCAGAAGCCATTCACGTATACGGTTTGCTGTACCTCTGCGACAAGCAGCGAGTTGCTTTGAGGAGAGATTGAGAGTTTCTAGAGGGAAAGAAGCGAAAGACATGGAGCTACATGGCTCACAGGCAGGAGGTTGATGGTGGTTGTCGACAGCGGATGGATGCTAAGCGGAGAGAAGGGATTTTGGGATTAGTACTGTAATAGATTAGTCCATACTATGGTTGCCCAGGATGCCACCATATTAGTCGACGTGACGCGTCTTGCCTCCGCCGTGCCTGGGCGGCCAAGCTGTGGCCGTCCTCGTTCCAGATCTTCACAATATCACAAGTACGATGCCTAAAATACAATCTCTGCAACCTCTTCGATCTCTGGACACAAGACGCAACAAGGTGTGGTGCCGGTTGAACAGGCTTGCATTTTATTACTGTACTGCTTCTACTTTTACTGCTTTTTCTCTTTACTGCAGCTTTTAATCCTCAACAACGGCTATGAACACAATACTGGTATCAAAGTGATGGAATGGAAGGCTGTTGAATGCCTTTATGCAAATGTGATGATGAGGGGGAAGGGAGGGTCAACGAATGGATCCTTAAATGAGGTTCTCGCGAGCCCACTTGGCGGCAGCGACAAGGTTGGCGAGCGACTCCTCGGTCTCCTTCCAAGCACGGGTCTTGAGACCGCAGTCGGGATTGACAACGAGGAGGTCAGCGGGGATGACCTTGGCGAAGGCGACGAGGCGGTCCTTGATCTCCTGCTCCGAGGGGACACGGGGCGAGTGGATGTCGTAGACACCAGGGCCAATCTCGTTCGAGTAGCCGTGGGCAGCGAAGACGTCGAGGAGCTTGAGGTCGGCCTTCGAGGCCTCGATCGAGATGACGTCGGCGTCAAGACGCTGGATGTGGGGGAAGATGTCTCCGAAGTCCGAGTAGCAGAAGTGCGAGTGGACCTGGATGTCGTTCTCAACACCAGACGTGGCAAGACGGAACGAGTCAACAGCCCACTTGAGGTAGTTGTCCCAGTCCTCCTTGCGGAGGGGAAGACCCTCACGGATAGCAGGCTCGTCGACCTGGATGGCACGGATGCCGGCGTTGGCGAGGTCAACGACCTCGTCACGGAGGGCAAGGGCGAGCTGCTTGGACTGGATCTCCTTGGTGACGTCGGCACGGGGGAACGACCAGTTGAGGATGGTGACGGGGCCGGTAAGCATGCCCTTCATGGGCTTGTCAGTGACCGACTGGGCGTAGGCGGACCAGCGGACGGTCATGGGCGAGGGGCGCGAGACGTCCGACACAACGATAGGGGGACGAACGTAACGCGAGCCGTAGGACTGAACCCAGCCGAGCTGAGTGAAGATGAAGCCGGAGAGCTGCTCGCCGAAGTACTGGACCATGTCGTTACGCTCGGGCTCGCCGTGGACGAGGAGGTCGAGTCCAACCTTCTCCTGGAAGTCGACAACGGCCTTGATCTCGTTCTCCATGGCAGTCTCGTACTGCTCCTTGGTGAGCTCACCCTTGCCGAACTTGGCACGGGCGACACGGATCTCCTTGGTCTGGGGGAACGAGCCAATGGTGGTGGTGGGGAACTTGGGGAGGTTGAGGTGCTTCTTCTGGGCCTCACGACGAGTGGGGAAGGTGTCCTTGCGCTTGAGCTGCTCCTCGGTGATGGCCGAGACTCGGTCACGGACAGCCGAGTCCGAGGTGCGCTCGAACTCACGACGGGCGGCAATGTCCTTGGTGTTCTGCTCAAAGAGAGCCGACTCCTGGCCGTTGAGGATGGCCGAAAGGGCAGCGACCTCGGCACACTTCTCCTCGGCAAACGAGAGCCACGAGAGCTGCTCCTCGGTGAGCTTGGTCTCGACCTTGGTGGTGAGGGGAGTGTGGAGGAGGGTGGACGAGGTGGAAATGGTCACACGGTCGGCGCCGAGCTCCTGGATGGCCTTCTCAGCGAGAGCCTTGGAAGCCTTGAGGTCGTTCTTCCAAATGTTGCGGCCCGAAACGAGACCAAGCTCGAGGCCAATGGTGGTGGGCTTGAGGGCGGCGACGACGGCGTCAAGCTGCTTGGGCTCACGGTCGAGGTCAATGTGGAGAGCCGAGAGGGGAAGATCCTTGAGGAACTCGATCGACTTGCCAACACGGCCGTAGGCAGTGGTGAGGACGATGGGGAGGCCGACCTCGGCGAGGGTGGCGTAGGTCTTCTTGTAAAGCTCGCCGAGCGACTCTCCGGCGTCGGTGACGAGGATCTGCTCGTCGAGCTGAACGGCCTTGGCACCGGCCTCCTTCAGCGACTTGAGGATCTCGACGTAGACGGGGACAAGCTTGTCAAGCGAGTCGAGGGGCTTGTAGTCGGCAGGGGCGTCGCGCGACTTGCGGACAAGCGAAAGGTAGGTGATGGGGCCAAAGAGAACAGGGCGGGTCTCGATGCCAAGGTCCTTGGCCTCCTTGTACTCCTCGAGGGCCTGGTTGTTGGTGAGCTTGAACTCGGTCTCGGGCGAGTGGTCGACCTTGACGACGTGGTAGTTCGAGTCGAAGAACTTGCCCATCTCGTTGGCGGCGACGTCAATGCCCTTGGCGCGGTCCTGGCGACCACGGCCCATGGCAAAGTAGGTGTCAAGGGGGGAGAGGCCCTGCTTGGAGAAGCGCTCGGGGATGACGTTGAAGTTGAACGAGTGGTCAAGGAGGTGGTCGTAAAGGGTGAACTCGCCCCTGTACACGTGTCAGCCAAGGGCCCCCACTATTGCGGGGCAACTTACGAGGGGATCACGTCGACGCCGGCATTCTTGATAGACTCCCAGCGCTCCTTGCGGACAGCCTGGGCAGCGGTCTGAAGCTCCTGCTCCGAGATCTTGCCAGCCCAGTAGGCCTCGACAGCCTGAAGAAGTCAGTGGAAGTTCGAGGAAGAGTAGGACTGCTAAAGTCGTGGTGACGAGCACGACTACGACAGCAGCCAGAGATACACACCTTCTTCACTGCTCGGCCGCTGCCAATGCGGGGATATCCCAAACAGGCGGAGTTAACCATTGTTGATGTTTTGAGAAGAATGAGAAAGAAAGAGTAGGTGTGAAGAAGAAGGATGGAGAAAGAAAAGTCCAACTTTAAACACGTTGCAGGTGGATTGTATGGACCGATGTTTCGGGGGGTAGCGGAAGCAAATGCCAGAGGAGCACGCCAGCGGGTAAAATCGTAATCTGTCCCTGGGGATTGTAAATATCGCGCGGATCCCAGCACCTCACGCGTTGCCCCACCTGGATCCTGAAGCCCTAACCAATCCGAGGCCTACACGGGCATGGCATGCTCAACATCGTCGCATGAACGATGGCGTACCATGGATGCAAGCTGCAGCTGCAAGACGAGTCGATGCATTTCCAAGTCAGCCAAGAGTGCTAATACATGATTCGCCCCTGAACAACTGAGCCGTCGTCCCAAGCGGCAACGGCAGCCTCAGTAGCCACTGGCCACTGGCCACTGGCGTTGGCCTTTGGACAGGCAGCACGTGCCGGCGGAGCTCGTAACTAGTGCACGATGCCGTTCCTCGGTAACCGTCGGCGCCGCCGGCGCACCACCGTACCTCTTTTTGTGGCACGACAATACTCCCGCTCAACCTCCTGCACGTCTCCAGATGCATCACAGCTGGCCTGAGCGGCTTCCTGGACCGCCGTGGTGGCCATGTCGCTTTAACCTCTGGAGGAGACATGGGGCGAAAAGGGGAGACATGGGGCCCTCAGGCCTCAGGGTAAGCTGGCGGACGATCGGTCTATCTGTGGCCTTGTGGGTAACCCATTGGCAGTATTGGTACGGCGGTGCTCAACTGGCTGGTTGCCGCTCTGCTACTAACCAACTTGCTCAGCTGCTGCTTACTTTAGAGAGAGAAGCTGAATGCTGGGCCAGTTGCAGACAGGGTCGGCACAGCGCTTTTCCTTTGCTGAGCACCATTGTTGATACACATTCAACTGGTTCAGATGGCGACGACTCTTGGCGCTTGGCAGCTCTGTGCACAATGCATGACATGGCATGACATGGGTGAACATAAGGCTTTTTCCCTCCTGTGGCTGTGGGGATCTGGCTTTAAAGCCAGGCTTGACTACTACTGGCAGGTGGACAGCGGCCTACCACTCACTCAACGCTGGCGTTCTTGACCAACTCCGAGCGCGCCTTGCGGACAGCCTGGGCAGTGTTGACAGTGTATCGCTGTTATGATGACGCAGACACACACACTAGACTCTCCTCGCATTTCACCCCTTTGTCCAAGCTAGACTACCCGCTGCGACAGAGCATGGGGATGCACGAGGCGTAAAGTTGTCCGCTAAGCCATGAGACTGATTCACTGCCATAGCTGCCACGTACTCTACCAGCCGCCGGACCAGGGCACCCTCGGCCACCAGTCACGATAGTCGTATCCCCCCAATTAGGACCCGCCTACCCCTGGCCATGCATCCTAAGGAAAAGGGCAAAGGCGCACAGAAGGCGGCCGAGGGCTTCCAAACGCGACAAGTTTGATTGCGACGACGAGGAATTGTCCCGGCATTATAATAACAAGTAACCTGGATAAGCCTCCCAGCAGGCTGTGGGGTAAAGGGCCGAGTAGATGAGGACGGACCGTTAAACCATCATCCTTTTGTAGCAACATAGCTGACGTCTGTAGAAGCATCGTATTGACGCCAACGAGGACGACGTTTAATTCCAGTCGCGAGCCCAACAATTTAGATACTTCAGCCAACAAAGATAGGAGAAGTTGTGAGCCAGCCGGACTCTAGCCTCTTTAGATAGATGTATGAGATTCTGGACGCTCGCAAGGCCGAATTCCAGTAGGTCCTTGTTGGTGGCCCAGGATTTACCACTTGTGCCACTTGTAAGAGGCTCATTAACCGATGGAGATACACATTGCCAAGCTGCAATGGAGATGAACGTGAGATCTATGCCAAGTAAGCACAAATGAAGTCGGTGCCACATTTAGGTGAATACACTGTGCGCAACTCCTCCATCCCACTGCTCTGCTGTGTCTCCAGTCTGTTCATTCATAGCAATGTACAACCACTTGTAGTAACGTGCACGCAAGTCTTATCCGTCTGCACACTGCATACGTCAAGGTTGTGCCTTGCCTAGAATACTAATCATGGCGTCGGCAATGTGGCCGCCCATCCAGTCGTACCCTTCCGCTGTGAGGTGCACACCATCGTCCCAGTACAGTTGGAGCTGTTTCGCAGTAAGGGAATGGTACGGGATCACCCGGTGGAGATCAAAGGTGTAGCTGGTAGTCAGAGGTGCCTCATGACGGCGCTCACTAGTTTCGGCAGGTGAAGGCACTGATGTGTTGGTTGAGCATGCCCCGCCGTTCCACTAAACGCTCTCCGTTGGCTTGCGTCTCGGGCACAGTGAGAGCAAGGACTCGGGGGCCAGCTGCAATAATTGATTGCCAGCTGCTGCAAAGAGAGGCAAAGATTTCTGAAGGGAGTTTGCCGTACCCGAGGTCACTGTGGTTAGAATGTGCAGCTGCGGTGACCTACTTTGTGCCTCCGAGAATGATGATCCAGTCCCTCTGTTCTTGCACTGTTGTCAGTTTAATACGGGGCAATACTCACGCTCAGAAGCTAAACGTCCAGCCCACTCGGGACTAGTTACAGTCTGACCTGGTGCACCGTTGACGTGGACCTCCACTTTGGACCCAGCCCATGACTCAAGTCTGGAGCGCAGGACTTGAGCGTACGGCTGTTGCACTGTACCCCTCTGAGACCATCCCGAGGTCAAAGAGTCGCCAAAGCAGAGTACACGCAGGCCCGTAGGTGGAAGGTCAGGGCGTTTGGGTCTTTTCAGTGAGCGTAGGAAGGGCATTGCAGGTACGCATAGGGCATAGAGAGATGTTGTTGAGAGACGAAGGCGGGGCACCATGGGGTGCGTGTTGCCATTGCCAGCGGGATTATTCTTTTCCGATTCTGCGTGTATTCCTACTATTAATTATCACGTCTTCAACACTTCATTCAACGGCAAAAAGAACCCCGTAGACTAAAGCAGCTGAACCTGTAGCCCTGAACATGTGCATCATTTTGGAAATGACATTGAGGCAGACTAGATGGGCATGTGGCACACACAGTAGATGACGCTTTTGGTGATTGCTCGTGACTCCCTGCACCTCCGCGCACGTAATTCAAAAATCTATCACCTCATGGTCAATGCGTAGCATTGATATGTCGACTCGAAGCAGCGCAAGCAATGTCCAACCTGAACGTTGACGATTGCAGAAGGGGCGAGACATGCCAGTCAAACTCGTGCTTCATATTGCCAGGCACTAAGAACGAAAGGAAGGCATGTGGAAGGGAAAACGCACATGAGTTCCTGCGCTGGCCGCAAGCTGGATCGATTCCAGCGCTGGCAAAGACATAGTCAGCAAGTGGAGTTATGATTGTTCGGCTATCCCGCTGGGGTATTACTGAGATCTAAGCGTCTGAGAGGAGCTAATTCACGCTCGTCAACTTTGACTTTGTGCGTCTCTGTAAACGCAAAATGATCAGCGACTAAGCCCCAGATGTGGGGTGATGCTAGGTTAACGCTGCTATTAAATCGGCGTCGCGCACAGTGAGTGATCCAGTGAAATGTTGGCCTCGCAATCTCATTCACCGCCGGAAGAACGGATGTACGAGACAGGGGCCCCACCTGATCGTCATTGTTACTTTCGGCTTTCACATCGTTGACCAGTTCAGGAATACGCTGCTCTTGGCCGTCTCACAAGCAACATTGCTCTCCATGTCGACATGAGTCACAAGCGTAGGTCACTCTGCAGGAAGCCATTCTGACCTCTGGTCACGTAGGTCACGTGGAGGATGTCGAGCGGCCTGCCACCCCCGTGGAAACTCGGGTTGCGGCAGCCAGCCCAACCCCTTTCGAAGAGCATGCGGGCTTAGAAGTGCCCGAATGGCTCCGTCCGATACTGGCAGAAATGTGCGGCATCATGACCATGATTGTGATGGGATGTGGATCCAACATGTGAGCAAGCAAAGTTCAGAGCGCACCGCTCAAGCGTTAAGCCAGGCAAACCTCACCTCGACCTTTGACACCACGGTCTACTCCTTCGGGTGGGGTGTGGGTCTTATGATGGGCCTCCTCATCTCAATCGACGTTTCGGGTGGGCACTTGAATCCTGGCATCACGATCTCCCAGGCTCTGTTTCGAGGCTTTCCTTGGAAAAAGGTTCCTCTGTACGCCTTCTTCCAAGTCCTCGGCGGCTTCCTCGGGGCGGTGATCGTGCAAGGTATTTTTCACGACCGCCTAGATGTTTTTGAAGGGGGCTATGGTGTACGCACTGAGAAAACTGCCACATTTTTCGTGCTAGTCCCCCCTTCGTATCAATCAAACGTCAGTGAGTAGGCTCTCGTCGTCACTGCCCTTCTAACGTCAGCCGCATTCTTTTCCGAGATTATGGGCGCAGCTCTGCTCATTCTGACTGTCGCGGTCGTGACTGACCCGGCGTTCGCCCAGCCAACGTGGGTCAAGGCATTGTTGATGATGTGGACAATGACGGCCGTTTCGGGCAATGTGGGTATCAACCCTGCGTTTGCACTCAACCCAGCCCGAGACCTCGGCCCCCGCATTGCGTGCGCCGCGTTTGGGTACCCTTCTACCTTGTGGACAATGAGGGGCGCCTACTGGGTCTGGGGGTGTATCGTAGCGCCCATCATTGCTGCGATTGGGATTACGCTCGTTTACGATCTCGTTGTTCGAGGAAGGGTCGCGCTTACTGTGCCCTGCCTTAGAAGAGGGCAGCGAGGCTTGCCATCTTGATGAATGGAGGAAGGCCTAGAAGCTTGAACTTCATGCAACTATCTTGTATCATTTTGTCGAATTGATGTGCGAGAAACATGCTGCCTGTTTAGTCCACCTCTGTCGATGATAGGCCAATGAAGCACAGGCTACTGCAAGCTCAAAATCAGCGCGATAACGCGTCCTTGTTCCGCCCGTTCTCTCCGGAAACCTGTAGAACCGCGCCGCGGGCCCTGCAGTGGTGGCGCTTCGCCTAACGAAGACAACAGGCTGTTCTGCGAAACGCAGACCAGTATCGGCCATGAGACGGACGTGATTACAAGCCTCAGGACGTCCGACAATGTGACAGGTAGCTAGCGGGCAGGGCAATAAGTTTTGCAGGTAGCACTGGTGACAATAGGGATCAGTGGATCCGTAGTATCATTGCCAGATAGTGTCTGTTAGCGCAGCATGCTCGCCGCAATTACCTTTGGTCGGTGTTACGCAAGCTCAACATTCCAGCCGTGCGTTGTGCATTCCTGCCTGACATACCGGACAGTTGTGGGGTGTCGTCCTCAACTACTCCTGCCCCACACCCAGCACTACGACTGTCTTGGCTGCTCAGGATCTCGAACCTGGGGCCTGAAGAGTGGCCGGAAGGGCCGGCCGACGGGCCGCCAGTGGCTGCGGTGGCCAAGGGCGTCCTCTGCGGCTGGATCGTCGGACGGAGCTAGTCACGTGCATGGGATCGTCGGCACTCGGCGGGGCGTCTATCTAAAGGGTCACGAGCCCAACCATCTTCAAGTTTGCGACTCTTTGCCTGGCATTCTCTCTTCCCACATCTCCCAAACCATGGCACGGAGCACTGCGTCCACTCAAGAGCAGCAACCTGCTGCACCGCTCCCCGCCAGCTCTTCGCGTCGCGCACAAGGGCAGGCCGCAAACCAAGGTGTGGTCCGCAGCTCTCTGGAACTTGTTTTCAGCTGTAAGTGCACGGCTGCCCACTTGCCGCTGATAGGCCGCAGACTCTCGCTCTCAGCAGCGCTTTTCGCATGGACTGCCATCTGCGCCGTCATTTGTAGACTACCAATGGGGCCCGCAAGATGATGGCGAGGACGAGGAAGCCTCGACGCCGAGGGGCTGGGATCCCGAGACAGGCTATGGATCGCATGGAGGCGAGTCTGGAATTGACTCTGGCGACGAGTATCACGACGACGAGAGCGTAAATGACATTTTCCCCACCGACCCTGTCCGCTACCATCACGATCGTCGGGCGTCGGGCGGCAATTTGCCAACCTTGAACGAGGTCAACGAGGAAGTCAGTCCAAGGACTGCCTCATCAGCACTGCCGTCCTCATATCCCACGGCACTGTCTCTCCCGGGAAAGCGCGGCGGCCTCATGACCTTTTTCAGCGCAAGCCCGCCCGTCGTGCATCTTTCCTCCTCGGCTGGCACAGGGTCGAGTGGCTCGCAAACCCCACGCCCCCCTATTCGCCTCTTGCCAGACGTGGAAACGGGCACAACTCCCACTACACGCTCAGTCGGTATCCACCCTCGCGGCCCGGTGCAGCCCGCCCAGAGTGACGAGTTGGAACGTGGGCCTTCGCCAACAGAGGGTACGCCACTATTGCGCAAGACGCCGCCTACCAAACGCCCGGCCCCGCTGCTTCCCGCCCCAGCGCCTTTGCGAGCCCGCCGACCCAGTGCGCTATCCGCGCACCGGCCCTCCAAACCAACCCGTCCTTCAGAGATCCAGTTTGCGGGCACTAGCGGAGATGGGCAATCCCTCTTCAACGCCGTTGCGGTCCTCGTTGGCATTGGTCTACTCTCGATGCCTCTCGCCTTTTCTTACGCAGGCTGGATTGGCGGCACGATTATGCTTGTCGGCTTTTCATACATTTGTTGTCACACGTGAGTTGCGGCGATGGTGACAATGACGATGACTAACCCTTCGCAGAGCCAAATTGCTCGCTCGGCTGATGTTTGCGGACATTGCTCTGAACGGGTACACAGATATTGGACGCAAAGCGTTCGGGCCAATGGCTGGAGCCGCCATCAACGTCTTGTGAGGATGAGTTTAAACAGTGTAGCTGACTGGCAGGTTTTGCACAGAGTTATTTGCATTGGGCGTGGCGCTCGTTGTTCTCTTTGGCGACTCTCTCGAGGTTGTTCTTCCCTACTTCTCGGCTGATACCTACAAGCTCATCGGGTTTCTCATGTAAGTTGCTGCCCACTTCTCCGGACGCTGACTATAGTGTCCTCCCAACGACATTTATGCCCCTGAGCTATCTCTCCATTCCGTCATTGCTATCATCCTTGGCAACGGTTTTGCTTGTGGGAATCATCCTGTTTGATGGCTTCTACAAGACCGAGGCGCCAGGATCCATTATCGATCCGATGCCCACACGCTGGGGCCCAGAGACTCAAGGCATGAACTGGCTTGGCGGTATTGGCCTTGTTTTGGCAGGCTTCGGCGGACACGCCGTGATTCCCAGCATTGCCCGTGATATGAAGCACCCGCAGAGCGCCGACCGCGTGTTCAATACTGCCTTTGTGAGTGGTGTATTCGAAGGGTCCAGCTAAAGTTTAGTTGATTGCTGGTGCCATCGCCTTTCTTTCTGGTGCGGCCGGCTACCTGATGATCGGCGACACCGTCTCAGACGAGATCACGCGCGATCTCATGCAACCCAAATACCACTACCCGCGTGCCCTCAACATTGTGGCTGTGTGGATGATTGTTGTAAACCCAGTCACAAAGTTTGGGCTTTGCTCTCGGCCTCTCAACATTGCCGTTGAAGGATTTTTGAACCTCGCGCCTGCACCAGTGGCTCCTCCCGTGCGCGAGCGACGGTTTTCCATGTCTGCAGCCATGAACTCGACCTTCAGCACTGTCATGTCTCATGCCGGAGTGTCCGACTATCTGGATGATGACACCGCCACCGACATTCCTAAGAGCCCCATGTCATTCTTCACGAACGCGTCCTTGAGCGAGGAACGCAACAAGGGCATGTTACGCATCGTCAGCCGCACCATCATTACAGCCGCCTGCACAGCCACTGCCATTCTTCTTCCTGGATTTGAAAAAGTCATGGCCTTTTTGGGTAGCTTTTCAGCCTTTCTCATTTGCGTCATCCTGCCAGTGAGTACCAAAGGATCTAACATTGCTGACCATCCAGATTGGCTTCTATCTCCGCCTCGGCCCGCAGCTTGTAAAGGAGGGGGAGAGCGAGTGGGCGCAGCGCTTCGGCCGGGTTGTGCACATTGTGACGCTAGTCATCTGTATTGTTCTCATGACGTGCGGCACACTCTGGGCCTTCCTGCCTGGCACAGGCCGAGTCCGTGACGACTAGGTTGCGGGCGATTACTATGCATTACGGTGTGTTGAGAGTGATGCAAATAATGTAATGTTTGGCTCCGCTGTCGGCGAAATCCGGCTTCGTTGGCTGAGTTCTGTGTCATTGACCTTCAATTTGTCACATCTCTGTACAAAACCTCGTTGCAACCCGGCATGCTTGCTTGCTTACTGAGACTTCGGCATGTCGGACTTGCCAAGGCCGTACCAACCTTTGGAGAAGCACTCCTGCCTTGTACAAGGGCCGCGTCGCTGCCGCAAAGAACTGTGGGTGTACCGCGACACTCTTCGACAGCATCTGCGCGCCAACCCATCAACATTCCTACCTCCACTATCGCAGAGGCGCCCAAGCCTGATCCTAACGCTCCGTTTCCCTTGCCAGATAAGCGCTCTCTGCCTGCCCGCCGTGGTCTACTGCTGTTCTCGCTCCCAGTACCACCGTCAGAGTGGCCGAGCCATCTCGACGTGCTCTCGCCCTTGATATCTGCGAGCACCATTGCATTGAAGAAGTGCCGCATCGGAGTGAACGCAATCTACAATGGCACCAGTAACGGTTGCTTTCCAGCGCTATGGGAACAAGAAGACTATCCCGCTCGTCTTGTCTTTCCCGACGGCAAAGTCTTCACATACGACTCGTTCAATCTGCAGACTCTTAAAACGATCGAATTCAAAGCCGACCTCGACTACGCGCCTGACATGAAGGCGGCATTGGCACCCAACTCTGTGGGACCTACGACAGAGCTGCTAGTGTGCACGCATGGGTCTCGAGACTGCCGGTGTGCCGATCGTGGAGGACCATTGGCAGCTGCGTTGCGCGAGGAAGTCGCGCGGCGTGGCGCCGCGGATCGGATTGTTGTGCATGAAGTAGCCCATGTTGGCGGTCACAAGTGAGTTTTTGGGTTCACTCGCAGCGCTAAAGTTGGTAGATTTGCTGCCAACGCGTTGCTATTTCCTACGCTCGACATGTTGTCAAATCTCACAAAGGAGCAGGCGCCAGACATTGTCGAGCACGTTCTGGCAGGGAGACCGGCTGGCCAGCTCTGGTCTCAATGGCGAGGACGTATTGGCTTGGACGAGGCCGAACAAGACCACCTCTGGTTCCAGGTTAACCCCGCCAACTATCCATTGCCTGGATCCGCGTCCAAACAGCCAAAGCAGCCAAAGAAAGTAGATCGAGGAAGAGAGGTTCAACTCGCGTTCCGAACGTTCCAAGGCGATACCAAAACTGTCTCGGCGCATATTGGAGACAGCCTCTTGGAAGTGGGGAAAGCCCACGACCTGCCTTCCTTGGAAGGAACGTGCGGGGGCAACATAGGTGAGTGAAATCTTCGCATCCAAACTGAAGGAGCCTCAGAATGTGCCACCTGTCACCTGTACCTCCGCCCCAACTCAGGTGCTGGTCCCGCACCTGTACCGGAACCAACGGACGATGAGTTGGACATGCTTGGCTACGCGCTAGGCTATCAGGATGGAGAAAGTAGGCTCGGTTGTCAGGTCGAGGTCACCCCAGCCCTGGCCAAGTGGGCACAGAATGGAGGTATCATCGATTTGCCCAGGTTCTAGCTGTCGCCCTCGCCCTAATTCTATGCACCCACCCTCGGGACAGCTTCGCCTGCTGTATACTATACACAAATGCATTGGATGTAAATTTCTATATGTGGCTCTTTTTTGGAGACCATTGGCATCGATTGCAGTGTCAGCCCTCCCCGGCTGTCCACTGTCCACCGCACGGCGCGCCGAGCACCTCACACACCCCCGCCACCAAACTGAGCAATACCACGAACGTCGTCTAGAAGGCTCTGCAGCGTCTCTTGGTCCTCGTCCCCCTGAGCGTAGCGCTCCAAGCTGGGGCGATCAGTCTCAAGCCCGCCTCTCCTCTGCACAATGCTCACCTCGGGATGAGGGCCGCGGCCACGTCAACTTTCTCAGGACGCAGATGCATGATCTGTGCAATCTCAAACATGTTCAGAAAGCCCGGGTGAGCAACAAGCGCGCTGAAGGTTTGTTAGACTTTACCAAGCTCCAGTACACTCACGCTCGCATGCTCTCCGCAACGTTGGCATCGGCGTTCGCAAATTCGTTGACATACTCAACCGTTTGCTTGTACACCCTGAAGCAGTTAGCCGTGCCCAGTCTTCATGTGTCTCCCACTTGTTATCAGGTGGTGGTGGGACGCCGTCGCCTTGCCTTGAGATCTGCAGCAGCGTCTGCACTTCGCCAATTGTCAAGGCCTCGCCATCCGCAAATTCTGGGGAAGGTGAGCTGGGGACGACATGATCGTGCGTACCTCCAAATTGAAGCTTGGTAGCATCCTCCTCCTGAACCTAAAGCAGAATGTCAGCGCACAGCCGTATCCTCTTGTAGATGGTAAGACTGACAAGCCCTCGACGATGGCGGCCACCAGACGAGCCAGCTGCAGCGCTGTGGGTTCCTGACGATGCGCCTGCCAGCTGAGACGCGGTGGGTTTCGCTTCGTCGACCATGACAGCAAAGGATCGGTAGAGTGTTAACAACTAGTTTGTAACCTAGCAGGAGTCGCAAAGCTTGCCAGTCAAAAGAATAATCCGGATAACGAAATGATACAAACGACTTGTTCTAAGTTGACCAGCCATTTCTTGCCGAAAGGGGTAAAGGTCTTTATTTACGTAACGAGTCGGGTAGTTGTCAGGTGTGTTGGTTGCTCGCCAGCGGCGAGCGCTGTCACAACGATGGTGAGCAACACTCTTTCCTTTCCTCTTGTTCACTTGCTCCAACGACAAACGCACCTTCTTCCCCTTATCATTTCTCTCCCCGCCTCTATGGTTGGGCCGCCGCGCCCCACCTAACACCCACCGCCAACCCCGCACCTCCACCGGACCGCCCTTGGCTGGTGTCACAGCCTCGTTGCGCCTCCCGTTACTTGCCAACAGTGAAGCAGTTCACGCGCCATCGCAAAGGGGGAAACACTACTACCCACCTCAGCGATGGCTCCGCCGACTGCAGGGCCGTCGTCGCGGAGCAGCTCGGTCTCCTCTGCCGAGCCCCCCTTTGCCACCCCGCCCTCTTCCCCTGCAGTCGTGTCACAAACACGTATTCCCAAACCCGCTCCCACATCATCTACGGCCGCACATCTCGCCAAGGTTCGTTCCATGTCTGCATCAGCAAATTCGAACAGACCCCCTGCGGGCTCGATACGTCCTTTCATTGCGGCTAGGGATGGGCTCCACATGCAGGCCAGCTCGTCATCGTTGTCTTCGTCGCCTCCTTTGTCCGCTGGGCGTCCTCACTACAGAAAGTCTCTCAGTGCTGGACGCGCAGAAGGCAAAAGCATCGCAGCAGCATTGCTTGAGGAGGGCAGGAAAGACGCGGATAGAATGGAGCACATAAAGTCTACGCCCTCTGCATCACCCTCGTCCACCGGCACACGCATGATCCGAACGACTTCGGCAGACGGAGCTGCGCGCTTAAAGGCAACAGTTTCTGGGCCAAGTGGAATTCCTGTTCCCCGTCGACAGCGCTCTGCATCTCAGTTGTCGCAAAAGAAACAATACTCGTCACCACACGGCCCCGTTCCTCCCCTCCCAGCAGCGCACAGCCTCGTACCAACAGCCAACCCGACAACTCCCACAGCCTCGACAGGCCCACAAGTGTCCATTATTCAACCTACCCCAACGCGAATCCCTGTTGAGCGCACGTTGCCGCCTCCTCCTCCGAGCGAGCTCGTGCCGGGTGCATCCAGCACGCATACTCGGCCACGGGGGTCAAGTCCTTCGATCGTTGGCCGCACTCCCTCTCACATCTTATCCGTCGGCGACCCGCGCACAGTCGCTGCTTCGCCTCCTTCGCTGAGTAGCGAAGATGAACGCGGGAGGAGTGCCGCGGAACGTGGCTCTCGCATGAACGGACTGGACGACAGTCGCTCTTCGCGTTCGGCTTCTCAGTCGCCGTCAGGGTTGAACTGGACGCCTGCAGCTTCGTCGCGGAAAGCATCGTCGCGGTCTCTTCGGTCCGCTCGCAGCTCTCCAAGCAACTCACCCCAAGATGACTTTTCACCTACCGTGCTCCCCTCCTCGCTTCCCACTCCTGTCCGAAGCAAGCTGCCACGCAAAGTCGGCGCTTCAGCCCCCAAGTCATTATTCGAATTGTCGGCCCCTCCACCCGTGTCACCTTCGCCATCGTCTGTACCAGATGTTGACGGAGAAGGAGCGTCAACGATCGCAACCAGCCCTGAATCGAACGCTTCTACGGCCACGGCGCATACGATGACTCCAAGCAACTCTCCTCGCGCGGCCAAGGGCAGCAGCCGAAACAAGTCGACATCACCGCGCCCGGACCGTAAGTCACCAGGCTTGACGATTTCACCGCCACCGCCACCTTTCACACATCACATTGTCACCTCGTCGACATCATCCAAAGAAGCTCCTCCGCTTCCAGCAAAGAGCCCGTTGCGACGACTAGGTCGGCGACCAGTGTCGACCATTGGGATTGTACCTCCCGTTCCTTCCATGGCCAACGCTCCTCCAGTACCTCCAATACCGGCCGCCATGGCTGTGGCGCCCCAAGGGCCAACATCCCTAGCTGCGCCTCAGGAAACGTCCTTGCGTCCACTGTCGCCATCCGAGCAACACGCACAGTCATTTGCACCTCCATTAGACTCGCAATCGATAGAGCCCATCCTGGCTCCAGTCCCGCTGGGTATGCCGCTCGCGGAGGCTAGTGCTGCCAGCAACGCCGCGAGTCGGTCTGCCAGCACCAATGCGACACCAGTGATACCAGAGGAGCCCGAATTTGCGGAGCGTTTGGAGGTGATTCGCGATCCTCCTGGTCGCACCATGTCCAACATCACATCAAGCACGACGTCAACTGTATCAACCGACTCGGCGCAGGCGATCTCCTCCGTGGGATCCACATCGTCGCTTAACCCGGCCATCTGGAGCCCATCCCCTCTGACGTCCCAGTCAGCACCACTGATGGGTGCCTCGCCCAATGACTTGGAATCACCCCTCTCCATTGTTACGGCCATCCCAGCCTATACGCAAGACTCGGCTCCACCCTCAGCCCCTCCATCGTCAATCAACACTTGGATCGTAGGCGCCGCGACTGCTGACAGCAAGCCCGACAGTGCGAGTGCAAGCTCTGTGACCACCCCTACTTCTGCAGTTTCAGAAGTCTGCGGTATGCGGTTCGAGAAGCAAATGAGTCTTCCTTCGACGCCGGAAAGGGCTGAGAAACGCGAGAGCTTGCGCATGAGTGCCATGTGGGGCGGGCAACGAGATTCGCCGACTGCATCGCCCTCTGCTGCTACTGCAGGTCATGTGAGCTCCTTCCCGTATCCAGCACTGCTAATGCATAAGCAAGAGGACGGTTCATTGACTCCCCTCGAATTGCAAGGCAAGGCGCTACCAGCTGTCCCGAATAATCTCATGGTCGTGAAGAACCTCCGGACCCCAACGAGTCCTGCGCGGATGTTGGCGGATCATGGCGGATTGCGCTCTCCGTCCATGCCAACACTTAGCAAGGGGCGGCCTAGGGGATCCACCGAGTCGTCGCAGCAGTCGCCCAAGTTTCCTCGCTCGCAAACTGGACCACTTCGGCAGGGTGTCTCGCACAATGCGCGGCCGCAAAGCATGATCCTTCCTGCATTCCCCACTGCACCATCGACACCCACACTTTCAAAACGAGCCCATCTGCTTCGAGAGATCGCCATGACAGAACGTACCCATGCCACCGACTTGGCACTCATCAGAGATGCTTACATCGGACGGGACTTTCGCCCTGATTCTCAGCACTCCTCCGGTTACGCCGATTCGAGTCTGGGCACGCCAGAGTCCCGGGTAGAGTGGCGTCACGCCCGGCGCAGTTCATCCTACGGCGTGGCTCTCGACGAGAAGCGAGGAAGCGGCTACGAAACGAATCGTGCAAGCAGGCACCAAGGAGAACCCAGACGGACCAGTGGACATGAGCGACGCCCCAGCGGCCACGAGCGCCGCATTAGCGGGCACGGCGATTCCGCTTGGGCCAACGCTTGGAATGGGTTGATGTCGCCAGTACTCAAAAGTCCTCGGGAGACGAATGTCAACGGCTCTCTGGAGAGTCTTTACAACCACTCTGCGCACGCATCAACAACGTCTGTTCATCATCTCGCCCATACTCCGCCAGTCATTGCATCTCCCAGGTACGGCACCCCAAACTCTTTCAGTGGACCACCTCGGGCAAGTGCTGTCGCCGGGCGTCCTTTACCCCCCAATGATCTGAAGACCGTTTTCCTCAACATCAGCCAGCTAGCGTTGATGTCGGAGGAGCTGGCTGTTGAATTTGAGCGGGCCCTGGGTAACGCGGAGGATGAGTCTGTGTCTCCAGTGGGTGAGGGTGGGACTGATCGCATGGGCGAGGTGTTTGTGCAAATGGTGAGTGGCATGACACTGTTCAACCTTGCTGACCAAGCAGCTTCCGAAACTCAAGCCACTTTACATGTACTACTGTTCCAGACAGTCTCATGCGAGTACACGTCTAGTGGAGCTCATGGGCGACTCTGCTTATTCAGCCCATCTCAACGATTGCTGGTCTAAGGTCAAGGGGCTCACGCACGCCTGGAACCTCGATTCCATGCTCATCAAGCCGGTGCAGCGCATTACCAAGTACCCGCTGCTATTTGACGATCTTCTCTCCTGCACTGCACCTGGGCACCCTGACTATTACGCCATTCGCAATGCAGCTGCCAGCGCTCGCTCCTTGGCATTGGAGATTGACGAAGCAAAGCGGCGCAAAGATGTCATCACGAGCGTTATCAGCAAATCGACTTCGACAGTCAATCTTCCCAAGGATGTAAAGGGATCTGGTCCCGGCGGACGATTGCTCGCACTGCGTCGATTCAAAAAGGACAAACCAGGCCCTGGCAATCTGGGATCAGGCGAGGGCCCGCCACCAGACATTACACCGTTCGCCCGTGCCCAGCTAACAGAGCTTGTTGCACGCCTGGAGGAGGGCGAAAAGATGGTCAGACGCCTCGGCATGGAAATGCTGGAATGGGCGCAGACAAGCAAGGTCATTGTTAACACGGAAATGGCGATTAACCTTGGGTTCCTCAGGTGGTATACACTAGACGGCACGGGCAATGATCCTCGATCGGTAAAGGTTCGCGCGTTCAAGGCCTTGTTAGAGGAAGTGGTGCGAACGGCGTGGGAGGAGATGGTGAGTTAATCCATGAAACTGAGCTGAGTACAGAATTCTGAGGTGTGCAACTCGATCATGCTCATGTTCGGCAAGCTCCTGGACGCCGCGAAGAATCCTCTCATGATAATTCAAAGGCTGAACTCCAAGTCGGCAGAGTATGGCCGATACGTCGCCCACCGCCAGGCAAAAAAGTCTATTGAACGAGGACTTCAGCTGGAGGCCATCGACTACGTTGCTATTCACACTCAGCTTCTTGAAGAGCTACCTGCATTCATGGAGGGCTACACGCGTATCTTTGATATCGCAGTCGCTGCCTTTGTCATGGCACAGCAACGCTATTATGCCACGATTCGCGACAAGGTCTTGGCATATACCTTGCAGTACCTGTCCGAGCCAACCGAGATGATCACCGACAATGGCCGCATCAAGGAGGTTCGGTTGAATGTTTCGGTCCCTCGCGGGATACATAAGGCTTGGCATGACCGTTGGCGTGAGCCCAACAATGAAGTCCGGAATCTTGCGATTGCAGGTGGCGATGGCTGTAAGTACTGCGCGTGTGGGCTTGAGTCCAGCTAACAAAACGCAGCTCGTGCAAGCGTTACGCGAATCAAGGCCTTTGGAACACGGCGCACTGGTGGCAGTGTGGGTCAACCGACCAGCCCCGTAAGCCGCCCCGTAAACCACCCTGTAAACCACCCTCCCTTGCGGCACACTCCATCGCTGGTGTCCAACAGGTCCGCTCCTCGGGAGGAAGGGACTCGTCGACGCTCAGTGTCGCTGTCCGCTCCTCCGTCAGGGTTACCAGAGAATGGTAACACTCGTCGTCCCAGTCTTCTGAGGCGCAGCAGCCAGAAGAAGAGTGCACAAGAGAACAGCCGGCCGAGTAGCCTTAGTCGCCAAAGCAGCCTGGGCCCGAACAGCAGAAACGGCACGCCGGACCCCGGTGGTATCAGTCATGGGCGCACACTGAGCCGGAAAGGCTCGCAAGTATCTGCCTTGTCACAACGCTCGCAAGCCTCGCAAACGCGCGGCAGCTTACGCTCGTTGTCGTCTATGGAACGCGAAAGTCGTCTGTCATTTGGTCTTCCTCGGATTCCGATGGACGAAAGCCATCTGTTGTTTGATGGGTTTGGTTTGTCCCTGGGAAAGAGCCCGACGCCAATCTTTACGACCTTGGGCGACGGCTCATCACCGTCGCTCAACGAGGGCTCATTTAGTGCCTTCAACTTGGGAACGGATGGATCGTTGCGCTCCAGCGTAGCGACTGACGACATGGATCCGAGCGACACTTGGCGTGAGCAACGTGTCCTCTATTCATGTGCCGCAGTGGCAGACTTCAATCCTCTCGAGCTTGGGAATCACAAATTCCAGGGGCTTGCTTTCCTGCCATTGATGGCCGGCGATCTTGTAGAGTGAGTATGCGCCACGTAGCAAGCGTGAGCTGACTGTCAGCGTTTTCCATGAGGTGGGACGCGTTGCCGATTTGCCTGACTTCCCATATTCTCAAGTCGGAGTTGAGAACGACGGAGCAGTGGTGAGTTCATGCTCCCGCTAGCCTTAGGTCCCTGCTAACAGCCCAGGTGTGTCGTGATGAGAACGGAATGATTGGAGTTGCCATGTGCAGCTTCCTTGAGCCACTGCGAACTTAGACATCATAATTTGTAACAGTTGCCGTAGTGGATGGGGTGCGGTATTACGCCGCTGTATGTACAGGGAACATTGTCTAGATGCACGTATCTATCTTGCTTAGTGCATCCATGTTCGCTGAAGTCCTGTCAGGATAGCACTCAATGTGAGTAACATACAGGTTTCACTACTCCTGGGTCTCGCCTCCCACCTCACTCGTCCCCGCAGCATCGTCTGTCCTCATATCTGCGATAGCTGCAGCGACGACGCCTTTTCCGCGTCCGCGACGGCGTTTCTTCTTTCGCCTACCCGCAGCAGCATCGCCTCCGTCCTCACTCTCCCCGGCGCTGTCATCGTCGTCCACATCGTGGTTGTCCTCACGCCTCCTCTTCTGCGCGGAACCCGATCCTTCAGAGTCGGCAGCAGTCTTCTTCTTCTTCATGCTCAACGGGTTTGGTCCCCTGGCCTTGACTTTGCGAGTTCGCTCAGCTGCCGCACCTCGAGGGCCTGTAGAGTCGGCACCAACAACATTTTCTCCGTCGACGACGCCGTCAAGAATTTTGGCACCCTCGATGCGTCGACCTTCCTCAGCGGTGTTCTTCACGCGAATAGTGGCGGTCGATGGAGGCGAGAGAACAAGAACGCCCCGGGCGTTGAAGTGCACAATGGGAAGACCAGGGACTGTGGAAAGTGTGCGAGTGAGTGATGGAGAGGATAGGGCCAAAACGTAACGGTGCTTGTTGGTAGGGCCTGCCAGAGTGTTAGCAGCAGGCAAAGCACCAGGTTTCCCAGACGTACCGACCACCTCCTTAATGCAATCGGCAGGATCAATAGCAGAGCGATGATTACACTTGCGACGCTCGCATTTCTTGGCAATGTTGACAATAAACTGGTTCTCCTTGCCTAAACGGTACAGCGCTTCGACACAGCATTGTGTGATCACTGGAGGATTAGCGACACGGGTGATATGGGAGGGAGTGTGTCAGGTTGCTGTTCGTATGTTGAAGATGCACTTACTCGGCTTGATCTCGCCCTGCACACATGTCCCAAGCATCTTGAGAATGTCGATCTCCTTCTGTTTACCTGCCTCGACGAGAAAGTCGTCGGATACAAGCATCTGATATGGTTGGCGAAATTTGAACGCCGACACGTAAAGTGCCATTACACGCTTATAAGCCTTGGCGCGTTTCTGCCTCATTGCGATAAGGTTGCCAGTGGTTGTGAGCGAAGGAGAGTTGGGCAATGCGATGGCAATGATTGACAGACGCGGACGACAATAATGTGGACGGCGAAGGTTCAACTTTTGGTGAGGCTCACGTGACTACCCCGCATACCCCGCACCGCTGTCGGCCAGCACATCAATCACTACTTGTGGACGTGTCTGCTTTCCTTGGCATTGCACCTCAGCTCTGACAAGATGACAATCGTGATCCTATGTAAGCCCGCGTATGTTTTGAAGCTGACGGAAGGGCCTGCTGTGCTGGGAGGTGTTGCAGCGCTGTACGTTGCACTCGTGCACGCGCAACTCACACCACTGTTCAACTCTCTTCCTCTCCGCCTCCACAACGTGGAGACATATGTTGCTTTTGCGATCATCTCTCATTCCATTGTTCAACTTCAAGCTGCTTTGGCTCTTCGCAGGCGTCGTGAGCGTGTGTCGGTAACGGGTGGAAATCCGATTGCCATGGCCGCTGCGGCGGCGGCGCCTCATGCCGAGGAAAGCGATGCGAGCGTAGGTCTAGCCGTGGCAGCCCTCAGCGCAGCAGTCGCTTCCATCGTGGGTCGATACCTGGCAGTCTACTTAGGCCATCTTATAGGTCCAGAGTGGGGTGCCGTAGCAACTCGCTGGGTCTTGACCATTGGGTTTGTATGTGGAATAGGCAGCTCTATCCCCACCGGCATTCCTTTGGTCGTCTACCTTGCCACCATTTACGCGGGAGACTTGGGCTGGGGCTACGTGTTGGCTCAGTATCCTTATTTGGGTGCAGCATATCCGGAGCGATCTGTAAGATATTGGCGTCGTCCATGGTTGCTGACTGTCAAGCTTGCTGCTCTCTCGCTCCTCGTCATGATCATTGCTATTGGTGTTGGTCTCGATTCGCCAGAAGCTCCTTCGCCCTCCCCAGCTGTCAAGTCGTCGGGAAAAGATCCGAAATATATTGGGAAAGGGCCAAAGGCGAGACCCTTAGCCCACCGCACCTTGAATCCAACTTCTGCCGCCCGGTGGTACTTCCTTTTGTCACTCAACCTCCTCTTGGTGGGGCTGCAGATTTCGTTATCAGACAAAGCTCCCTTCTCAGCCTCGGATGGAAACCTTCGGGTGCTGAGCAGCGTACAAAGTAACTCAGGCAGGATTGTTGTGGCAGACAACTTGCGTGATGAGTTTCGATTCCTTCGGGCGGACCATTCCATTCTCGGTGGTGTGTGGATCCGGCAGCGCGACGATGGGAAAGGAGGTACGTTGACAGAGCAGGGAGATTCGTGAGTACTTCAGTTGCTGAGAGTGTGTCTGACTGCCAGAGTCTTTGCAGCGTTTCCGTTGCAAGAAGTAGCGATCCTTGCCGAACGTGGAACGGCATCGGCACCATCCAAAGAAGCAGCCATGGTCATGGGCAATGGTAAAGCACTTGTTATTGGCTTGGGAGTGGGCATCGGGGCAACCTACTACTCGCGGCAAGGCATGGCTGTGGATGTCGTAGAGTTTGACTCTGCCGTCTACGAAGCATCAAAGGAATACTTCAACCTCGCCAGCACCCCGCTATCGTCAGTTCATCTTGTGGATGGAGCGGCGTTTGTGCGTGAAGCGGCCGAAGAGGTTCGCAACGGCGGAAGAATTGTCAAGTGGGATTACATCGTGCAGGATACATTCTCAGCGGGGAGCCTGCCAGTTGAGTTGTTCACCCACGAATTTTGGTGTGACGTGCAAGATGTTCTCAGTGATGACGGCATCGTCGTCATGGTACGTGTTCGGGCACACCGCCAACGCAGAGCACTAACGGTTCCAGAACTTCGCGGGCCTCATCCACTCCCCTGCCAGTAGGGCAGTCATGCTCACACTCACCAATGTGTTTGCCCAGTGCCGTATTTTTGAAGACAACTTTGCCTCACAAGGCCACAGCGACGTCCGAAACTTTGTGAGCGCCTGCGCACCTTTCAAACTCTGACTCCTTAGGTGTTCATATGTTCAAAGTCATACGCTACTCTGTTAACATTCCGGCCTCCCAAGGACCAGGACTTGCTCCGCTCCCCTTTGAGGGCTCGAGTCTACACTGGGTTCCTCGGAAACGAGGTCGCCGTCGATGAAGTTCTCCAGCAAGATGACCGGCGTGATCCCAGCATGGTGCTGAGGAGGGGTGCAGGTGCCAAACACTGGGACAAAGAGTTGGCCATGCGTGCGTGGACTGTCATTTCAAAGCGTGAGTTCGGATTGAGTTTGGACCTCTCGCTTAATGTTCCAGTCTTGCCGCCCAGCATGTGGATTGCGTATTGAAAGGCTATGAGGGCTGCATGTTGTAGTAGCTCTATCCACAACCAAATGCATGACAAGACACGCCCGACGTGTCCACTACTAGTAGACCTCTACGCTACAGATAACACCTGACAAGACCCTTGCCTGCCTCAGCGCTCATCGACTTGGCGAGGCCGTCAACCTGGCCCTGGAGGCAGAGCATCTCCAATCGGCTGGGCTCCTTTGTGCCACCACGAAGCTCAGAGCTAATGACGGGAAGCTCGGACTGCCCCATCTTGCGACGACGCGCGTTCTCCTCCTCACGCTCCTTGATACTCGCCTCGTGCTTTGTCTTCTCACGGGCAATCTGGCGAGTCATGTAGGCCAGGTTGTTGGTCTCGTGCGAGTGCAGAGTGAGCGCGTCAAGGGTGTTGGAGAGGTAGTCGGGGAGCGAGTGAGGAAGAGGGTTGACAAGGGGAAGGAATGAGGGAGGGACGGGGACCGCAGGGGTGGAGAGCGAAGGCTTGGCAGGCTCGGCAGTGGTGGTAAGGGTGGCCAGGAAAGCGTTGACCAAGGCCGACGACGAAATGTTGACAGGCAGAGTGGTGAGCATGGTAGCCGCGGTGAGCTTGTTGTCGGCAAGCGCGGCAGCATCCCACTTGCCCTTGCTTGCGGCCTCACGAGCACCCTCGCTCAGCTTGTACGCCTTGATGCTGAGGTCACCTGAAGCAGCCGCCTTGCTCGCGTCGTGAATCACCAGAATCGCCTTGCCACGGCCGGCGGCCTTCTCAACAGCTACCATCAGGTCGACCGCGCCACGGGTAACAAAGCCGCCATTGTGCGTCGAAAGGTACACGCCAACAGGCGAGTCCGGAGTCTGGACCTCGCGCAGGTGGTTGAGCAAACGCGTCGAGTACGAGTGGACTAGGACGGCGCGTCAGTTTCATACATCTTCCTTAGCAGCGCGTCGTAGGCCAACTCACCACCAAGGCTAGTCTCTCCAGCGGGAAGGGCAAAGCTGTCCTCGACCTCCATCACACCGTCAAGGTCCAAGCCCAGCAACACGCCAAGCGCGTCCGGGTGCGACGAAAGGTTCGTCGGGGGAGGCGCGTTACGGTCCTGTTGGAAGGTCTGAGGTGGGGGGGCGGGGAGCGAGTCGGTGGAGTGCTTCATGATCTTGAGAAAGACCTATAGATGTCAGCATTGGTCGGTTGCACATCACCGCGGCACCACACACCAGCGAGTTGAGGTTGACCGACTCGACCTCGCGCGCGCCCTCGACATCAAGGAAGCCCTCCATTCGGGCAGGGACCTTGGCGGGGGCGGGGGCGGGAGCGGGAGTGGGAGCGGCCTGCGCAGGAAGCGAGGCCGCGATAGCGGCAGCCATGGACGTCATGGTGGATGAGACGTCTTTTGTGGTAAGATAGTGTCTTGCTCGTCAGTGCTTGCTCACAGTCACTGAACAAAGGGGAAAAAGGAGGCGGCATGTCGTCGCCACAGCGAGAATATGCCACCGGTCTTTCGGAGTTAGCCACGTGGTAGCCACGCTGTCTCGGGTGAAGTGTGATCCCACCAGAATGTGTTCCGATGCCAAGTTTCCGGGACAGGGAGACATGGCCGTGCAGTCCGCTCAGTACAGCGCGTTGGAGGGTCTGATGTTCAATGGCGAGCATGTCATGCGTTGGCATAGGAGGTCTCGCTCAAAGATGGCAAAGCTGAGGAGGCAGCACGATGAATAATGGTAGCAGCGCCGAGCTTCATCTTGTTTCCTGGCCTAAGGCTCTCAGCTCGGCTGTTTGCTTTGCATGCTTTGCATTGCTAGTGCTTCCGAGCCGAGCCTTGATGGCAGTCGCCTGCCTGTTCCGAGTTCGGGCACAAGTTATCATCATGCTTTGCAAGACTGCTCTGGTCTAGAGCGGGTCAGAGCCAAGATGCTCATTCTCGGAAGCTGAGATAAGTCGTATTATGACGTGTACATGCTCGGCCATCACTGGCTCGGAGACCTCGGATCGGGCTCTTGAATACCTTTAACAGCGCAGGGCGATACCCGGCTTCCGACATTGACTCTCTACCCCATCGCAATGGAGGCAAACGAGCCTCCCCCAGCCCAGGAAGCATCACCGGCTCAGCCAGTGAAGAAGAGACATCAGCGCCATCTTCTAGCGTGAGTAACGTGTACGCAACGGCGAGCTTGGTGGCTGACATGGCGTTTACAGCTGCGTAGGTTGCCGCAAAATCAAAGTTAGTGCCCCCTTCCGAGGGAATTCCTTTGTTGATAGTGCAGACGCGCTGTTTAGGCAATGAAGACCAAGTTTCTGCATGCCAACGCTGTCGTAAGCTTATAATGGTGTGCAACATAGTGCTCACTGTCCAGGGCGGTTGAATCTTGAATGCGTGTATGCACGAAAGCGGCGGCGCAAGTTTGGTTCTCACCCTCCTCCTCCACAGTAGGTTACTGACTCGGGTCGGCTCTTACTGCCCCAGTGTCCCAGCAAGCGTAGTGAGCGTAGCCTCCACAACTGGAGATCCACCCACGGGACCTAGTAATATTCTTTCTGCCGACTACTCCGGTCCAGGCAGTAACGCGCGTCCCGATGTCCTGTCCGAATCAAGTGTTCGTTTTCAATCTCGGTCGCCCTCTGCTACCCTTGCGGGACCCTCGGCCTCCAAACGTCTGGATATTCGAGAATATCTGGATCCGGTTCTGCCTAGGGACGTCAACGTGGACGTGCACCAAGCAATACAAGGCGCGCAGGGCGAACTCGGCGGCGGTCTTGCTGACGATCCAAGTAGGTCTGTGGCCAAAGGAACCAAGTTGACCATCAGTTACTCTGCAGCTCTTGACTGTGCACGAAGCCGATACACTTTTGGGCTTGTCAGTGCACCTGTGCCCGTAACTATTGACAGCCCCAGATACATGCAGCACATCAACCCTATCACGGCCACTTTGGACGGCAAATGTGAGTTGGCAGTATACTTGCCCACTAACCTGCAGTCCACACGCTGGGGCGCATTCGGACAACATCTCCTATCCTTTTGTCGGCCATCTTGAGTGTAGCCGCGAAGTTCTTTCGCCGGCAATTGTACAGGCACTTGCTTGCCCATACGCATACGATTGTCAACCGAGCTGTCGGACTCGGCGTGTGCGACATTGGGTTGGTTCAAGCGCTGATTATTATGATCTGTTGGAAAGATCCCAATGATGGAAGCTCCTGGGTAAAACTGGGGATTGCCATCCGTTTGGGGTACCAGCTTGGCCTTCACATTCCCCGTGCAAAACCATTGCCCGTCAACGAGTTTGAGGCAAGGACCATTGCCAACTCGGAGCGCACATGGTTTACTTTGTCATGTGGGCTGTCGACTGCTTGCACGCTGCTAACTTGCTTCAGCCTTTGACCGATTGTATTCGGATGTGTTTTCGCTGCCCCCTACCATCCGACTGGAGGAGACACCTGACGCCGTTAGATGGGCAGAGGAGACGGAATGGTTGGGGTGCGGTGACATGCGTCACGCCTGTAGCTTCAGGTATGTTTGGGGGGCGGGCTTAGGGCTGCTAACAGTTAGCTCTGCCTCGACATACCGCATATGGGTCAAGTATCGCCGCAATTTTACCTCCATGTCCCGGGATTTGGCCTGCGCGATTCTCACGGACCTGTACGTGCAAATCGACGAGCACATGAAACGTTGGTTTCCTCCAGATCCTTGTGAGCACGTTGGTGGCCGTCCGCTTTGCTGACTATGTCAGCGTCAGGCAAGATTACCGCGTTTGAGCAAATGTATTTGAAGTGGTTTGACCTGAATCACCTCTTAAAAATCAAGTATCACATGCTCGACATTTGTTTGCCAAATGAGCGCGAGTCCGAGCTCCTCGACTGGCTTCAACTGGCAGAAATGTTCACCAAGCAAAGTGAAGCGCTTGGCCTAGTCGGCACGCTTCGTTACCTTCAAGATACGTCCGCGACCCATGTTTCCTCGTTTGGCGTCATGGTGTACAATGTGCGTATCTCGACTGTGTTGTTCTCCCTGACATAAAGATCTTTTCCCGTTTGGGGCCTATTCAGAAACGCATTGCGACAGATTATGTTAAGCGTCTTGCCAAATGCTGCGATGTCGCTACCCTGGGGGACGGCGATACCGTCATGAGTTTCGTGGGCCGGTTCATGAACCGACTTCGGCACGTCCTGGCCACAAGCGAGCACCCACCACCGGGACATGATCTTGTGGGTGCCGCACACCCGCATGATTTACCACTTCCGCCTGATGATACCACGCACGGGGCCAACCTGGACCTCGATGACTTCTTCCGCGCCATCCTACAGAATGGACAGACAGCCGAAGCCGCAGCGACCGACCACCAATTCTGGTTTGACCCAAATGTTTCCATTCTCAGTGGGTAGATAGCCCTGATTTTAGATGACTCCGTGCAATACTTGCATGTTTGAAAATGTTGTACCTACTGTATGCATGGACTGAGGCGCCTCAGTGGCTTACGCTTTTTGCTCCCAGGATGACACGACATGGAAGGGAACTCCATGGCCATGCCACATCCGAGACCCAATCTTATGCAGGGCACACAGGCAAACGAAAGGCAGTCAGGGGGTGCTGCCGCTCGTGCTCGATTCGAGACTGTGAGTTCATCAAGAAACATGGCTCACTGTCACGCACGTGAAGACAGATTTTATTATTTTTATTATTCAGAGCTTCGAGCCTCACTTTTTACGCTGCTCCTCTCCCAGAGCTCTTAAGCTCTTAATTCAGCTCGTGTATTTATCCAAGAACCCTCATTGAAAGTAGAGCTCCCTATCCATCTGATGGACAAACTCAAGGCCAATATGCATAGTAATATCAGTCAAAAACAACATGGAAAGAATGACCCTCACCGGGATTCGAACCGGGCAGGCAGTTGATCAATCGATCAAAGGGCATCGCGGAAGCATTTGGCATCAATCTCGGCTTCCCCTGAAGTTGTAGCGTGAAGTCAATCCTGTTCGTTTCTCCACGATCTCCACTACTCTACACCATCAACAGGGGTTTGCGCTATTGCATCTGGCATTTCCGTGTCGACTTCTTCACGACCCTCAGGATGCCGCCGAACGCCTCTCGTACCGTGTTTGGTGAGTACAGGCTGCGGCACGGCCACTGACCTCCACAGTTGCCAACATTCCCTAGTGGGTCTTCATTCTGCAATGATAATAGCTAATGCGAAGTGATGTTTCCGAGGAGCAGATCGCCAACGTCTTTTCCGAGGTCGGCCCCGTGAGCAATGTAGAGTACGTTTTATTAGCTACATGACGTAGTGTCAGCTGACTGGTCTAGAATCAAGTTCGACCCAGTGACAGGCCGGTCCAAGGGTTATGCGTTCGTCCAGTTCTACGGTACATGAACCTTCTCCAACACTTCTGACATCTCAGATTCTGCCACGGCTCACTCTGCCGTGCGCAACTTGCAGGACGTGCCGATTAATGGACGGCCTGTTCGAATCGAGCTCTCTACGGATGACGGGCCTCGCAACCGCCGCCCTGGGGCCGCCCCAGGTCCTGCTGGGTTTGGGCGTGCAGGACTTCGCGAACAATCTCCCTCTCGTGGGATCTTAATGGGCCGAGGAGAGGACAATAACTCCGTAGACGTGAGTCTTCTGCCTCTGGGTCAGGAGCCGCCGGCCGGCCAGAAGGCCACGGATGCGATCAGCAAGACTCTCGCCGAGATCAACCCAGGCCAGATGCAGGATGTCATGGCGAGCATGAAAGTGAGCATTCATCGTCTACACATCGAGGCTAATCACTTGCTACAGGAGCTTATAACCAAGCAGCCCGATCAAGCACGCCAGCTTCTCTCCAGTCAGCCGCAACTTGCTTACGCATTGTTCCAAGCAATGCTGCTCATGAACATTGTCGATCCCTCCGTCTTGCAACGAATTCAGCCCCTACCCCCAGCAGCAGCTCCCCCTGCTGCCACGGCTCCTCCGCCTGCTGCTTACGCTGCACCTCCTGCTGGCAATGCATACCCACCTTTTCCTCCTCAAGGTGGCCAGCCACCGGCAGCCTACCCTCCCTACCCTCCTGCCACGGGGGCTACCCCTCAGTTCCGTCCACCCCCAGGTGGTGCAGCTTACAACGCGCCCCCTCCTCCGGCACAGTCAGGTTTCCGTGGCTATCCCCGTGCTTCTGCCCCCACGCCTACTGCGGCTGCTGCACTGCCCTTGCCCGCTACAACGCAGGCTGCGCTGGCCAACTTGCCAGAGGACCAGAGGGTTTGTCTCAGTGGATAGTTACTGGAGCTGACTGTTACAGGCCATGCTCACCCAAGTGCTGCAGCTCACACCAGAGCAGATTAACGCCCTCGACTCGCAGCAGCAGGCGTCCATCAAGCAACTGGTAAGTCGACATTGTCAGCGTCATGTCATAGCTCTAACATTTTACAGAGACAGCAATTCTTAGGTGCGGCATAAGTTGTACCAATGTAAATAGCCGCGTATGCAGAATGCATGATAAGTGCTAGAGCTACGGTGTCGCGGCGCACAGTAGACGTGCAGCGGTGTTTACGATCACTCATCGTCAATCTCCTCAACGGTGGCCGCCTGCCTGCTACGCAGCGTAGGTGCGGCAGTCGGTGTCGCAGTTGTGGTCGCAGCCGATCCACCCTCCGCAGCGGCCGCGGCAGGCGTGGCAGTCGCCTCGGCGACAGCAGGGGCAGGCGCTCCGATGGAGACTGCGGCCGGTGCCTTCTCCTTCTCCTTGCGCGAGCGCTTCTCGCCCACCTTGCGAAGACGTTTCTTCTTGGGCTCATCCCAAGCCCACAGAGGAATAAAAGAGTCCACCTGAAAATTAGTGTTGACCTTGCTTGAGTCACTTACAAATCCTACGTCCTCGAACAAGTTGGGGAACATCCAAATGGCCTTCGCAAGGCACAGCTTAGTAAAACACCAGAAGATCAAACGGACAATCGCGAGCACGATGAATGCGCCGACTAGGCAAAGCGCGCCGACAGACAGATACCACGCCCCAATGCGCAGCTTGACCGGCCACAGAGGAAACATGACGCCCGCCAGCATGACGGCAACCATGGCGACGCCGCCGACAATGTTCCAGAAGGGGCTTCCATCGTAAAACCAGGCATACTGGGCAGATGGGTCAAATTGTTGCTTCGGAGCCAGATCAAGAGTCTTTGGCATGCCAGAGGCAGCAGGCACGTCGCGACGGTCGACGCGGAGGAAGAAGCCGCTGAGGCAGTCAGCACTCTGCGGACACGATTGGCACAATACGAATACTTACAAAGGAATGACTTTACCGAGAAGAGCTGCTGCCTCCTCTTCTGTTGTCACGGGAGGTACCTTCTTGAGCTTCTGGTACTGGGGGCCAAGCAGGGTGCGAACTGCCGTCTTGCCTTTGCCTGTAAGCAACGAACCTCCAAGGGTTGCACTATGACACGTACCTTTGAAATAGTCTACGCGCTTTCCGTTCAGAACGCCTCGACGCACTTTGGGTCCATTCTTGTCGCGAAGAAAGTCTGCCACGGCCTTGAGGTCTGCGGGGGCCTTTTACATGTTAGCTGGGGAGGGTAATCCAGATAATGACGCGACTTACCCGCTTCCTGCGTTTGGTCAGCATTGAAATAGCTCATCGACAGAAAGCAAAACTCACTGAGCCTCGATAACAGGCGTAGCGTCGGCGGGTTTGGGAGGCATGTTTGTACGGCGTAAAGAAAGTACAACGACAGAATGGTGGAAAACGGAGACGTGATGGTTCGTGCCCGTGTCGACGCGGCGGGGCAACACGTGGCGCCGGACCTTATAACTTTATAACGCTTAAACGTTTAAATGACCAGACCCTTGCAATCTACCTCTATCCAACAAGAGAGATGAGTGATGTGCATAATGCTCTTGATGCCTGGTACAATTGGACCCCTGCAAACTAGGGGAGCTACAGTCGTTTCGTTCACACTCCACTGCTCTTAATTACGTTCGCCAAAGGCACGGCGACGAGGCAGCCTCTTTGTCCTTCCTTTGCTGATAACTAAACCGAGCATGACTGAAGTGGCAGCACAGAGCGAGAACCTTGACTGTCAGCGTCTGCAGCCTATCCTTGTGACATACCATGTGATAGCGTAGGTCATGTGCTGGTTGCGGAGCTCAACGGTAGGAGCGCGGCCTACAGGTTCACCGTGGTGCATGAGCATTGAGGCCTGCACATCCCCGGCTACTCTGTAAGCGTTTGTTGGGATCATATACTTACGGTCGAGAGCATCGATCATTACCGGCTGGACATTCTGCGTCTCCCCACCAACGTCCTCAGCCATGGCCTCGATATCTTTCCAGAACCACTGGTTTGACTCTGGGCGATTCTCTGGAGTGAAGTACGACTTGGCGTTGGGGTCACGCTTCGTGATGAGCCCTTCAATTACGATCTCTTCACCCGGTCCGCCGCCCGGTCCGAGTCCAGGAACAGGTTTCTGACCGTTCCGAATTGCGTCGCCCTCTGCGGTCTTGATGAAGCCGCGGTTAAGCAACACAGTGCTGCCGCCCGAGGCTGACCGGTCGAAGGGCAAGATGAGGTGATAGCCTGGAACGCCGTCACGCGTTTGAGGGCCCTGCAGCAGTGGTGGACCAATAAAGTGGCCCTTTAGAAGGACACGACGGAAAGCAAACTCGGGCAAGGCAGAGAGGCTGCGCATCAGCTGCGTGATGGCGTGAGCACTCACTTGATTACGCCAGGTAACACGATGGGTTGCTTTTCGAGGTTCCGGTCCACCTCTTCGATAAGAGCTACCTTCCATTTCAGTCGCTGCACCTGCCATACTCCCAAGTATCCCGTGAGTAGAGGCGCAATCACGAGAATCATGGTGATTGGGCGGAACAGTGAAGAGCGCTGCGAGGCGCTGGTGACTGTCGAGGCCTGGGTAGAAGCACCTCGGGTGCTGGTACCAGGAGCGCTGGCACGAAATTTCGAGCCAGAGAATGGCGTCCTTACCAAGGGACTGCGCGGAAAAGCACCTCTCAAGGCCGAGAGGAATGACTGCGGCCTGGGCATTGTTGTGTCGACTGTGGTACAGAGGTGATGGGCAAGGTTGGAACAGGAGACGACCGTACACCGTTGCATGGAATATATATTTGGTCCCGCCGCGATGGAGAGAAGTGAGATGACGGTGTTGTGACTACTCCTGTTTGGCACAACAAAATGCTGCCTGGCTCTCCATCCATTGCAATTGCCACTTCGCACTAAAACATTGGGGCCAGCGCGCGGCGCGAGTATTCTGCAGTGCAAACACATGGCCGAATAACTCGTTTCGCTTGCGGCCAGCTCCCATGTCCGTCGCCAATGCTCACATTTTGGCTCACAATGTGTCGACCCTCCCACCGCTTGCTACCCTCCAATCTTGGGTGCACAGACCACAGGCCATAGCACAATGCTTTATTTGCGACATCCATGGGCTGAAAGCCATCGTCGAGGATGATGGAGATCTCAGACGAGGTACCCGTGGTACGTGCAACTGGTCGGGAGGAGTGTTTGTTTACACTTTCACAGAGGTCTTTGTTCTTAACAAATTCCCATGCAAGGTAGTCGAGCTAGTGGGATGGGTGGCTGGAGTGGAGCACAAGGAGACGTGGCTGACTGTAATTTGTGAGTGGTGCTGGGTTAGACCTGGCTAACAATTCAGTGGATGATGGCGATGGACAAAATGTCATCCAAGTTGTCGTACGGTTGGGCCAGGTCAAAGTTTCGGCGCCGGCTCCCCCTAGTCCGCCCTTACGTGTCTCGACATTTCGATCCGCAGAAGAGCGGAAGGCAGCACGCAAAGCTGCTGCTCCCACTATGCCTACGCTGGCACCGATGAAGGTTTACGCGCGGCCTGACATCCGCGTTGGTGACACGGTTCGCGTCATTGGAACCGTGGATGAATGGATCCGACGTGGCAACCGCGATACCGCAATTCGACAAGTGGTTGTCAGTGAGCATTCGGGCTCTGGGTCTATTGCGGTCGTCGATGCCGAGGAACAGTGGCGACATGTTGCCGAGGTCATCGCGTTGCACGAGAGTGTCTACTCTCAGGAGTTCACAATGCCAGCAACGCAACAGCAACCCACCCCATCTGTTCAGGAATGCTCCCCCACGTCATCTGCTTCTTCGACGTGGCCCACATCTGACTCGTTTGATTGCTACGAGGAGGGAGATGTTGGGCCAGAACTCGTGGATCCATCCAAGCTCTCTTCCTCGCATCTGACCGACGAGAAGTTCAAGCTGTACCTTATCGACTATATGACACGGGAAGTGATCCGCACTCTGCGGGCAGCTACTAGGCCTCCAGTTGACCTTCGCGCGCCTATTCCGGCACTTGCAGCTGTTTTTCCGGAGTACCGCACGGCAACGTCCAAACGACTGGTACGCGAGGTGGATGTATTCGCCCCTAGCCATTCGGCAAACACTCAAGGAGGGGATGCTATCGGAAATACATGTTCATTGCCTCGGTCCACTTTCCTGTCCCGAAAGGAGCGCGAGGCCAAAGCAATCAGTCTGTCACGAGGAAAGTCGCCGGATGTCACACCTACCCTCGAGTCCCACCCGGTAATGCTAGAGCCTTTCACCGTCTCCTCTCTTTTGCGAGTTGACAAGTTGCGCAACTTGGCAGAGAGAGTGGTAGACAACCAGGCCCGACGAGATGAAAAGCTTCGCCGTCGACGTGAAAAAGAGGGCTGCCCCACAGCGCGCGATCTAGCACTCGTAGCCGCCCGACACGAGCAACGTTTGACCTCAGGCGCGTACCATCTTTCAGCAGAGGCTCGAAAACAGCGCATGGAAAAGATGACGGAATGGGCGATCCGACAAGCCGCTGAGGCAGGGGGCATTGTTCAAGTGCCGTGGGCCCATTGCGATGCTATGAGCAAGGCCCCGGGCAAGTTCATAGGCCCCGATGAGAACGCAACGCCCCGCGCGTCACCGCGGCCCATGTTTAATGCCTCTGTGGGCTACCTTCCCCTCCCCCCCGACCTCCTTGGGCCTTTACTCGTGCCTGTTGCCGAAGCGGAGCGCTCCAGAAGATCGACAACATTTAGGCCAAAAAGTGAGCGATTGAGGCCCCCTGTGCCTCTCGACGCGGAGTCGATTGGTTCTCGCTTGCGACAATGGGGGGATGAGGGGCGTTGGGAACGAGTAGCGGACTGGGCAGTTGCAGAAGCGGTCGAGTGGGCAGAGGCCCAAGGTATTCTGGCTCTGTCGTGAGGCGTGAGGTGTACTTGTCCACTTTGTATCCAGGGTTAGTTGGAGGTACAGTAACCGCAATGTATCTACTACTTTGACCGTTGATGATATCTTCTTGCCCGGACAAGGAGTATGCCGATCACAGTTACCTGCCTCTGGTCCTGGGGGCCATGTTGGCGTTGGGATTGGCCGCCGGGTCGCACGAGTGACTGACAATGTCAAGTTCCTCATGAGCTGTTCACGCTGACAGAAGCGACGGATGTGACCGGTCCCCGGCCGATGAAATGCATCAAGCTTGGGGCTGAGCATGTGGTGTGGTGAGAACGCAAAAGTCTGTTACCGCGTGCGTCATGCCACTATTGCTGGCCGTTGGGTGGCGCGTCGATCTGGTGATCCTTGGCAGGATTCAAGGGCGTCGGCCGACTGATCGGAGCGTTCAACAGCTCCGAAAAAACCCCCGACGCCTTGTTTTTCCTCTGGTTTTTTGTTTTCTTCCGTCCACGTGCCAATCATGAAAGGAGGCTGAAGGAGGATTTCCGGAGATGGCCGAGGAGCAGAGGAGACGGTGCCAGACACAGATACGCCATCCTCCACGCGTGTCGTTGGGCGGCCTTGACTGATACAGACAGAAGCAATCATCCTTGATAATCTCCTCATAACCTCTTTGCTCACAGTACACTCTCGACAGCTTCCTATCGCTCAAACGGTCTCATCTTTCGCGTCACACGACTGCTTTTGTTGGCCGGCTTCACCTGCACCCGCCACTGATGTTTCCAATTTTCAACGTAGCTCCCACTCTCCCGGACATGCCCGAGAGTAGCATCTACACAGCGTGCTCTTGTGCTCACGGCAAGGCCAAGAGTAGCACTCAGCCTCACCAGGACCTCAGCCCAAAGGCTGTGGCAGCCAACCACACAAAAGCGCTCAGCGAAGCGCTCCTGGCTCACAGGCGTAGGACGGATCAATGTCGCGCCAGGGCAAGTGGTGAGTTGACGACAAAGAGCACGGGCATCTAACTCATACAGTCGTCGCAGAGGCCGCACGCGATGCGACATGGGGAACTGCGGGCAGTCTGGCCAGCAGCAGCAGCACGCCCAACTCACCTTGCCAAACCACACCCTCTACAAACAACTCAACGGACATGGCCGATCACATGGCGCCACTTGGCAACAACACTCTCCCGGTATCGCCAGCAGCGTTTGCCCAGCTTTCTCGTCTGCACTTTGATTCCAACACCCCTTCCCTAGCAAGCCCCACGAAATCTTCTTACCCACCCACGGCACCGGCCAAGTGGTACGACGACCCCATTGCAGATGCTCGCTGCTCTGGTGTCGCCAGTGCACGCTCAGCCCCAGCAACACCCATACTTCGTCCAACGCTGGGCATGACTTGCGGTGTAAAACGACCTTCATCCTCGCAGACAGCGGCAGGCGATAGTGGCGCTGCTCGTAAACGACGTGCAAGTGGTCCAGCGTCGACTAGTGCGCGTCCCATGCTTGCGGCTCCGAGACCATTCGCCCCTCTGAATGCTGCGGTGGGCACGAAACGCTCTCCAGAAGGATCTGCCTCGGCGCTAGAGTAGCCTGAGTGTCTACGAATCCACGCTGTAGTAACAAGGGTCATGGTGCGTGCGCCCAAGCAGAGCGCTATTGCGGTGAGCCCGCCGGCCCGCCCATGGCCCATCCACGACGCACACGAAGCATGACATGCTGCAACGGACTCCATGGATCCGCGGCAGTGGATAGCGGGCGAAGGAATACTTATGTTCAAACGGGTACACTGCGCCGACCTCTGTCAATTCCGTTTGCAATAATCATGTACCTGTAATGCACTGCTACGCTATATATACGTGCCAAGACGCCAGGTCTGCGCGTGTCGAATGACCTGGTATCGCCAGGGGCAATTGCATCAAGCCGAAGACTTTTCGGGTTGCTTCTCTCGTTCATCCAGTCTAGACATGTCTAAGCCTTTAGCGCAGTACATCTCTACCAAGTCCTGCGGCCAGTTCGTAGGCGACGCTTCAAAAGAACGGCAGCAAAGACTCCGGCAATAATGCCCCCCATATGGCCCGCCGAGTCAGTTCTCGACCCAGGACGGTTGAAGGCAGAGAACAGATCCCACTGTTCGAGTCAGCCACCAGTAGCGGTGCCAAGTACTCACAGAAAAGATGCCACCGACCATGAGCCACGCAGGCATGGGAACGATCATGAAGAACAAGAAGGTCTGAGTGGGGAATAGCGTGGCGTAAAAGCTCAGACACGTATAGATAGCGCCTGAAGCACCTTCACTACCGTTCACATTGTGCCTGGGGCCAAAGCGTTGGTAGGCCAGCGAGCAAACGGCTGAGAATAGTCCTCCAGCAAGGTAAAGACCGATAAAGGCGGCGGGGCCAATGACACTGGGAACATGAGAGACCGTTCCTAGAGGGCGAGATAGATGCTCACCTCGCAGCCAATGGCGCCATAAAGTATAGACCCAGGCAGTTGAAGAAGATGTGGTCTCCCTTGGCATGAGAGAACGACGAAGTGATAAGTGTCCAGCTGGCGTCGTCAGGTCCGTTCCACGACTGGCTCATCTACAGTTCCGACTTACATCCTGCCGGACATGACATTTGCCTGGTTGAGAATAAAGTTCTTTGTCATCCAAGCGTACAAGGCGGGATCCCCAAATCGTTTCTGACAGTCAGAAATTTGGCCTGGCACACCCGACACTCACATAGCTCGCGGCTGCGTATTGCCACAGACAAAACACGGCGACGTTGATTGCAATCAGCCCATACACCTGTTCCTAGTTAGTGCACTTGTGTCTGTCAACGTCGACAGATACGTACCACTGCCATGATCGGCAGCCCATCAATCGAGGCTCGAACCTTTGTCCACCATGGTACGTGAGGTGACCGCGGGGTCCTGCGAGGAAAGTTGATAGGTCGGTTTGCCTGGCTGGTAGCAGACGAGCTAAAGGCGCGCCTGACAAAAGTATCGGTAAGACTCGCAGGCCGCCAGCTCCTGGCAATATGACCAGCTGCAGGTTTACCCAAGTTGCATTGCGCCAGCGACCTCGAAGCCGTGTGTAACGACGAAACAGTCCCAGAAACGGGGATGAACGCAGCGGCCGAGGGAGTGAACGTCGGCAGCGCGAAAGCAGCACGAAAGCAGCGTACCGCAGGGCGAACAGACGCAAAGCGTCCTATGCCCGTCACAAAGGAGGGAAAGAGACGTAAAGACATCGAGTCCCGGGCTGGTTTGTTGCAGAGGCGTGTGGAGGGTGACTCAACCCGTAAGAGTCGGTCGTCAGCACGCGTCAGTGCAACTATTTGCCACCGAATCAATAGCAACGGGTCATTTTTTTTGTAAACCGGATTAGAAACTATGCATTTATCTGCTTCCGCTAATGCCATGTTTGGTTTGAGCTCGACGCGACTGTCCCAACTATTTGTTCAATCACACACTAGTCGCCACCAATCCTCTCGGCGGTCAACTCTCGCCCATCCTGCTACTGCAAGCGAGAGCTCGTATCTACACCCCGGCGCGGCTGCCGTGCCCCTGCCGCGCTGCGGTACTCCTAACCCCCTCAGCATGCGTCCCACGCGCCTTGAGAGGTGGCACGCGCTCCGTGCATTCGTCAATGTTCGTCAGAACTCCGTCACCATCGTTCTCACTGTCGTCAGCGTTGGCGGAAGGCCATCGCTCCGTCCCTGCAGCGTTTGAATTTCATCCACAGGTCACAGCCCAGGTTCCCGCCGCACGCGACTTGGAATGGTTTCGACTCGACGATCAAGACTTCGTTTCTGCCGAACCTGTCGCTGAGGATGCCGATCCTCAAGGTCATGATTTTGACGCCGAATTGGCAACCTCGTTTGATACTCCTGTAGCCGATGCTGCTGCTCCCCCGACCTATGAGGCGTCGCTCAAAAAGTCTCGGCGCCGAAGGCGGGCGGCGACCGTAGCCACACCACCGCTTCCACCGGGTTTTGTTCCAGATGATGATAGAACTCGCTTCAATTGGCAAGACCGGGCCTTGTCTCGCAAGTCCCACGCGTCAGGCAGGTACTGGTTTCCCGATGCCTGGAAGACTCGAGTCTTCCCGCCAATAACCAAATTGAGCGAGATCGACAGCCTGTGGCCAGAGCTTCAGCGCTATTCTGAACAGTGGGTTGCGATTTGCGGGGCAATCCGTCTTACAATTTTCAGTTTTTTACCTCTCTTGCAAGCTGAACAAGCTGAAGCGGAGGCCCAATTTAACGCTCGGCTTCGCGAATGGCCAGATGACCAGTTGCGACGCGAAGGATTCATGCTCGATGAGATGGCAGGATCCGTTGATTGGCAGCCCAAGTTCAAGGTTGAGGGCTCCGTTGTCACCTTTACCAAAACTGGTCAATGTGCAACACGGCCACTGCCACCCCATCAATTCGAGTGAGTCGAGTCCACACGCGGCCTAATGCGTGGGCTGACAATGCGATAGGCCCGGCGCGACTGTGCTGTTGAGCCGCACCGATCCACTGGTCAATCCCGTCATGGAAGCAGGTGACTGTCAGCCTCTCAAGGGCAACGTCCTTAGCTATACTCGAGGGTTCATCCGTGTTGTCTTTCCCGAGGTCCCCATCGACTTGGACAGCGGGCACTGGCGCATTGACATTGGATGCAGTGACTTTGCTATCAGGCGGCAATGCGAAGCCATTGATAGGCTCAATGTGGACCCAGTTTCACAGGACATTGCAAGCGTCTCTGGCAGAACAGAGTCGTCACCGTCACCGCCGACAACCTCCATGGAAGATGAAGTACTTCACGAAAACCGGCGAAAGCGGAACAATGAACAGCAGATTCTTATCGGTACAGGCCTGCGAGATCTTTTGTTACGGCGCTTTCAATCCGAGTACCTCCCTCCACAGGCTGCGCAACCGAGCAATGAGTTGGGAGACCCTGTGGCAAGCGTCCCGGACGTTGCTTCTGAGACGATCGACATGAAGCCGTCTGACATGGACGCGACAGTATCACCCACGCCACACTTGCAGCTCGCCCCACGCGGCATTATTGCACGTAATGATCTCATAGATAGCTGGACTCGCCGCTATCGCACTCGAGAGGGCCAGACACCCGTGACTGTTGAGGGTGATCCAGAGATCCCTCTTAACCCCAGTCAGATGCGGGCAATCGCAATGATGTTGAGTGAGCGAATGAGTCTTGTACAAGGAGTGAGTACAATTGTGCTTCCACCACTGACGCACGCAGCCACCGGGAACAGTTCGTAGTGCATTATGAGCCATGCTAACAATCAGGGCAAGACGCGCGTTATTGTGGAAACCATAAAGCTGCTCAAGGTGAGTGAAGACCGACACAATGTGTTGACCGAATAGGTGCACTGGCAAATACCTCACCCCATTCTGGTCTGCGCGCACACCAATGTCGCGGTGGACAACCTCTTGGACGGATTGCAATCGCACGGCGTCAAAGCGTTGCGCTTCGGCTCTGTTGGTCGTGTGCCGGAAGCCTTGCAAGAATTGACGCTGGAAGCACGCATTGAGAAGCATCCTGTGTGGGCTGAGATGGAGCGCATCAAGGCGGAACGCATCACGTTGCAACAGAAGCTCGCATCGGGACAGCTAAGCAGTGAGCCTGCACAACCTCAAGTCAAGGACCCGAGCTGATTGTAACCAGAGTGGGCGGCCCAAGAGGCTCAAACCCGCTGCAACGCCATTTCAGGACGCCTTTGGGGTCTCAAGAGACGCGTCCAGTTCGAAGTTCTGTCCGATGCTGATGTCGTCTGCACGACTTGCCTTAGCGCCACGTCTAGGCTACTGGACGCCGTCGACTTCCCATTCGTCTTTCTCGACGAGGCCAGCATGGCCACAGAGCCTCTTAGCCTTGTGCCGCTAACAAAGGGGGCACAGCAAGTGGCAATCATTGGCGATCACAAGCAACTACCACCAGTCATTATCAGCGAGAAGGCGCAGGCCGGGGGTCTGGGGACCAGCTTGTTTGAGCGCCTCATGCACGAGCATCGTACGTGCGCTCACTCGGGCTCTGCTGACGACCAGACATCCCCTCAATCATGCTCGATACCCAATACCGAATGCACCCGTCCATCTCTGCCTTTTCAAACGAGACATTCTACGGGGGAACCCTCAAGGATGGTACTGTACTCTCAGACGGATCGGTGCAGCTGGGGTTGGAGCCACCAACGACCGCCTTTCTTCTCAGTGACGAAGGAGGTCAACGGAAGAATGTGACCTTCCTCAACCACAACTTTCCCGAATCACCCCTCAACCGCTCTATCGCAAACTTTCATGAAGCCGGGCGTGTGTGCGACATCATTGCAGATCTTCTAGGCAATAATCCTGTTAGCACGACAACGTGAGGCGTTTAGCTGACGCAAATAGGACCTCAAGGGATCGGACATTGGTGTCATTGCGCCTTATACTGCACAGATCCGCACCATTTCCGAGTTCCTGACCATGGACCCCGCTCGAACAGCTGCGTTCAAGGCGTGGCTTGGTGCGGAACGAGCGGCCGAGGTCGCCAATATCGAAGTCAAGACAGTCGATGGCTTTGAAGGACGGGAGAAGCAGGTCATTGTGTTCAGCACTGTCCGCAGCAACGAAGCTGGGTACATTGGGTTTCTCGCCGATTGGCGAAGGTTGAACGTGGGGTTGACGCGAGCCAAGCGTGTGAGTGTCGGGGCTTGCGATTCCGCGAACACACCTACTGACGATGCCGCAGGGTCTCATCATGCTTGGCTCTGCTCGCACGCTATCCCAAGCACGTACGGGCTCCTACGCCAGCGACGCCCTGCCAAAGGATGGTGCCAAGGTCTGGCGTCAGTTTATGCGGCATCTGAGGGATGGTGGTATGATCATGGACGATTCTTAGAGCACGCACACATACACTGCATTGTACATTACCCACATCTGCATCAGTACTACATGCATATTCTACTCTAGACTACACCCTACTTGTTAACCAGTCTCCCCCAAATCATCCATGCCGTACCCGAACGACCAATGTACACCACGCTCCGGTGTACACTTCTAGCACCCCGCCTTTATCGCACACATCACGCAACATACGAGGGTGGGACAGAGCCATCTCTCGTCGCGCCGTAGTTGGGTCGTGTATTGCCAGTTGTTTCGAGTGTACCACGCTCGGCACCGTCCACAGACTGTGGTTCGTATTGGATCGCCCCAGTGTACGGCAGGGGTGGTGCTGGATTCTCACGAAACGCACGGCGGTGCTGAATCGCCCGATATATGCTAGCCACGATGAGCTGCAGAGTCAGCGTAGGTCCACAGTGGCGCAGTATGCTGCGTGGGTGTGTGCGGGGTTGGATTCAAGGCCCAGTGCGTTTAGGAGCCAGACACACCGGTAGTCGGACGCACATGCCAACTTGGGTTATGATTACTCACAAAACAGAAGGCGCTAGCTATGACACTGAAGCAAATAATAAAGCCAACCGTTGCGGGGCGGTTGCCTGGGTGTGGATGGGGATGGGATTTGGGGAGACACAGCTGGATCATGGTAACCGTGAGGCCGACCCACACAGTCAAGGCAGCAAGAACTCCCACAAAGATGCGTAGAGAGCGCACAGGCGGCAGTGCGCTCTGCCGCCGGCGAAGACGCTTGGGAAGTGGCAGGTGGAGCGCATTCGGGAGGTGTTGGATGGGTGTCGGGGCTTGGTCGCTGGGCATCGTGGAGTCGGGAGCGTTCGTTGACAGAAATCTCTAAGATAAATGGTTTGCAGTGGGCAGTGCCGAGTGTCACTGAGAAGCAATGACTAGATGTCACATGGATCGATCTGAAGAGAGGTGTCACATGGATCCATCTGAAGAGAGACACCATGCGAGTCGTCGTGAACGTGTGGTGGACCTGCCCGCCTGGCCAGGGCCGATCAGGCAGCCATGCAGTGAGCCAAGAGTTAGTGAGTGGCGGAAACATCGGCACTTTCCTCACTACCCATTCGATGCCGGCGCGAATGCATATAGCGTATCAGACTTGCGAGTTATAAATGCTATTGATCTCCCGCTGTCAGGCTCAGACGCATACTCTTGCGCGCGCCAGCCGCATACACTCTCTCAGGCCGCGGGGGTCTGGCAGGGGACGCCGCAGTGACCAGGACGGTGGTGCCCGTGAGCGGAGCGTTCTCCTCCCCCAGCGAGAGCTCATTTTCTGTTGAGACATCTCCGACTGATGCAGGTTCCATTGCTACGGCCAGAGCCGCCGCTTCCTCGCTTTGACGGCGGATGGAAGGTTGAGTTGGGACTGCAATACCGGAGATGTCTGTGACGGTCTCCTCCCCCTCGCTCTGCTCCCGAGGGCCCGCACAGCTGGAGAGGCTCTCGACAGATGACCGCCCCTCCACATCGGACTGGAGACCCGGTAGCAATTGCAAACGGTCGGCAGGTTGAGGCTCCAACACCGACACTACAATCGACTCCTCCGTTTGGTGCTGCGTGACTGACACCCCAGCTGCATCGCCCGTGTCCTCAGAGTCCGTGCTTATGCCTTCTTGGCCAAGCAAGGGCTCGTGTCCATTGCCCTCACCATTGATCCCTTCGTCATTGGCAGCCTCAGGCTCGTTCTCCTTTTCCTTCAGGGCTGTCTCAATTTGACATAGAAAGTCTTCAATCAGCACGCGGCTCGTTGGTAGTTCCTACCTCCCAATGTAATGTCATCATCCTTTTCCAGACGATTCGGTAGAATGGCCTTGAGACGGCTCCAATGATTTCGGCAGCGGTGGGCGTTAGGGCCGTCCCAGTCGTCGCTTGCAACGCGCGCCCAAACGATGTCGGCGGGGTGTCGAAATTCTTGTTCAAGCTCGCGGAGGCGTGCAATCAACGAAGCGTTGGTCAAGGCCAAACCCGAGTCTCGCTCTATTTTGGCAATGCGGTCCATCCTTACCTTTCAGCTGTGTCTCTCCAGTGAACACTCACCATTTCTTGCGACATTGGGCCGCGGTTCGGCTCGCTCCTCTGCCCCTCATACCATCGCAAACTTCGTCCCATGAAGCGGTTGGACCGCCTACCTCCAAGCCGTATTGCCTTTGCAACTTTCGAACAACACGGGTGAGTTTCTCTGTTTCGTTTTCCGACCACGGCCCTTTTCTGCGTGCGGCCGAGGGACCGGACGTGAAGTCTCTCCAGCGGTCACGACAATTCAGTGGGGCTCGCTCGACAATCTTGGAGATCTTGACCCAGTCGTCTTCATGTTCAATCCACGCCCTGCAACTTCAGCGCACTTTGCAATTGCTCAGCTTACGCTCGAAGGGCCGCATCTTCATCTGGAGTCCAAGTTCCTTTCCATCCTGTTTGGTCGTGCATGCGCTTTGTAATGTCTTTGACGGAGCGCACAGGGCGACCAGGTAGTTTGCGCGCTGCAGAATGAGGTCAAGCTCTCAACCGCCACAACGTACCAAGCTTAACCCAAAAGTCTTTGTAAGGTGCACGAGCCGTATTGCCGCCTTTGCCCTTTGCAAACAAGATCTCAACAATGTTTGCGTCGGTAAACGTTGGCGCGCAAGGGTCTTTGGCCAATCTCGCCCACGCAAGTTTTTGTTGTTCCTGTCCGGTCAGAACAACCTCTATCGTACGCCACAGTACATACTAGTTTGAAGGCGTCTAAGTGCCTGTGAATGATGGCCCTCTCTTCTTGGGTCACCTTGCCTTGCTTCAATTTCACAACGCATCAGCGCCTGACGCGAATAATGACCTACAGCCAGCGTCCACCATGATTCTGATTTCCTCGTCTGTCATCCACCTCGACGCGAGTTCCTCATATCCTCGTTTTGGATCGCTTCCCACCGACGCGAGATAACGGTTCCTCTCCTCTTTGGGCATCCTCTTCTTCGGCACCCTTTTTACGCCTTTCTTCTTGCGATTTACCGTATCCTTGTAGGACGGAACCTCAGTACGAGATCGAACGTTATTGACTGGGCTCCCTGCCTCATCGCTCTCCGCATTGTTTCTACCGCCGCCGCCACTTGAGTTGTCGTTACCGTCCTCATTGAGGCTGGAGGCTGTCAGGCTGACACTGACGGCAGTGTTGCTGTCGATACCGTTGCCGATGACTGTATCCGCGTCCACAGGTCGATGCGAAACGTCGTCCCTCCCATCACCATCAGCCGAGCTAGGGCTATTGCCTGGAAGTTGGGTATTCTCCACTGATGGCGCCTCTGGAGCCACACTTGGATCAGCAGAATTGAAGGTCGACACCGCGAGAGAGTTTAAGCGAACGTCCGGGGTATGTGCTGAAGCTCCGCTTTCAACTCCTGGAGGGGTGTCTGGCGCCGGGGCTGTGGAGCGAGCTCGCTTTGGCGTGCCATCCTCACCAGTAGTGGGTGCTTTACGTTTCGGTCGATTGGCCACAGACGGACGTGGGGGCAAGCGAAGTGGGGTCTCTCGAAGTTGCCGCAAGCTCTTTTGCCTTGCAGACAACTTGGGACCACCAACCATAGTCGAGAACAGGGGAGTGGAGATGGGAACGGTCGCCAACTTTCCTAATCTCCCATACGATCTGAAGTGTAGGATCAAGCCTGCGCATCCTGAGCCTGACTGGTCGAGATCAAGTGGAGGTGGTGCGAGCGAAATATTTATCCGGACGGCCGGAGGACGCGTCTGTTCATTTGTGATGTTCCATGCTGATGCCACGCGGTAGGCCGCGAGGCTGGGAGTAAGCTTGGCAAGCGGCGTGCAGTTGCACAGTTTGCTCTGCGACCTTTGCCGTTTCTGGTGACACAATGTAACTGGCGGAGCCAGCGTCAGTGGTAGAGACGGGTATTACAGAGGTGTCAAGTCGCCGAGATCCAGAAGCGGTCGGAGAACAAAGCTAGGTTTATAGTTAACAGTCCTCGAGACCTGCCAGGAAGTCGTACACTGCTTGCCATGGGGCCAGGGGAATAGTTGCGGATGAGGCTTTCACTCTTCAGTAGTTGTGTGCTCTTGAGTGATCGTGGTTCACATGAGTGCCACACGGTCATTCTTGACAAAAATCCGGAACTGTCACCCGACCCAAGGTGCAAGCTTGTAACCTCACGTGCCCAAATTCAGCGATCACAGATCCATCCAAAGATGTCGGCGGCTGCGGCCGGCTTGGGCCAGTTGACAAAGCTACACAGCGCCGCGGCGTATGAGGCCAAGCATTGTGTGAGGCAGTGCAGTGCAACGCATGCAGCTACCGTACACTACTTATGCATTATGCGTTTTGCAATATGCACCACCGTACACCTTCACCGTGCAACGTACAGCCACCCCGTAGTCCCAGACGCTGTTGAGCGCTTGCCGGGCCGCGGCTCAGGGTCACATTCACTTGCCTGCCCTGGCCGGCCATTGCGGAATCAAATACGACGACCATTTGCGTCACACCCGCCCGCTTACACGCCGCCCAGCTCGCCCCCCAGGCCAGCCAGCCAGCCGCCCCCACATCCACTCGCTGCGTTCGACCTTGCACTCACAGATCGTAAGCTCGTACTCTGTCAAGACATCCCTCCATACACTACCGCGGCCACCACCCATTACACGAGCATCTGCCACATTGTAGCCGCACTGCTAGTTCTGTCCCCTCCCTCTTAACCTCTCGTCGTTGCTGTGCTTGGCACCTGTCCAAAGTCTCCACTCCCACCACGGTTACCAACCCCCAGTTTCTAATCTCGCTGTTCACCTCTTTCCCGAGGGCACCAACCTACATCGCCTCACATCCCCCATCAGCCCCAAGTAGGCCTGTACAAGTACACGTTCCTTTCATTTGCTTTGTTCTGTTCTGAACCGCAATGCTCAAAGGCGTAAAGGTATGTAACCCCAGCTCCCGCCACCCAGTACATTGCTGACTCAGTCACAGCAACTCTGGCCATCGTCATCGGCCCCGACGTCACAGACCAACAAGGAGTCGGCATCACCTACCCTCTCACCTTCGGCGTCTTACAACTTGGCTCTGGGTGGTCCTGCCGACCAGGCCACACCGCGTGCGGCAAACCAGCCTAATCCGTTTGAGTCAGCTCCCGGATCATCGCCCGCTCCTACGCTGGCCAAGGCCACATCGGCCCTCTCTCTCCATGGCCCCGGCTCACCTGCCGGACATGCGAACGGTGTGCGCACGCCAACGACAGTTGGTTTTGGACCTATTACTCCTGGTGCCTCCCAGCCGACAACCGGTGTGACGATTGGTGACACTCTCGACGGCGTCGGTGGTCTTGGCTTCGGCCTGCACGAGCCCCCCAAGATGCTCAAGGCACTCAAGGGCAGCGGCGCGCGCACACCTCATACCGACGGTGCTAGCACTCCCGTGGAGGGCGATGTGATCCAGGGATCCATTCGTGGAACTCTAAACGTCAAGCTCATCTCTGCGCGCAATCTCAATGTCTCGTCAGCATCCGAAGCCGACCCCCAACCTTACGTGGTCATGCAGTTTGAGCAGAACGAATTTGTGTCGCGGACACCCCATCCTGTCTCAAACCCTGCTCAGGTGGCTTTCACTCAGAGTCAGCCCCAGCCCATGAGTGGCCGCACTGCCTCTGGCAGCCTTGGTTCCATCACTCGCGCATTCTCGGATGCGATTGGGCGTAAGAAGGGCGAGACGAGCGGTGCACGCACACCAAAGACTGAGGAATCAACTTGGCTAGGGAGGCCTGGCCCTGGTGACCCCATTTGGAAGGAAGAAGTCACGTTGTGAGTACCCCATAAATGCAAGCAAGGGTTACACATGCTCATTCAACCAGTGACCTTACCCAACCGTCCTCGATTGTCTACGTATCGGTGTATGACCGTAACAAGGCGGGAGAAGGCTTCCTGGGCATGCTGCAAATCAAGCCCGTGCTCAAGGATGCCTTTACCTCTGACCAGTGGTACCAACTGGGCACACGCGGGGACGAGTCGGTGACTGGAGAGATTTGGATCCAAATGACCTTTACTGCTATCCGCAACAAGGTCCACCTTAAGCCCGCCGACTTTGAGTTCCTCAAGCTCATCGGCCGTGGAACGTTTGGGCGCGTCTTCCAGGTGCGCAAGCGTGACACGAAGCGCATCTACGCCATGAAGGTCTTGTCCAAGAAGGAGATTGTTGCCAAAAAGGAGGTAGCACACACAATCGGCGAGCGCAAAATCCTTCAGCGTTCGCTGGAGTGCCCATTCCTGGTGGGCCTTAAGTTCTCTTTCCAAACCGAAAAGGAGCTATACTTTGTCACCGACTACAAGTGTGGCGGCGAGCTTTTCTGGCACTTGCAGAAAGAGGGCCGATTTTCCGAGGATCGTGCTCGATTTTACATTGCTGAGCTTGTGCTGGCGCTCGAGCACCTGCACAAGTATAACATTGTGTACCGCGACCTTAAGCCCGAGAACATTCTCCTCGACGCAACTGGACACATTGCGTTGTGCGACTTTGGTCTGTCCAAGCCCGACCTCAGCAACGACCAGCTCACCAACACGTTTTGCGGTACTACCGAGTACCTGGCTCCCGAGGTGCTGCTGGACGAAAAGGGGTACGGCAAGCACGTTGACTTTTGGTCGCTCGGTGTTCTGCTGTTCGAGATGTGTTGCGGGTGGAGCCCGTTTTACGCCGAACAAACTCAGGAGATGTACCGACTCATCTGCTATGGCAAGATTCGCTTCCCGAAGCACGTCATTGGAGATGATGGCAAGCAATTCGTCAAGGGGGTGAGTACGACTGCGTTTGTCTGTAATCGTTGCTAACGAATATGCAGCTGCTCAACCGCAACCCGCAGAACCGCCTTGGCGCCAAACGGGGTGCAGCCGAGCTCAAGGAGCATCCGTTCTTCAAGAACATTGACTGGGATCTGCTGTACAAGAAGCAGATCACTCCTCCGTTCAAGCCCATCGTCGACTCGGACGAGAGCGTGGCCAACTTTGACCCCGAGTTTACCAACTCGTCATTGTCAGATGCAGGCATCAACATCCACGAGGATGAAAACTACATGCCCCAGCAACCTCCACGTCACGCCTATGTGGGCCCAGGTGGTAGCCTGTCCAATCCTTCCCACATGGGACAGGCAGCCATGGCCATCAAGCCTCAGCGGCCTCCAACCGCGCCTGCCAACGGTTCGCCTCTAACGAGTTCAGTACAGGAAAACTTCCGTGGTTTCACGTACACGGGCGAGTCGCTCATGGTAAGCATCCGCACCCATCACGTTGGCGACGCCGCTGACTCACGTTAGCCGACATCGTTCCTTGCAGACCAAGGCATGCAGGATGTTGAGGAAGAGGACAACGAAGAAGCCGTGGACGACGACGACGAGTACTCGGACGAAGATGAGATGGAGGGGCAGCGGACGCGCCGCCAAAGTGACGTTGAAATGGAGTAGCGACGTCATGATCGCCAGCGTTCATCTTCCATCAGGTGCGAGTAGCAGAGATCGATTGTCGGAGGAAATAGCCAGAAACCAGAAGTATAATTCGAAACCTAGTGCCCGCACTGCACAGCACCCAACCGCCATTCTTATGGAGCGCCTCGTCACTCCTGTACCACCATAGTCTTGGGCGTGTGGTCTTGTGCCTCGAGCTCGTGTATCTGTTGGAGCATGGATGGTGTTGCACGCGACATGATAGCACGGTGGCGTTTGCAGGAAGGATGCCTCACTCACGGCCTCACGGCCTCACGGCCTGCCGGCGACGAGGGGTTTCAACAATTTGACTCGAGCAGTATTTCTTGCATCCTGTGTGTGTAAAGTGCACATGTATCGTTGCTGCCCAGCGCTGCCCTCTGCATGGTCGGTATCTAGTACTAAACGGTCGAGGCCGAGATTCCGGATTGGCACGTGGCGTGATCCGCCGCAAGCGCCGGCCGAGTCGATCACTTTGGCGGCGGTGGTGAGCCAGGCCCCGCCCGCCGCGAGCCCACCAGCCCACCAGGCTACCAGCCCATGGTTAACTCGACAGAAGCTCGACCGCTTCCCCGGTCCGCCTCCCAATACAAAGTCTTTCTGTTTCTTGCCCTTCTCCTACACCTCACCAACTCTGCTTTGACCCTCAAATGTCTATTCTCTCCACTGTTTCACTTGCTCGCTTTGCTGGCTCGTCGGCGGCGCGGGCGATGCCACGCATGCTCGGCGCTGGCCCCACTGCCGCTCGCACTTCGCTTGCCCTGGGCGGTCTCAAGCGCAAGCACACGGCGCAGCCCATGCGCGACGTCATGACTGGCGAGACCATTCAGACCCCCGACATTGACGTGAGTTGTTGTTCGAGCATGTGCTGCAGCTCTTGAGCTGCTGAGTTGTGTGTGGGGGATGAGAGGATGAGATCGCGCGACGAACCTCTCGGGCGTGTTATAATCTTGGCAGATACAGTATTGACGTTACAGGTGTCGCTTCTCTCTGTTGAAAAGACCAAGAACCCCAAGACCAAGCCTCCCAGCTCCAAGCTCGTGTTTGGCCACACCTTTACCGACCACATGCTTACCATCCCTTGGAACTCGGCCAAGGGATGGGGCACTCCTGAGATCAAGCCTTGTGAGTTTTGCAGTCTTGGACAACGGCCAGGAGGATAATCGGTTGTGCTCTAGCCGGGTTATCAAGTAGCTAACTCTACTAGACCAGCCCCTCGTTCTGGACCCATCCTCTACAGTCTTCCACTACGCCTTCACCCTCTTCGAGGGCACAAAAGCGTACAAGTCGGACGACGGCACTGTTCGCCTCTTCCGTCCCGACATGAACATGGCTCGCATGAACAAGTCGGCCTCGCGTATTGCCCTTCCCAATTTCGACGGCGAGGCTCTCACCGAGCTCATCAAGAAGCTCGTCATGATCGACACGGACTGGATTCCCAAGGACAAGGGATACTCGCTCTACATTCGTAGGTTTCCAGGCTAAGATTTCTGGATGAACAGAAATTGACAACCAGGCCCTACCCTTATTGGCACTCAGGAGGCTCTTGGTGTCGGACCTTCGTCTGACGCCCTCCTGTTTGTTATTTGCTCGCCGGTTGGCCCTTACTACGCATCTGGCTTCAAGCCCGTCCAGCTTTACGCAACTACCGAGTTCGTCCGTGCTGCTCCTCGCGGTACTGGTGGTTACAAGCTCGGCGCCAAGTGAGTTGCTTGCTGGTTTGGTCCGTGTTTTCTGTTCTGACTGACTTTTTAGCTATGCACCCGGCGTTGTGCCCCAGAAGTATGCCGCTCAGCAGGGCTATAGCCAGAACCTCTGGCTTCTAGGCGAGGAGCACGAGCTCACCGAGGTCGGAACTATGAACTTGTTCCTTGCATTCAAGAAGCCTGATGGCAGTGAGTCTATAGCGCAGCTATCATGCGATCACGACGCTGACTTTGCAGCCACCGAGCTCGTCACTCCTCCTCTGGGCGACATTGTCCTGCCTGGTGTGACTCGTGACTCGGCGCTCCAGCTGGCTCGCGACCACGCATCGGGCAAGGTCAGCATCCCAGGTCTTCCCGAGAAGCTCGAGGTCAGCGAGCGCAAGGTCGTTATGAAGGACGTGGTCGAGGCCGAGAAGAACGGTACTCTTGTCGAGGTGTTCGGTACTGGTACCGCTGCCATTGTTTCGGCCGTCGACAAGATTGGTTACGAGGGCCGCGATATTATTATTCCTTGCGGCCCCGCTGGCCAGGGAATGGGTGACATTGCCAAGGGTCTTCTCGACCGCATGAGTGCCATCCAGTCGGGTGAGGTCGAGCACGAGTGGAGCGTCATTGCCAATGACGCTTAAAGTGTCTCCCTCAACGACAATTATAACGCACAAAGACGAGCATATCTTTGAGTGGATCCTTGATAAGAGACCCGCATGCGCAGGTCATGCGGCATTTGTTTCTCACCAGGGCAAACGTCCCCTCATACCAGGTTATTTAAAACATCGCACGTTGTAGTGTGGCGCGCAGCATTGGGGCCGATGCATTTCATACTTCATTTCATACTTGACATTTCAGGTCCTACATCGACACTAGTCGTGGGGAAAGTATGAACTGTACGCATTGAGCGCCGCTTGCCCGCCCAGGTGGACGTAGAGGACATTGGATCCGGGCTTGATTGCACCCTCCTTGACGAGCTGGATCATACCAGCCATCGACTTGCCTTCGTACACGGGGTCGGTGATCATGGCATCGGCCCTGGCTGACACTTGTTTGGGTCAACATCGACAATCCTACCTACTTACATTTGATAGCCTCAATTGTTTGATCATCAGGAATTCCGTAGATGCCAGCGTGGAACCGCTCGTCAAGAATAATTGCTTCGTCAGGAATCTCCAGCTCGTTGTCGAGGAGTTGGGCAGTGTTTCGGGCAATGCGCGCAACCTGGGCCTTTGTAGCCTCAGGCTTGCCACTGGCATCAATGCCGATGACCTTGCGTCCCTTGCCCTCTGCAACGGCGCCGACAATCAATCCAGCATGAGAGGAGCCAGTGACGGAGCAGACAATGAGGGTATCAAAGTAGACACCAAGCTGCTTTTCCTGTTCTGCTAGCTCGACCACGAAGTTTGTAAAGCCAAGACCGCCGAGCTCGTGATCGGAGGCTCCGGCGGGGATGTAGCTAAAAATGGTAAACAGTATGCTCGCAGGCTAACTCTCACTATGGCTTGCCACCTTTATCCTGGACGCTCTTGAATGCGGCTTCAGTGGCAGCTCGGTGGCCAATGTCAAATTGTTCCTGGTTCAGGCGGACGTCTCCACCCATGATGCGCGACAAGAGAATGTTACCCGTCTCGGCGTAGAGAGGTGGGTCAATGGGCACCCACTTTTCTTGTACAGTTACGGCTTTCAGTCCGCTGGCGGTGGCAACGGCCGTCACGGCACGAGTGTGGTTGCTCTGTACACCGCCAACCGATACCAAGGTGTCGCAGCCCTGCGCTTTGGCTGCCGCCACAAGGTACTCGAGCTGGGCATAAGCCTTGGAAATGAATGAAACACAGGAATGAATAACTTGCCTTGCGAACCTTGTTGCCTCCATAGGCAAGACCAGAGTTGCAGTCATCACGTTTAGCCCAGATGTTGACCTTGCCCCCAAGAGCTTTGGTCAGACCAGGAAGGCGCTGGATGGGGGAGGGGCCAAACTAGCAAACGTCAGCCGCAAAGCCGGCACAGTTGTGAAGACACAATGATTGGTGATAGATAAGTCCATGGCACTCACGAGGAAGGACTCCTTGGGGATGCTTGCCAGCTTCTGCTTGTAGGTTGCCGACATGTTGGAGTGCGACGACGAAGAGATGCGATAGAACAAAGGAAATGAGAAGCTCCTTTTCTAACAGACAGCTCAGGCCTCTCTGGATATATGGATAGTCAGATCAAGTGGGCACGAGTTGTGGGGCGAGCACGTAGAGGTTGCCGGCGTTGACGCGGTCCCCTTGGGCGACGAATCTCGGACCGTTCGGGGTTCATGGGAGCCAAGACACCGACTCATGTGGTAAATGTGGACAGATTGGCTACCTCATTGTCACAGGATTGTTGCATTTAGCTTGAAACGCAATTCAGACATAAGGTCGCTAGAGGCTGGAGCATGTTCTACTGTTGCAAGGGTTGTAAGCGGGCCGACCTCACAAGCAATGTGCACTAGGATCGGCACAGGCAACAAGCATCCATATCTGGATCGGGGTACTGTTTATTATGTGCATAACCCCTTGCCATATTTGCCATGACTTGCCCGATTGCCCGCTCCGCTGCCCAAGTCACCCTTCAAGGCGGGCAATTTATATTTGCTTTGTATACCCGTACAAGCGCACAAGCGCGCGACATCGTGACCCTGCCACGGCCTATTTGTACCCAGTGGCCAGTGGCCAGTGGCGCGTTGCTCGGTGTCTTGTGCATGGCAGAAGGCCGTGTTTTGCCAAACCGTACGTGCTATTGGGATACCGGACTAGTAAGGGCCGCAGCGGTTCGCATAGGACCACTGCAAATATTATCTATAAAGGCTCCCAGAAACATAAGCGTCGTTTGATACAGTACTGCTACACATTGATTACCCACGTCCATTAGGATAGGCTGCTGCCATACTGGCTGCGGTTAGGTGTGCACTTTGCGTGGGTGACACTCCCGGTTCAGCGACGCCAGCTCCGCTTGCTCCTCCGCCAAGTGCACGCGCGCTCGCTGCGTTGTACAGCCCGCCATCGGCTGCAGCCCATGGTAGTTCCATCCCAGCCCATGGGAAATCACCGATGAAAAAATCAATATCGGCGCCAAACGAGTGGCTTCCACTGGGCTGAGGATGTCCTGCTGCCCAGGCATTTGCGTCAAACAAGGCAGAAGCTCGGTGCAGTCCGGACTGCGTGTCGACTGGCCCCGACGGTGTCTCGCTGGACGAGTAAGATCCTTGGCCGCGGGATCTGCAGAGCCGGCGAAGGTAACGTGCATGCAGGGCCGGAGACGAGTTGGGATACGGGCTGGCATCATCGAGGGTGACTGCGACCTTGAGAATAAGGTCGCGAGTGTACTCGACCTCTGCTGCCTCAAAGTCGTACAGCTCTGGTGTGCGACACAGAGTCCACAAAAATGTTGCGGCATACAGTGCAAAGTGAAGCAGCGTGTCCGAGGCAAAAGTTATTTGCGCCTTGTCAAGATCGTGGAAGCGGAGAAGCACGGTCGAAGCCAGGTTGAGACAGTGATGGAAGGCAGGAATCGAACGAAGTTGGACGGCGCTCGACGGGCCAAGCGAGGGCATTGCCGGTGGGATGCGCTCCTGGGGGGCGATGCGCAATGTTTGATTCAGAATCATGAGGTTAAGGTTGAGGGCTAGTGCCGAGTACCAAACGCGGGGCTTGTGCACATATGCAGGAGTACCTCCGGCTAAGAATTGTCAAATTCCGATCGGTTTGTCATGGAAGGCACTTACCGTCAATGATCTCACGAATCCAGGCTTCCGAAGTTACTTCAAGCTCCCTGTTCATCGTCTTAGTGACGGTCGAGAGCATGAGGGCACTTGGGTTTTCAGAGTCGTTCAACAGTTCGCGGTACTGCATGTAGCGGCAACGGAGGTCGGAGCTGAAGGTGATGAACGTGTCCATGAGCAAGTGCTCGGGCAGAGCGTGCTTCAACCAAAACATGCTTGTCGAAATCAGCGGGTCATGGTATGAAATGAGCATTGGCTGCCGGAACTGCATGAGAAAGATTGAGCTGACAGAGAACAGCGCCATCCTGTGCGGTCAGACAACATGCCGAGGATGCGCAACCTACCATAGACGTTGCCTATGCCGGAGCTCGCGCTTTTCGGAATGGCTCATGCGCGCAACCTCAGCCGCAGGAGGGTTCCGGCCAAGGTCGAGCTCCTTTGCAAGCACGATGATCTGGGCACAGTTAATATACAACGTTTGATCTAGCGCCGTGGCCTACTTACTCGGCTAAAGTAGAATGCCGGCTTGTCATCATCCGGCTCCTTCCAGAGACATAACGCCGTCACTGCTTGCACAACCTCTATCGAACTGACAGCCTCCGCAAAGGCCCACATGATATGGTCGCGAGCGAGAATGGCGATTTGACGATGGACAGTGTTCTCAACAGGGTTGACTTCTGGGCGGTAATCAGGAAGCGGCACTGCGTTCATGTACCGTGATGCAATGCACAGAATGACTGTGTACAGGAAAGTCGAACTCTGTCGGACGTGATCATGCGTTTGCACCACAGGATCAAGAATGGGCATTGCGACGTTGTAGTTTTGGATAAACAACTGGAACAGAGCCCGGGCATCGTCAATGGTGAGATACCCAGCGGTGACGGGGTCAGAGATAAATGCGCCCGATGCATCACCGCCGTTGGTTGCCGTGGCATGCGGCGGGGCATTGGGTTGGCCACGGCTAGACGGGCGATGGTCAATGCCGCTGGGACGGTGACGGTCAATCTCGCTGGCGGCAGCAATGTCGGTTTCGGCATCGGTGTAGGCGTCTGATCCATCGTCGCCATCCCATGGTTCCGAGTGTACCATGCTGCGTAGTGACATGGACGCCGGAAGCGTAGGGCGCGCAGAGTCCCGGGACGCGCTTGTGCTGGCACCGTGATGGTCGTGCTCACGGGTGGGAGGCTCCAGACTCATGAATGGATATCGCGAAACACCGGAAAATAGACCGCGGTCAGGCGAGTTGCGGTTCCAGTATGCGTTTCCCGCCGCTCCATGCATAGGACGGGTGACTGAAGATGGCGCAGAAGACGATTCCATGGCCGCCATTTTTGCTGGGGCAAGAGGGATGTGTCCAGCCAAGAGCTCGCTCTGGGGTCTAGACCTCGATGAGCTTGTGACAAACATGGCACACTTACGGATTCTTACGCTTCCGGCCCCTGTTGTGCTTTTTGAAGACGCACTCAAGAGACATGCGAACGCAGCGCGCGCATGGCTTGACATGTTCGGGGTCGTCGGGGGCTGGGTGGCAGCGGATCTGTTTGCATTGTCAGCTAAAACGGGGTGGACGGATTATGGTAGGTTGCCGACCTACTTTGTGCCTGCGACACTCGTTGCATGCTTGAGAGCCACGCTCCACTACCCGAATCTTCGGCTTGGATGAATCATTCGGCGGTGAGCTGGCCTTGGAGTCTGGCGAGCTAGTGCCGGCTATATGCGCGCCGGCGTGGTGATCCATCGTGCAGATGCTGGAGGTGTCGGGCACAGAGGCAATGTGAGGGATGGTATGGAGTAGGGGTAGCGATGAATGGAAGTGAAATCCCAACGGCGGTACCTTGGATGAGAGCGAGGATGGATGGCAAATTGAATTGAGCGAGCAGTGTGGAGAGCGGTTGTAACAATTGCAACAACGGTGATCAAAAGGGAAGATTGTAAACGGCTACGCATGCAGGTCCAAAGCCGAGGGCCGAGCCTTTAATCGTGCCCCCCTGATTTCATTACAGCCTGTGTGGGGCGTTACAGCGGGGCGGTCAAACCAAACATGATCATTCCCGATTGTGCATTGCAGCTGCATGGCAAAAGCCGAGAAACCTGGTGCATGCACGGCTCTGCTCATGCTTGGAGAGAGGATACAAGCTGGCAATGAAAAACCTCTACAGGTCTGCACGGCGAAAAGACGCAAAGTGGCAGCTGACCATGGAGCTAGCAAAGTTCGGCCTTCAGTAGGTTGCCGGGGCGGCCGGGGACAATCGACGGTGCGTGGATCCGTGGATTTAGCCAGTCATGGCTCGTGGGGCGTCACAGCCTCATGGGCTAATGCCTCCACGGCGCGGCGGCCATGCGTCACCGTGGCGTAGTTTGGCATCAACATCCATAGTCTTGCAAGCATGGCAGGCTGGACTCACATATTGAAATGACAAGTTGGCTTGATCCGGCCCACACCGGCCGAGCCTAAGGGAAGGGGCCGCACTTTACCGACTCGCTCGCCAAGTTGCCCTGGTTGCCCAAATGTCTCTACAACTGTATCGTCTCGACTCGAGCGACTTCCCACACATAAGTGCTGCCCACTTGCGTTGCTTTTGCTCGTTTGTCCACTACGCCCAGTCACTTATTCCCCATGTACGACGTACTTGTTCTCGGTGCAGGCGGTGAGCTCCCCCATCTTGTCATGGCACGCATCGCCCGCTCATTCAGGTAGTGTATGGCCTGTCCATTGCGACCGAGCTCGCCAACCGTGGCCTGCGCGTTGCCATTGTCGCCCGTGATCTCCCCGAAGACCAGTTCAGTACCGGGTTCGCAAGCCCGTGGGCGGTGAGTAAATAGCAGCAGAAGCAGGCGCAGCTTGCGCGCCAAGCCCATGAAATCTAAGGGGGCGGCAGTCGGAGCATCGGCGGCACAGAGACAGCGGCGGTTGCCAAGGTTTGCTGCGACTTTGCAGGTCCTGCGCGCCAAGACGAGCTAGACGACGCAAGGCAGGCGGCGAAACCCATCATGGACTCCAGCCGGCTCGTTCTCGGCGCATTTCATCTGCACCGAGCAACCAATCGTGCCCTGTGATGCCAGCCGCGACATCCCCGGTCCTGTTCCAGTCCCGATCTCATCGGGGAGTCCGAGATATCACTGGTTTAAACAATGTTAATGCGAGCTGACTATGTGTGCAGGGCTGCAACTGGTGCACTTTTGAGGACAGGGGCGACACGCCCGCGGCCGAGTGGGATGCAATCACATTCAAAGCGCTCAGCCGCCTTGCAGAGGAGCATCCCAATTTGTGCAAGCGCATCCCGTTCATCGATCTGTGGAGCGAGGACCGCGGCTTGCCCTGGTACCACGATCTTGTGTTTAACGTGAGTGCAGGCAGCCGAGACTGTGCACAAGGAGCAGATGATAGTCCGCCAGCCAACAGGTAGCTGACCTACAGACGCGCTACCTCAAAGGAACCTCGGCGACTCCGCTGCCTGGCGGATTCCCGTACGGTGTCGGCTTTGACAGCTACGTTCTGCATGCTCCCAACTATCTCGCGCACCTCGCCAAGGGCTTGAGGGCGCGTGGGGTCCCCATCATTAGGCGGCGGCTGGCTTCGCTGGATGAAGCCTTCGACCTGCCCGAGGTGGGAAGCGTCAACCTGGTGGTTAACGCGCTTGGGCTCGGCAACAAGACGCTCATCGGTGTCGAGGATGCGAAAATGTACCCCGCCCAAGGCCAGACGGTGCTCGTCAAGGCGCCTTTGGTTAACACTTGCACGATGAGCACGGGTGATGCGGCAGCTAAAAAGGCCACGAATGGTACGTCTGCCATGGTGTATGTCTCTGACTTGATAGCAACAGACGAGGCCATTGCATACATTATCCCTCGTCCCGGTCCCGACGGCCACGTCGTGTGTGGTGGAACATTTAACAAGGACAATTGGTGCACGCAACCGTCGCTCAAGGAGGCCGAGCGTATTCTGAAATCGTGCTATGACCTCGACCCCCTTCTCGCGGGTCCAGGCGGCAAGTCGTGGCGCGATATTCAAGTCGTCAGCCACAATGTCGGGCTGCGCCCGAGTCGTGAGGGCGGTGTCCGTCTCGAGCTGGAGCGTCGTACCGTCGGCGGAGCAAATGATCACAAGGCGCTTGCGCCCAGATCCCGAAGTGCTCACGCACGCGACGTAACTGTCGTCCATGCCTATGGTCCCGGTGGAACTGGATACCAGAGTAGCATTGGGCTCTCCGTCAAGGCGGCAGACCTTGTGCTCGGGGAACTCCATGCCGCGCCAGAGGCGTCCAAGCTGTGAGGCAGACTGTGCAGCACTTGAGCCAAACTGTAGCTGTAGCAGCAGAATGCACAATCTTTCCAAGACTACTCTGTACAACATTCAAGCCGACCACACTTAAAGTGCGTATCGGAAACTGAGGTTCTCCATGTCGGTCCTATCCACAAAATCATCGTGGTGCTGTTCACCTACGGATCCTTCGAGCATCTGCAGACGATCACGACGAGCGTTTTCTCGCACGTAGTGGCACCGCAAAGCAAAGCACAGCGGGATGGCAGTCGCAAAGCAACAAATGCACGCAAGCATGCCTGAGCGGTACGGCGGCGACTCGGTAGAGACGAACAAATGGGGCCCGATAATGTTTCCGACCGCGTACGCGATGAAGTTCATGCTGCCAATGACGACCCGCTTCGTGTAGCCCGTGACATTTGCGCCGGGGGCTGCAAAGCAAAGCCCTAGAGCCGCGACGTAAGCGGCAATGATGTAATAGCCAAATACTGACGATCAGCACAGCACTGAGACACACACTCACACAACGCGCCATCTCTGCGTGTCGAGTACTGGATTATACTACCAACGAGGGAGGGCACCATCTATCGATCAGTACGTCTAGGATTGAGTCGACTCACGTAAGCCATCATGCAATAGCAGCGCACGTTCTTGAAGCGCCTGGCAATGTATGCGCAGCTCAGAGGCAGAATGATTTGCATGATGGACTGAGGCAGGCCCATGAGAATTGTTTGAAAGGCATTGTAACCATACGATTGCAGCTGGTGCGGTCAGCTCCATTTTGCGCCTCAGCTCACGATGAGATGCAGAAAGTTTGCGATCCCGCCGTTGGGAATGGTAATGCACAGAACAATGGTGAAATAGCCCCAGCCTTGTGGATCTATCCACGGGCACAGTGCCTCTTTGACTTGGTACCACTTCCAAACCTTGCTGTGCAAGCTGCTCTTATTCCCTCGAACACGTTCGAGAGCCAAGCGTTTTTCGTGCGCAGAGAATTTACTCCAGGTCTCTGGGGATTCTGGGCACATGATGATGAAGAGGACGCCGAAGCAAAGTGTGATGGCCCCATTGAGGATAAATATCCATGCCCAGCTTGGGATGCCGTCGACCGAAACGTGACCCATGGCGTACGATATCAAGGCGCCCGTAAAAGACCCAAGGCCGTTGCAGCAGTACCACAGGCCGACGCGCAAGGGCTGTTCCTCTCGTTTGTAGAACCGCGACACCAAGAGCACAAATCCGGGTGTGATCAACGATTCGGACATGCCTAGGAGCGTTCGGAGAGCGGCCATACCGGGAAAGGACCGTGGCGCAGCCATGCAGAGCAACAGCACGCCCCAGGCAAAGATCATGCAGCTGATGGTCTTGCTTACGGGAAGACGCTGCAGCAGCCACCTTTTTTGTCAGTAGTGTCATGTGTCTTGGCAACTCACGACCCAGGAAACTCGAAGCAAAGGTATCCAATAAAGTAACAGCTCCCGAGCCACGAGAAATCTCGAGACGTGAGATTCAGATCTTTGCGAAAGTCAAAGACAGCGGCATAACTTGTGCGTCAATATGCTTGCACACAGATCTTCATAAGGAAGGGAGAACAGATAGAGTGTGCACGCTGACCCCGTCACCACCGACGCACACCGCTGACCGCGAGGTCATGGTGATCTCATTGACAAGATTGAATAAACTCACCTCATGGCTGAACGATCAATGTACTGGAGTGTGTACGCTGCCATTGTGAGAGGCATCAACGTCTGGTTGTCAACATTCAGACTCTGCTAAGGAAACTCCTCACCCAGTCCAGCTTGCGCAAGATTCTCCTGTCATCTTCTGCTGAGAGTTGGATCACGGGGAGGTCATCGACGTCGATAGCCTTTCCATCTGCAAAGTCCTGAAGGGTGTGTTCGTTTGACCCAACACCGTCTTCGACTGCCCGGACCTGGGAACGATTACGGACCATGACCGTAGAGTCAGGCAACAACATCGAAGGAAACACTCATACTTTGCCGAAGAACACGTTCGAGTCAAAGTCTGAGGTGATGAGTTTGAGGCAGAGCACCTAGCCAGGTAAACAGCTCACAATCACAAATTGTGGCTGCAAGCATCTCCGGGGCGTGGAGCAGGGCTAGTTCCCGAGTCACGTGATCATCCCCAACATGTCGTAAATCTCGCTCATGGCAAGATAAAAGTCTAACACGACAAGTGGTGAGTGTTGGTAGAGACAAGGGCTGTCCTGGTTCACACTACTGGGAGAGCACTCGACCTGATGAAAGGCTAACACCTCGTTGACGGCAAGACGGTGAGTCTTAGCTGAGACAAGGACGGTCCGTTGCCCACTGGCAGAGCACTCCATTTAGCTTGAGGTTTTCACAGTAAACTCCGCGCGTGCCCATCATGCAGCTTCGTGGGCGCCAGGCCCAACAGCTAAGCCTCTTTGCACCATAACCTCGTTGCAACCGCGCGGATCGTAATCGCGAGCTCGGGCATAGCTAACAGCCGCAGCCTTCGCCGACATCGTCATTCTTAAGTTCTTAAAAGCCCCACTCTCACGTGACGTTTGTTGACCGAGAGTGAATGCCGAGACGCCGTTCTCCACCTCTTGCTCCGACGGCGCCTTTGAACGCCGAAGTTCTGTACAAACCATGCAAGCGGTAGAGCCGTCGGGTGAAAGGCCGACGTTGCTCCTTTCCTTGTTGGGTCAGCCAATTCCATACGGCGTAAGGTGGAGCCTGGCCGAGTCCTGTTTCTTCCAACACCTCCAGCACCATGCCCACAACTACTGGCCCGCCAACGACCAATATAGGCCGCGATGAGATGACAGGAGACCAACTGGCCCGTCCGGGCAGCGAAAGGGTTTCGGCCTACACTCGATATGGCCCACTCTTGGGAGGGCGAGTTAAAAACGGCTGTCAAGTGTTTCTGAGTGCGTTTTGACGTGGAAAAGATTATTAACGCTCCTAGACGTCCCATACGGCCTTGAGGTGACGCGCTGGGAAGACCCGAAGCCGTTGCCAAAGCCGTTTCGCTATCGCAAGGACGAGTATACAACTGACAGTCTGTACTGTGCGCAACCTACGCGACCTTACACTTTACAAGGTGAGCCAAGCAGGCGGTCCCCGCTTCAGCCCCACGGTTTACTGGGGACACTAACACCCCAGTCCCGGTGCGCGATCGCCTTGGCCTCGGCCAACCGACCGAGAACCCATTCTTTGCCGACATTTACGTGCCCAAAGACGTCGACCTCACCAAGCGCAGCTGCCCGCAACCACGGCGCCTCCTCCCTGTGCGAGTCTTCCTTCATGGGGGCTTTCTGCAGTTTGGCACGACAAGTGGGCAGCATTACAACCAACAGTTTTTCGCCTCGCAACACTTTGGCGAGGTCCGAGTCTTGCTGGGTCACCGCCTGTCAGTCTTTGGGTTTTTGGCTTCAGAGTCACCGCCCGTCGATGGCAATTTTGGCTTCAAGGACTGTTGGTTGGGGTTGGAGTGGGTTCGCGACAACATTGCCGCGTTTGGCGGAGACGCCGAGCAAGTTCACATTTCTGGGCTCAGCGGCGGCGCACACGTAGTTCACCAACTGCTACATCGCGCCGCACGTCTTGCACCTCAACGGGCGCCCTTTGTCTCCGCGCTTCTCCAGTCAAATGCCGTTTTGAGTGACCCTCTCCTGCCATCTGACAGGAGCGAACAGTTTGCTGCCTTTTGTGACGAGCTCGGGGCAGACCCGGCTTCACCCACAATCCTATCCGATCTCCGTGATACGGACAAGTACCCAACCGAAGCCCTGATTGCGGCAGTACAACGCATGGGCCTGCAGAGCACCTTTCGAGGCGTCGCATCACCCGACCGGTGGTTACACCCGGACCAAATGGACTATCAGCGACGTGGAGGTCTCGGACGCGACCTGTTGGCAGCAGGAGTACGTGTAGTTGTGGCAGGGGATGTGCGGGACGAGGACTGGTTTTACCAAGGGGTCCACGAGTGCCGGAGAGTGGAGGAATTGTTGCCCAACGTCGCTCGGTACTATCCAGAAGACCTGGCGCAGGCTCTCCTCGACTCTTATCCCACGCTTGACGCAAATGCTCCACCCGAGGCGGTACAGGCGCGGTTAGGTCGAGTGCTTGCAGACGGGCAGGTGCATCTCCCTGTGCGGCTTCTGGCTTCGGACCTTGCCAAGGCTGGTTTGCCCAGCGTGCGCTACACTGTAGAGACAACCCCGAGTCTGATGGGCCACGACGGCCACGTCACTCACGCGTCCGATCTGCCATTCCAGCATCTCCGCCTGAGCGTGCTCACACCCGAGGAGACGGAATCAGCTCTGCAGTGGCACGCCGCTGTCACGGAGGCGATTACGCCGGCGCTAAATGAAAGTGGTCAATTCGTCCAGCGTGAGGACACAGAAGTTTTGCTCATGAACAAGCGCGGGGAGACGACCTGGACGTCCGATTGGCGCTGGCCGCTTTTGAAGGCGGCGGAGAGGCAGTCCGCGGTTTGTAGTAAATGTTGCACAAGGTCAGTCTGTAAATGTATAGGATACGTGTGTTGGGGCCTCGTGGGCTGCTGGGAGGAAACACACCGGATTCTCACATGTCTATACGCGCTTCGTTGGGTCGTAGCTCGGCGGTGCCTCCTCCTCGGCCTCGACCTCCTCGGCCGGCCGAGTCTGGTGGACGACTAAGAACTGTCACTCCACGGCCCTTGCCTCGCTTGCCCTCTGCGCTTACGCTGGCTCCTGGAGTGGCACCGCTGCCTTCTCCAGTGTCCCCACCTGCACCTGCACCTGCAGCGACTCCTTTCCCCTTGCCTCGCTTGCTCTCTGCACCTACGCTGGCTCCTGGAGTAGTGCCACTGCCTTCTCCGGGGTCTCCACCTGCACCTGCAGCGACTCCTTTCCCCTTGCCTCGCCCTTTACCTCGACGACCACCCGACTTGCTGTCCTTGCTGGGACCGTCTTCCGTGGCTCGAGCTGCCTGACTGGATTCCGCGTCGCCCGCAGCCGACTTGCTGCCATCCTTTCCTCCGTCCTTGTCCTTTGCCTTTGCCTTGCTCTTGTTCTGAGCCGGGCGCTTCTTCTTCTCCTTGTTGCCGTCCTTGGTAGCACTACCTCCCGAGACTTCGTCGGCCGGGCCAACATAAACCTCGCGCCCCTTGCCTGCTACCATGACGACCGACGGCCCACCCTTTTCTTTTGGTGCGCGCTTGGATGCCGCGTCGTTGATGGCAGCGAGAGCTGCTGCTTTGGCGCCGCCCTCCTTTTCTGCCTTGTCTGCCTTGGCAGCAGCCTTATCCTTTTTCTTCGCAGACTTGCTCTTGCTCTTGTTCGCAGCCGCTCGCAAGGCATCGAGCAGCGGCGTTGTTGTGGGCTGGGGAACGGCAACTAGAGTGTCAGTGGACGGCGAGTGCACATGCTCACCAGAGGTCTCCAGAGGTGGCTTGGGAATCACAATCGCGAGACTGTCGAGGAAGGACATGAAATCCGGATCTACAGTTAGCCCACGAGCCCACCAAGGATACACACCATCGTCAATGGTACCCTGCCGTTGATCGGTCTTGGCCTTTGCCTTGAACGGCGTCTTCTCAACTGGGGCATACTCGACAACAGCCTGATACTCGGCACCTAAACTGTCAGCTCAGCGAGCTCCGGGCGAGCCTACCTGCTTTGGACCGAAAGAGGTGTCCATCAAAGCCTGCATGGAAAGCGACGAGCGCGTCTGGACTCGACATGAGGACGTAGGCTCGTGAATGAATTGGATGCCCGCCATAGCTGTGCTGTGTCAGCTCAGTTCCCTTTCCCGTTGCTGCTCTTCACATGTAGCCCGCAGGTGCGCCAGGCTGCCCCACTCACTTGTCACCTAGTCGTCCCGGCACATAGCGACGCCAGACACTCTTGCCGTCGTCAACGAAAGGGCACACGACGTTCCAGAATGTGTCTGCTGGAAGTGTAGGAGGTAGGCGACGAATGACGAGTTTGAGACGCGGAGCTGGCTTTGACATGGTGGAGGTTGTGATGGCGAATGTGCAGAGAAAAAAGCCAGATGTTGTTGAACAGTGTTGTGCAAGAGCCGCACGGGCAGGGGGAGAGATAGATGTGGCGCAGCGCAGAAGAACAGGCGGTGGCAAGAGGGCGCTGCGCCAGTTGAGCCAGTGTGTGTGCGAGTAAACGGAGTGGAGGGATTCAAAAGCCAACAACCAAAGTTCACCAAGCTGCGTCATTTTGTTGTTTCAGTATCTCCTCTCTGTCTCCTCAACTCTTTCGCGTTCTATACCCCGCTCCCTTGCTTTCATCATGGCTGCAACACAACCAGCATCTGTAACATTTCAAAACATCTACTATGAGCGTGTGAGCCTTGGATCCTGTACGCCCGAGCGTCGTGTGCTAACCTGGCGTCGCCCTTTAGAAAACCGCAACAGCCCGCCCATGCTATGTCTGTCGCCGTCCGACGCAGGTCGTACTTGCGACGCTCAAGTCTGAAGACTTTTTGTATACCTGTGAGGGTCACTTGAATGACGTGTGAGCACTCGGTCTTGGTTGGCATGCGAGCCATGGCTAATCGTCGCCTCGTTGACTCACTGCTGGTACATCTCTCCAGTGGATTGTAAGTGAACAATCTGTGCCAGGACGGCCGTTCTCACACCTGCAGTGCAACGCAACTGGCAGCTCCGCCTCCAGGTCCGAGCCAAGAGGATATTCGAAAAGTAGTGCAAGAGTACAACGCGCGCGAGAACCGCAAAGCCGACAGGGCAAAGGATAAGGACGACAAGGACGACAAGGACAAGGAAGACAGCAAACCGTCGTCTCCGGCACCAATGTCCCCTACGTCTGCTGTTGCTGCTGGCATCCCATCGGCTCCAGCAGTTACACATCGCAAGTTTGCCCTGCATCGCTCTTTATTCGACAACAGACGCGCCGAGTTGAGACGACGTGAGCAGAGCACGCGTGCTAAGGAGGTGTCCAAGGGTGAGTGAGTATGCGTTTTCGTTGCACTAAATGTACAGGCTTGCCCCAGGTCCCTCGAGGTTCATTCTAACGCTTGGTCCAAGTGCCCAGATCGCCGGGTGCATATTGTGTACAAGTATGAATACAATGTTGACTCTTACTTTCTGTCCGGAATGCCTAGTGCACCGATAATGGCCTCGAGGGCCTCGTTACCGCCCAACGCCGCCACCTCGTCGTTGATCTGCACAAGGAGCGTATCAAGCACACTTCGAGTATAGTCAAACGACTTTGTGTGTTTCTCCAGATAGTCGACAATGTGCTGCTTCAGAGACCGCAGATTGGTCCGTTTCTGAAGCGCGTCTGATCTCGTAAGCCAGGAAGCGGGACACGGGACTAACTCAGAATCTGGCGGTTGGTCTCGTCGGCGCGTACACCATGCACAAGAGGAAAGCTAAACTTGCCCTCTGTGAGGTCTTCGCAAAAGCCCTTGTGGTCTTCGTACTGTGAGACGTTAGATTATTACGAGACGCTCTTGAAAGACAACTCACCTGACGCGATTGCAAGTTCATGTAGTCGTCGCGGATTTGAAAGTAGACGGAAATGAGATTAACTAGAGGCACATAGTCGCTGCAATGTCAGTCCATCGCGACCCAGGTTAGCGATCACGAGGCTTACACTGTGGACTCGGACTTGGCCATCATGAGCTTGACAGCGAGACGAAATAGCCCGCCCGTTTCTGTGGATGAGCATTGACACAACATGATAGTACCCACTGCCCAGCACCATCTGTACGTATTCCTCCTCTGTTGGACACGTCAAGCTGTCGCGCCAGAAGAGATCCATTCCTTGTCCTCGGTGCAAATTGAGAAGTTCGTCTGAACACAGTCAGCCCGCAAGACACGGGAGAGGGTGCGTACCATTGACCATGCCAATCAAATCAACACTCTTGGTACTGGTGCTGCTGGTCCTGAGTTTGAGCAGCTCATCGTATGCGAGAAAGTAAATGTAGTTGGCAGTGTTGATGGTCTGCGGAATGCCATAGATCTTGTGAGCCACAGGCAAGCCGCGGCGCAGCTCTGAATCATCCTCGACGTCGTCCATGCTGCGGCTGTCAGTCATAGACCGCTAGCGTTGGCCATCACTCAGAACCCACAGTAGGCTGGCACTGTGCAGCATGCGCACTACGTGTCGAATGACTTCGAGGTCCACCTCGGGCACTTTGAGCCAGGCTTGAAAAGCGTCGATGAGATGGGACCGCACTTCCTTGCCTGGGACCGCACATAGATAGCTAAATGGTTCCCGAAGAACCTAGACAGAGCGTCAGCCTTGCTTCAGACGCAAGCCCAGGCGGCGCTCGCTGGGGTCCCAGGACCGTAGTCTGGCCAGCATTGCAACTGGACTTTGGGCGCCGCAGCCTCCCGGGGCTGAGGACACGCACCTGCTCCTGCTTTTCTGTCCATCGCTGTTCCTTGAAGGTTTGTCGCAAATTGGTATAATCCATGCTGCTGACAGTGTTGTGCAATTGTCAAGAATGAAAGATGGGTGGCAAAAAGCAACACATCACCAAAGACGCGGTCGAGGTTTCGATCGTTGGCCGCGTCATGACCCCTGCGGCGTGCCTGGCGATACCGAAAAGTTGGTCAAGTTGAGTTCCATGGCTGTTCCTCTGATGTATCCTTCTGCAAGCTGGGTAATGCAGCATCTCAGCATAAATGGCATTATATGTACACTCTCCAGCAACTAGGTGCTGCAGCTATTCACACACCCTGCATGACCGCCTCCCACTCGACGCCGACCCACTCCTCACCCACGCCGAGGCAGTCATTCTCGCAGCCAAACACCATGATCGTGCCCCACTCCATCTCGCCCGGTGCATCGCCCTTGCCAGCAGGGGCATCCTCACCCTTGACAAGACGCTCAAGCTCGGCTCGGCGTTCCTGTTCCGACACCTTTGAGTTCGCGGCTTCCTTGTCAGGCGCAGTGCCAGTCGTAGACAGAGTGTTCGGGCGGAGAACGTTGATAAGCTGGGGAACAACCTGGAGCTCAAAGACCCGCTTGCCCTTGCATCGGGGGCAAGCAGGCACACACGAAGGGTTGTAGTAGTCGGACAGGTTGGGCTCATCATCCTCACTCGAAGGATTGCGAGTAGGTGCTTTGGGGAAGAGCTGTTTGAACAATGGCGAGCTGCTCGAGTAAGGTAGAGGCACGGAGCCAAAGTCGTATCGCAACACTTGAGTAGAGCCATCCTCGGCGCTCTCAAGGCGGCGAACAAAGCGTTCAAAGACATCGTCGACACCCTTGGGAAGAAGGCGCTCCCAGCCCTCGTCGCGCCACTCGGCTTTTTGCTCGGCTGTCTCGTTTACTTCGTCGACAATCTCCGCTCCAGCGGGGAGCTCATCGTCGGAGAGAGGAAGGTATTCGTCAATCGTAGCCAGATACTGGGATGGCTGGTAGGCTGGGAGTGGGGCGGCAAGAGTAACGGGCTCAGAGAGAGTGAGGGAGGCAAGTTGTGCTGGCTCAGCCGCAGGGGTGGCCACAACTGTTGACGTTGGTGCAGCGGCCGAGGGCTCGGGAGCCGCAGAACCAAATGGATTTGAAGGAGCTGCACCAAAGAGAGGCTGCGTGTTACCGAAGAGACCGCCAGAGCTAGGAGCGCCCTTCATCTGCAGCGTATCAGACACTATTGCATAGGAATGTACAAAACCACTCACCGTGAAGGGGTTGACGCGGGCGCGCTCCCTCTCCTCGGCGGCGCGGCGCTCTGCCTCTGCCTTTTTCGCGGCCACGTCGGCAACATACTCTTCATTACGCGCCGAAGCTCGGTAAGCACGAATACTGCCTTCGCGGCGGCGGCAACGCTCACGCGCGCACGCCCACACGTAGAGAGTACGATCGTTTTCACCATTCTCCAGGGGGCAATACACTTGGGCCAGCAGGGGCATGGGGTCATTGCATGATCCACAGTTCACAGAATCGGGAGCACGCGACGGCCCTGCCACTGCGGGAAAGGTAGGGTACCCGCCAATGAAGGATGTAGTGAAGCTTCGGCCGTCTGGAGCATCAGAGGCAATCGGACCATCAGGAAGGGCAAGCAGCACGCTGCTCACCTCTTCCTCTGACATGTCCGAGCCCCCATCCGAGGGTGGTGCAGGAGGCTTTGGTGCCATCGTAATGCTGCGCCAGTGTTAGCACTTTGCGCTCCCTCGTATAAAAAAAGAAAGAGTAGACAAAAAGAGGGGTAGGTGCGCGTCAGAATAAAGTCGCCAAACTAGTATAGGATCGTCATGCTACTGGGCGAATGAACCTTGCCCTAGCGTCCCCACTCTGATCCCAAGTCGTATACGACAGGTCACGAGTCTACACATCCAAAACGGACATGTAGGTGCAACGTTGCCATGTACGGCAAGGGGAGTAGAAACAGGCAAAGCCCACACCGTCCAGCGGCATAGGTCTCGTCATCGTATCTTCATTCGCGCACCGCACAAATCGGAGTGGCGGATTGGGGAGGGGGCTGGTACTAACCTTTGAGAGAGTGTAATGTGGAAGAAGGAATTGTACAACCCAAAGTTTTGTAGGCAGGGAGGGTGTCTGGTGCGAGCGGGTTGTGGAAGTGACACGTCATTACTGGTGCCGTAGCTTCCGCATTATCTACATTTCAATATGTAATTTAATGCTATTTGCGTTGTGCCAATACAATAGTAGGTCCATTAGGCACGGGCACATTCAGCTCACTGTAGGATCATTCATCGTCACGCCAACCCCGGTTTGCCACTGCCCCTGCACATCGGCTGGCCTCGCCCCACCGTTTGCAGGCCGGTACCTGCCCGGGACAGTTGGGGTTTTGTGCATGACAAAGTCACATGCAGATCCCCCACCTTGCACTGTTATGATTGAATCTTCTGCATTGTTGGACCACTTCAAAAGCTCTTCATTTCCCATGCTCACGTTGACATGACTGAACACCACGGCAATCAACTCACGCCACCCCAAGCGTCCCTTACGCCCCACAACCTGTCTCCGCATGATGTTCCAACCAGCAGCCAAGATCAAGCCTGGGCCGCTCACGAAGCAGCGGTAGCAGCGGCGTTGGCCTTTGCGCAGCAACAAACCGAAGCTACTGCTGCGGCAACATTGCACACTCCGCGGGACGCGGTACGCTCAGCAGCGTCACGACGACGAGCAGCCGTTGTAGCTGCAAACCAAGCGGCGGCCCAGGCTGCCATTGCAGCCAACAAGGCCGAACTTGCCGCCGCCAGACTGGCCAAAACTTACTCGACCGGTTCCTCTCCCTCGTCATCTGACTCTGACCAGACGACGCCGACTCCGCGCGCGCCTGGTCGGGGTCAACCTGTCCCATACTGGGATAACTCGCCACACAAGACGCGCTTGCCGCTGCAGTCAGATGCCAACCGAGCCGCTGCAGCTGCGGCATCGGCGGCGCGTGACGCAGCGTTTGCAGCAGGGCATGCCCACGACGCCGAGTACGCGGCCACCCTGGCACGCACCGACGCAGCCATCGAGGCGGCCGAGAAAGCACAAGCTGCAGCCCGCGCCGCCAAGGATGCAGCGAGAATGATTGAGGATGTGGGAAGCGAGCCGCCGTCGTATGCTGCAGCTCTGCAGTTGTCCCTGGACAGTGATCGGACGCCTGGCAGTGGAGACGACAGCGACGTTGCCAACAGTGCCCCTGCTACTCCCTCCCCCATGGTAAGCTTTCGTCTGGCACCTCGTACCCGACGTCCTCTCCTTCGGCGGACAAGGCCTCAATGTACGGCCGGGGCTGCCACCGAAAGCCCTCCACGACATTGGCTGCGGTTCAATGGCGTGTTAGGGTTTGTCACGCTCATGTACATCGGAATTCTGTTCTGGGTGCCATACGTGGCAGACCACAACTCTCGTGCCGCTCTGCTTGCTGCCATTCCGGCGTGCTTGCTCTTGTTCACGGTAGGTCTTAAGTTCTATACGTTTGCCCTGGGCTAACTCAGCTGTTCAGATCATTGCCGTCTCACGGTATCTTTGGATTCGAGGCCGGATCGCGACGGTCCGGGATGAAGAGCAGACGCTTTGTCAGTGTGGGAACCACGCGTGGAACAATCGCCGTAGAAGGCCCGAGAGACGTGGTAGCTTTCCTGCACCTCACATGGTGTCAGTTCGGGGGCCACAGTATGGAAGCACGGAAGGGACTTAAGGGGGTAGGTGGGTCTCTATTATGTCAATGATATGCCTTGTAGTATAAACTGTTATAATCAATACGACCATGCATGTGCCGCTTATGAGCTCACATATGACCAGACTGCACGGTACAGGTTGGAGGTTGACCTCCACCCAGTCCGCAGTGGCTCCACCGTGGGAAAGCCATATATACTCCCGTTGCCACCGGTAGAGAAGATTTCGAGATTTCTGTTTCACAAAGCTCACCCCCACAACACCCACCGCGGCGTCGCTACTCACAGCTATGCCTGCGCCTACTTCGTTTCCCAAAGTCTATACGGTCAACGGACCGTCCTCGACCTCTTCGGCGTCGCTGCCGTCATGGGTCACTGTCAAGTCCAAGCCCACAAAGGTCAACGGCCACCGCAAGCGGACCAAGACTGAGCATCAGCTTGGCCAGCTTGAGCTCGTCCAGGACTTTGTCTTTCCCACTGCTGCCATCAAGATCAAGACCACCGACGATGGGCTTCACGCCGTGGCCACTGGAACTTACAAGCCAATGATGAAGGTGTGGGATCTCGAGCAGCTCACCGAAAAGTTTGAGCGCGTCACCGATGCCGAGAATGTCGACTTTGTGATGCTCAGCACCGACTGGACCAAGAGTTTGCATCTCCAGCGCGATCGCAGCTTGCAGTTGCATACGCAAGGAGGGCTTCATCACACCATGCGTCTACCAATCTACGGTCGCGCCCTAGGTTACCACTCGCCGAGCGCCGACGCGCTAGTGGCATGCACAGGCACAGAGGTCTTTCGTTTCAACCTCGAGGAAGGACGCTACATGTCTCCTTTGGCTGTGGGCAAGGGATGGGACGCGCACGGCAACGTCGAGGGTGTCAATGTTGTCGACGTTAACCGTCGCCATGGGCTGTGGTCATTTGGAATGGACGGAGCTGGTGTTGTCGAGTTTTGGGACCCCCGTTCACGCTCTGCCCTTACCCGTCTCACTCTCCCTACCGCGAGCCTTCTCCCCGCTCAGCCGTTTGACTCAGACTCTATCTTTAGCGTGCAGCAAAAGTTGAGTATTACGAGCCTGAAGAGTCACCCTTCGGACGGCTTGAGCATTGCTGTCGGCACTAGCAGCGGACACACGCTTCTGTACGACCTGCGTTCCTCGACTCCGTTTGCGCTCAAGGACCAGGGTTACGGAGAGCCTGTGCGCTGCGTGGACTGGCTGCGTGGAGGTGGCCAGCAGGAGGATGCTGGACGTGTTGTTTCCGCCGACTCCAAGGTTATCAAGGTTTGGGACAAGAACGAGCCTTCGGTCAACCATCTGTCGCTCCACCCGCCCAACTCGCTTACCGACCTGCACCCAATTCCCGAGTCGGGTTTGCTGCTTGTCGCATGCGACGCTGCCCCCATCAACACGTACTACATTCCCGAGTTTGGCCCGGCGCCACGATGGGCGTCGTTCCTCGACAACGTCACCGAAGAGATGGCAGACGACCCAACATCAGGCGGAGGGAAGGGAGCGTACGCAGACTTCAAGTTTGTGGATCGCACCGAGCTCGAGACTCTTGGTCTCACGCACCTTATCGGAACTCCTGCACTCAAGCCGTACATGCACGGCTACTTCCTCGCGCTCAAGCTGTACCAGACTGCCCGCCTCATTGCCAACCCACAGAGTTACGAGCAGCACCGCGAAAAGCTGGTCGCCGAGCGTCTTGCGTCCAAGCAAGAGTCACGCATTCGCGCCAAGCGCGAGCAGCCAAAGGTCAACAAGGCGCTTGCGGAGCGTCTCCGCAACGAGCAAGAGCGTGCCGAGGCTGTCGAGGAGCGCAAGCGCGCAAAGCGTGGCGAGCCAGTGGCCGCCGAGGTCGAAGAGGGACAGGAAGGAGAAGCCTCGACCGACAAGCCTTCCAAAGCTGGAGTCCTTTCGGACCCTCGTTTCGCGGAAATGTTCAACAATCCGGACTTCGAGATCGACGAGAGCAGTCGCACTTTCCAGCTCCTCAACCCCGCTTCGGCCCAGAACGCGCAGGGCAGGCGACGCACCGCTGTCGAGGACGAGTACGAAGACAGCGACAAGTCATCATCGGGCATCGGATCGGACGACGAGAGCGAGGACGAGCAGAGCGAGCAGGCCGTCAGCGAAGAGAGCGACGACGACAGCGACGACGGAATGGAGCAGGACGAGCAAGAGGACGACGAGAGTGGCGACGGGGAAGAGCTGGAAAGTGCAGACGACAGCGATGTCGGTGAGTATTGCAGTCTGGCCACCCAGTCGCACACTGACATATTTGCAGACATGGCCGACGCACGAGCTTCCAAGTCGTCACGCTCATTCCCTACCGCATCAAGCGGTCAGCGACCCCGTCTCGTGCTTGGCGACGATGCGGGGCCGTCCAGGCCCCAAACCTTTGGCCAGCGTTTGCGTGCCTCCGAATCCAAGGCTGGCAAGGGCGAGGAGGATGACAAGCCGGAGGGTGTTCTCGCGATGCGCCGTGCTCCCGACGGCGGCATGGAAATGTCGTACATGCCGTCCACTACCCGCCGAAAGGACGAGGTAGAGGAGGAGGACGAGTACTCTGGCGGCACTTTCAGGCGACGAAGCAAGGTGGAGAAGTTTGGCGCAGGACTGGAGAAGGGAGTAGACGACGACGATAACGATGAGCAAGAGGGGCGCAGTGGGCGCACCCAGAGGCGACACCCTCAGCGAAGTGCAAGCAAGAATGCCTTTAGGAAAAGGTAGAGCAACGGTTGCATTGGTACAGTGGATGCATAGACTATACAATCACAAACCCAAAAGCTTTTGGACTAGCCATCCAGAACTGGAACACTAAACATGCATATAATTTTAAGAATGATGCCAGCAATGCGCCCCTCTCCCTTTGCTGATGCGCTCGTTCGCCCGATACGCACGAGTCCTAGAATGCCTGCTACACCCCCAGTAGCGTTCCTACTGCCCAGCCATACACGGGCAGCATGAGATTATCGTTTTGCGCGCTCCAAGCCTCGAGAAGAACAGTTGCAGCCGTTGCAAAGATGAATGCCGAGAGGTTGAATGGCTCGACAATGCCGACGAGCCACAGAGCACCAGCTGCGGCGACCACGGATACGAGAAATCCGACACTCCCTTCCACAGTCTTACCACTCGCTGGTGACCACCGAATATAGCCCATCCGCCGCCCGACAATGGATGCGACTGCGTCACCAACACCGAGGGCGAGTACACCAAAGTGAGCCAAAATCTGGGAGTTGCTACATCCTTTGTTAGCATGTTTGCGGTCAAGAACGAGTGCTGCTCACCCTTCCAGCCACAGGGGACAAGCACAACCCGCCAAGAGGTAAAAGTGGCTCAGAATAGCCGTGCCAGAGTCCTTGTGGTCGATAAACTCGTTGAGAAAGAGGTGCACACTCGCGCCTAGTGGCCATAGAGCAAAGTAGCGCACATACTCGGCAAAGGTGAACGCCGCGAAGGCAACTGAAAAACTCAGATGGGTAAAGGCGGGGTCAACTGCAATGCCAGGTATAAACATTGCAACTGCAAGGGCGTGAAAGGACTTGCGTCGAGCATTAACGCTCAGGGTAGGAATTCGCATGTCGGCTGCGTCCATCATCTGCGTGGCCACGCCAGAAATGGTGTCTGGCCCGGTGGACGGCGTGTGAAAAGTCGAGGCCACATTGGAGGTGGAGGTCGTTGGGGAGGTGGATTCACGGGCACCCGGTACGACGTAGCGCCTATGCCTGCGAGCCCGGCTCAGTTGGCGTTGCCAGGCGGCGACAGAAAACAGAGCAAGAGCCCCCCAGTACCCGATCAAAGCTGGTCGCGTCCACGCGTGCTTGCCCTTGAGAAGAAACCAAAATACCCATACCCAAGGGTTCTTTCCCAGACACCAGTGCGCCCATGTGCCGACGACACCAACGACGACTAGTAGGGCACCCGCATAGAATCCAAGAGCAAGGAGACGGCGGTGCATGGGCTTTTCATGGGGAAAGCGCAGACGACGGGCTGGACGCTGAGCCAAGTGACGTGATAGGTAGAGCAGCGGCGAGAGAAGAAAACCTGTAAGCAGCGAGCCTGGAATGAGTGCCAATTGAAAGATGAGAAGCCCTGTTGGCAGACGGTACGTCTTGGTGTACGGTGTCTGAAAAATGGGTATCTGCTGTTAGTGAAGGATTCTCAGCACAGAGACTCTTACCTTGAGGCGCGTCATGTTGACCACCTCCATGAAGAGTGCCGTCGCAGCGTGGGTCACAATGCCCAGTTCGCCGAGAGTAAAGCCTCGCCTGGCGAGACGCACGCAGACGTACAGGCAGAACTGATAGAAAAGGGTGGCAATGACAATGTCCGAGTGGCTCATGTCACTCCACACTCCATGTTCGACATATGCAGTGGCAATCTTGACAATGACGCAGCCGCCGGTCACGATGAAGGCAAACCCAATGACCGACATGTTGCGCTTCAGCTCGCCACGCTTGAGCCAGAATGTGCCAGGCTGAGGAGGAGCTACCTCACTTTCTGGTTCACTGCCATGCGCCGAGTTGGCTTTGGGGGCCTGCGCCGGGACGTGCAGAGCCGACTTTGCCCCTGTCGATGCGTTGGGGAGAGCCGTAAGCAGGGAGGGCGGCGACGTTGGCGCGTTCCGCCCAAGAATAACCTCGTGGCGCAGCGACCACGTGAGCTGAACAAGGAGAACGAATGAGAGAAGCGTGAAGAGCTGTACGAGGTTGCGACGTGCAATGGCCAGAGCTGAGAGAGTGCGCACCACATCGCCGGTGCCGCGTGGTATGTCGCTCGAAATCCGTCGGATGGGGGTGGAAGCAATGAGAATGGGTTTGTCGATAAACCAGCCTGGCAGCGTTGCCGAGTCGGGTTCGCTTGCCAGCCGAGTAAGAGCGGCGTGCAGCAGAGCGGCCGCCACCACTGGCGACAATAGTAACGCAAACAGAGCTCCGTCGTCGAGGCAGTCACTGGAATGTCAATCAAGACCAGCACCCTTTTACTCACCGATATTCGCGCTCCTCTGTCCCCCAAACACATCCTCGGCCGCCAACTGCCGGCCGGTCCTCGGCGATCGGCGCGTGCGCGTGGCCCGGAACTAGAGTCCCATTGTTCGAGCTGGCACGCCGTCCGCTCCGGTCCCGAATATTGGTGAGAGCAGGGGAGCGCGGTCGCTGAGAAATTGGTGCTGCGGGTTGAAGAGGCTGCACACGGAAGACGAGGTACGCTGCGCTCAGAATGAGAAGCGTTGATAGTTCTGGGTGGTCAGTCTTGCCATGAGCATGAACGCGTACCTCCGGCGAGAGCCCACTCGTTCCACCTATATGCCAGTAGTGAGATTCCCAAAACAACAGCCCCCAGTAGTAGAGAGTCTTCGGCTCGTTTTCTGTTAATGGTAAAGCGCACCGGTCCAGCCTTAAACGTAAAGGGTAACAGGGTCACTTTGACGGGCAGCGGATGAGCCGCAACGTCGGCGGGCACGACACGATTGTGTGGCTGGCGTGGTGGTGCAGGCAGTGCAGCCGCCTGTGTATGATCGGGGCCGCTTCCCAGAGCCCCGCCTTTAGCCTCAGCTCCTCCCATGGCATCTGGCGCCGAGCCACGGCGGCGTCGGCGGTGTAACTCAACCTCGGTGTCGTCAGCCCGAGGGAAGACGTATCGATTGCCGTCGACTTCATCATCCGAGCTGGCTTGAATGGCAGAGCTCGTGGATCCCATATACTGTATTGGTGGACGCGTAAGGGAACCGCGTGCAGAGGAGGCCAAAGGAGAGCTAACGCCAGCAAGTGCGGAAGGACCAGCAGCGATCGTTGATGAAGGCCGGCGTCCGGAGCGGCTCGACGTCCGTTTCCTTTCTCGTGCTGCTACAACACTAGTAGGGCCAGAGACGCCAAACACTGGGGGATAAGGAAGGGAAGCGCTTCTGCTCGGCGGTGTTGGTGGTGGAGAAGGAGAAGACGATGAACGTGAAACTGAGCGAGGTCGCGACTTTTGATGGTGGTAATGCGCGTGCCCCGGTCCGCCCCGGTGCGCGCGCAAGCTTGGCGGAGCCGACAGGTTGGGCAATTGGCACTGGGGGCCGGGGTTGCTGGGGAAGTTGCCTGGCGAACAAGCGCAAGTGGGTAATGTGTGCAAGGCAATATGTGGTTGCAGTTGAGACCGACGTGGTCTTTGGTTAGTTGTTGCTCATGACGTACAGTGGTCCGGTTCGGTGCGGCCGGGGCCCGAGGCGCGTGTTTAATTACGGACCAGCGCCGCGCCGCCACGCGAACGCGCCAGCAATAACAATCCACACGGTGCATGTGCTCGCTCGTACGCACCCAAACATTAGTGGCATACACCTAGTGGAGCTCAATGCACAACTCAAGTGTCCAGGAAGGTAACAGATAGTGGTAACATGCACCGCGTCTCTATCACATATCTGCTCTCAAAAGCGCGCTCAAAAGTACACTGTTGCCTACACGAAGTGCGCTGCGTGGGTTGTCGTCAGGACTGCCAGGTATGGAAGAGATGTACAAAGGGCAGTTTGGGGCTTGGGTGCTGATGGGTAACTACTGGTTGGACTCGAACCAGAGCTCAGTACTGGTCGATAAAGTCTCGGGTAACGCTCGAAAACTCGCCAAACGGATTCTTCTCCTCGCCATTGGGATTGACAATCTCCTTTGGCGTCAACATGCCCGGCGTGCTAGGCGAGTTGCCACGGCCCGCATGACCCTGGATAATGTCGTCGCTACGCTCAAAGTCGACACTCTTCGAGTCACGTATAGTCCGGAAGTTGACAGTGTCAACGCCGTTTGACTCGGCAGGAATGATGGGCGGGGTCATATGGCGCAAGAGTCCCCATGAGACAGTGGAGAACCACTTGTGCTGCTTGACCTCGGACGCCCCTGAAATGGAGCCAATGCGCTTGTGCTCGTCTTTGATGAGAAGTTTGCGAATGGCCGACTTGCACAAGCTCGTCGTGGGCATGTCCTCGGGAAACTGAACTTCGTTCTTCAAGACATTGGAGAATGTTGCGTTACGGTTCGGTCCCTTGAAAGGAGTCGTTGCAAACTGAACAGTCAGTGGGAACACAGGAAACAAGTCGCGCCACTCACAATCATTTCGTAGACGAGAATGCCAAGGGTCCACCAGTCGACAGCTGAGGTATGGCCACAGCCCTTGATGACCTCTGGCGCAATGTACTCTTCCGTGCCGACAAACGAGTTCGTCCGAAAGTCGGCAATGCAGCTCTTGGTGTCTACCAAGAATACACCATTTGCACCGCTCTGCTTGATCATCACTGGAGCGCCGCCAGGCTCTCCAGATTGTTTTGACAAGTCAAAGTCGGAAAGCATAATGTGCCCACTCTGGTGGAGAAGGATGTCTAGAGTGTCAGTACACGCCCCACCTCTCGTCACTTACTCTCTGGCTTGAGATCACGGTAGATGTAGCCGTTCAAGTGGAGGTACTCGAGGGCGGCGATGACCTCGGCTGCGTAAAACTTTGCGTGTTCCTCGGCGAGGCATTTGCCTGGCCGTGTTTGCAGAGCACGGAAGAATTCACCTCCCATGCAGTAGTCCAGAACGAAGAAAAGGTAATCTTGCGATTGGAACGAGTGGAAAAGGGTCACGATGAAGGGGTGGTTTGCTGTTGCCAGAATCTCCTGCTCCGCAAGGGCGCGCTTGATCTTGTTTCGCTTGATCATCTCCTTTTTGGATAGTACTTTCATTGCAAAGAGCTTTTCAGTCTTCTTTTCGCGAACGAGGTAGACCTTGCCGACATCTCCCTTGCCGAGCAGCTTGATCTTTTGGAACGAGCTGGGAGACACCTCGACGGTGCGCGTCTTGATCGAGTTGGAGCTGTACGTTCGGCGAAAGGCAGCCTTGTTTGCTTCCACCAACGACGGCGTTGATCCCGCAGCTTGCTTTCCAATCTGACTGGCCGAATGAGCACGCATGCTGCGCGTACCCGTTGCGGACAAAGACATCGGCTTGAGTAATGACGGCGTGGTCGAACGAACAGCCGTAGGCGCTGGTGAAGACCTCCCAGACGCAGAATGGAGTTTGCCGCTGGAACGCAATGGTGGCGACGCTGATAAGTCGACCGCTGCGCCAGCGAGGGGTGTTGGAGGAGACATCGATTTGGGTGGTAGTGGAGGAACGTCGGGTGCGTTGCTAAACTTGCTGTTGGCGAACAGCGCCTTGGCATTCGGGGCCGACACTACGCGCCTGATGAACCGAGTCGCCGCAGAACCCTTTTCGGTCGGGTTGCCGTTCTCATCGACACCACGAGAATGACCGTGACGCGACTTGATGGGGGTCCGCGCCGTCCGAGGCGATGTACCTGGCGACTGATCCTTGCCGCTCGTCGAGATTGGACCAGACGGCTTCTTTCCCAAGCCCTTGTACTTTTCTGTCCCATTCTTTGAAAAGGATCCACTTGACTCATACGGCGGTGTTGATACACTTGTGCTACTGCTACCCGGGGTTGAAAAGAACCGTCCCTTGAACGGGCCACCACCACTTGGTCGTTGCTGAGAGGGGCCGCTTGCGTTGGTGTGCAGCGACGTGGTACTTGCAGTAACAGCAGCAGGCAGTGCAGGAGACGAAGTGGCAGTGTTTATGTTGGCCAGTGAGCCTGGCGCACGGGACCTGGACGAGGACGAGGATCGATCTGTTGCGTGGGTGGAGATTGAGTACGCGTTCGAGTCAGGGCGGGTTTCATGGGACGTTGAGGGTGCAAGAGGCGCTGCCCATGGTTCTGCTGGGTACGCGCTGGGTGGGAACGGAGAAGACGACGCGGTGCTGGCTTGCTGATAACTCGAGCTGGAGTTTACTCCACGGCCGGCGTCGTCGTCTGTGGTGGGAGCAGGGTCGTCAAAGTTGATGGCCGTTGCAAATGCGCTCTCAAAGTCGTCCTGTACGGTAAACGGAGCGTGAACCTCTAGTGCTGGAATACTGGGAGCAGCATCGCTTTCGGATTCTGTGCTGCGATCCTTTTTGCTAGCCTTCCGACCAGTCTTTGAGAACACTGTTCGCCAACGTGAGGCGTGGCCGTGTGTACCAGAGGGCGAGACTGTTCGGTAAGGGCTCGTGGGCAGAGGTGGTGAGGCAGCGCTGCCCAAGGACGAGGGCGAGTACTGATGCGGAGGTGCTGATGCTAGGGATGACATTGGAGATGAAGATTGTGAGGCGAGGGAAGGTGTGTGAGCGTGACGGCAAGCTCCGTCAGTGTTGTTTGGGCACAGGGGTGTCGTCACAAGGGGCGTGAGAGGCAGTCGAGTCGGAGTGTTCGTAAAAGGCGGCGAGAGAGTAGTGTCTAGTGGGTCATTCCATGTGTTTGCGCCGCTGACTGCTGCGGCGATGAGTGACAAGCAGTGGTGTGTCAGCGCGAAAGAGGCCGGAAGCTGATGTCGCCGCGGCACGGCGGTTGTGGTCGATACGGTGGTGGTGACCAGTTGTCGTTGTCTTGCCAGAGATCGGACGTAGGTTCAAGGTCGGATTGACAAAGAGCAAGCAATATGCGATGGTGAGGTGAGCAACAAAGAGTTTGGTGGTGTGCAATGGTGTGGGTTGGACTGTGTGGGCCTAGGCATAAGGTGTACAATGTGGGTGGGTCAGTCAGGATCAGGACGGAAGAATGGTTTGGTAATGATGGGCCAGGGTACGCGGGCCCAGGCAAGTTTAGGCGCCAGGTCTTCATCAACGACTACCACCACCCAAAGCCCATGGCTCCCACAATTCCCACAACTGCACTTGTTTGTCATGCAGGCGTGCCCGTCCCAGTGCCGCTGCAACATACCCACTGGCCGCAGTGCAGCTGTGACGCTACACTTCCGAGGCAGGACAATACGCACCCCACGGTTACTCTCTGATGGGTGGCACGCAACACACGCACGACGCACAATTGCAAGCACCGCACCTGCCTGCCTGACGCCGTCAGGCGCGCTGCCTGCGGCCTAGCTGTCCCAAAGCAAAGCCGGGCAACTGGGAATTCGCCGGCCCACTAAGACGGTACGTGCTGTCTGCTCCTGATGCATGACAGTTGTGTAGCTTGTAGCAGCCTAGCTAGCCTGGACGCGTCTTGAACCCAAGTCGCCATCCACGACGATGGCCTTTACGTTGTGCGCACCTTGTGGCCTTGAGCACACCGTCTTCAAACCCCGTTTGGCAGCAGGGGAATGTCGTTAACGGGGCGTCGTTTGCCCCTGGGGTTGCAGAAGCGTGTCCAGTCTTGCTGGACGCGCCCCCGCTCTGTTCTTTGGTCCCGAGTCCCTTACAAGTCGTCCCGTGCACCCTGGATCGTCCTCTGCTCGGTACATGGCCGGCTAGGTCCGCCTGCACAGCTGCCAATTCACCGCCGCTGTTGTCAAGTAAGTGAGCCTTACATGCCTTGCAACCCAACCGAGAAGGAGTTTGGATAAGACAGAAATCGTGCAGCCTAGCGCCAAAAGTAGTGAGCCATGCATGAAGTTATGGGTGTGCAAGCAAACAGTACAGTCTTGTCGGTCACATTGTTGCTTGAAGCTCTAGGCACGCGCGGCGAACACGGCGACTTAGTGTCATCCGCCACCAATCTACCACACGGTATATTATATCGCTTCGCCGGTACCGCTAGTGCTGGGCATCACTGATGTCAACATTGTCAGAGCACAGTGACTCCCCATGGCCCAGACTGTACTTGTAGCTCACCCCTTACAAGAAAATTTATCATTGTGCGATTTTGTCACCCAGACTGTGCCCGGTCCGTGACGCAGCGGCTCTCTGGCTCCCGCCTGACGCCTCACGCGTGACTGAACTCATCCAACGGCCTCAGTTGCTGTCGGATTGTTGAATTATAGTTTTGTCCCTCAACACTGACGATCAACGGATCAACGGCATCGATCATGAGTGCAAACACTACCATGTCCCCTGGTGGCGCTACTGGTAGTGCTACTGGCCCCCAGCCATCCAAGATCACCCAGGTGGAGGTTGGCCACTCGCGGTCTCACACACCGACAAGGGAAGTTGAAGACGAGTTGAATCTCATTCGCCTCACGTCGTCGGACAGTGCTGGAAGATTGCACCCCGGGGCAACCCTTCGTTCGTCATCACCAATCTCCCCAGCTACGCCACCAGAGCATGCTTCTTCGCGGCCACGCCCACGCAGCCTTCTCGGCGCCCCGCTCGCAGACTATCAGTCTGACGACGTTCTCAATGCCCCAGGCGGCGGGCCCGCACCCTCTCCGGCCCACACACTGGTGAATCCCCCCGCTCCATCGCACATCACACTCGCATCCCCACCATTCCCACGAACACGAGCTAGCACAGTCGCACCGCTGGCCACCCAAACATCATTCAGCTCCCTGGGCACTTCGAGTCCCGCCAGCGCAACGTCTTCGCCGCTGTCGCCGCACAATCCAGTTGCCCGTCCTAGTATGCTGGTCCCAATTGCAGACCGTGAAGCGGACGTGACACCCACGCCTGCAACGCCCGCGCAGTCAGACACGGGTGCAGCGCGAGTACCGGCAACCGGAACTGGGATGGGGACAGAGGTGCGCACTCCGACGATTGCTCGGTCGTTTGGAGGGTTTGCAGCCCATACGGAAGGATGGACTCGGGAGCGTTGGGGGCAAAGAAAGGTTGCACTGGTGACGGGAATCACTGGTCAGGATGGGTCTTATCTTACAGAGCGTGAGTACTGGAGACTTGTGACAGCTGGCCGTGCGCGCGGCCGCATGTCGCACACATGCAGGCACAGACTGGGTCGCTGACGGGCCCCAGTCTTGCTGGACAAGGGCTACGAGGTTCACGGCATCATCCGTCGTTCGTCATCATTCAACACATCCCGACTGCACCATCTGTTCAGTGATGAGCGCGTGGAGCGCCTGGCTCTTCATTATGGTGACTTGACAGACTCGACATCACTTGTGTATATCATCTCACAGGTGCAGTGCGTATGGCAGCGAGCAGTGGATCCTGACCTTTAGGCCCAGCGAAGTGTACAACCTCGGTGCTCAGAGTCATGTCAAAGTGTCCTTTGAAATGGCCCAGTATACGACAGATGTCGATGGGACGGGAACACTGCGACTGCTTGATGCGATCCGGACCTGTGGCCGTAAGCTCGAGATCCAAAGCTAGGCGCTGATGCTCGCAGTTGATAAGCTTGTCAAGTTTTACCAAGCATCGACCTCGGAGCTCTATGGCCAAGTGCGAGCGACGCCGCAGGACGAGACCACCCCGTTCCATCCGCGCTCGCCATATGGCGTTGCCAAGTTGTATGGGTTCTGGATCACCGTCAACTATCGCGAGTCCTATAGCATGTTTACCTGCAAGTGAGTGGTCATGGTATCTGACAGGACTGAGACTACTCCAGTGGCATCCTGTTCAACCACGAGTCACCGCGCCGTGGGCGAACGTTTGTGACACGCAAGATTTCCCGCGCGGTGGCCGAGATTTCGCTGGGCAGGCAAGAGTGCATGTATCTGGGAAATCTAGATGCTATGCGAGACTGGGGTCATGGTGAGTCGCCTGGCAAGAATCGGCTAACAGATCAGCGCGCGACTATGTCGAGGGCATGTGGCGTATGATGCAGCAGTAAGTTGTTGGCTCCTGGACAAATGAACTGACACGTCTAGCACAGAGCCGGACGACTTTGTCCTGGCATCGGGGACATCGCATTCAGTCCGCGAGTTTGTGGAGCTGGCTTTTCAGGTAGTTGGACGAAAAGTCACTTGGCGCGGAAAAGGTGTGGACGAGTACGGGGTGGACGACCAGGGCAAGGTCATCGTCCGCGTGGATCCACGATACTTTCGTCCTGCCGAAGTGGATCGCCTGCAAGGCGATGCAACAAAGGCCAAGGATAAACTCGGCTGGCAAGCTACTGTTGGCTTTCCCGAACTCGTGACTGAGATGGTGCTGGCAGACGTCGCGAGCGCCAAATATCTCGTCGAAGACTTGAACTAGTGATGCATATTCATCTTTCCTTTGTTTGAGCTGCGGCGAAACGCGTTCTTAACTGTTGCCTGCAGCCTTGTCAAGGCTGATCTTGCAGGCAGCGAAGGGGAGGAGGCTTCCAACACCAGCCCACAGCAAGAAACGGACGGTAAAGGCAGCCTTGTTGGCCGAACCACCGGGAACGGTGCTAAAAGATGTCAGGCGTGGGAACCGATGAGGAACACTTACTGGTCGACCTTGTTCTCATAGTGAACACTACGAACCTGCTGGCGGAGAAGAGCAGGGCGTGCGACAGTAGCACGCGAGGCGGCACGGAGAAGGGCAGTCATGGCCGGTCTTGTGTGAATATGAGTGGTGAGTATGCAAGGTGGAGAGAGTGGTGCGGTGCGTGCGGTGGTGGAGAGAAAGGGAAGAGGAGTTATCCCACCCCTCCCCACCTCTTGGTCTTCCAGACAAGGGGCGAGAAGCTCCGAGGGCACGGAGCGTGAGACTTGGGAGAACAATGGGCACATCGAAAAGGAGGTTAGTCACTTTGGCCGCCGCCACACGCCTTTGTTGCCCAGTCTGCGACAGGCTATTGCGCAGTGGCCATGCCGCACGCGTACGCGGGACTCTCAGTGCAAATAAACAATGCACACCGATAAAACAAGCAAAGCTCCTCCATTGTGCAGGCCATAAATGAAGCGGTGATTGGTGGGTGAACCGTGGTTGACGTACTAGTCCACCAGCAGTGACTTTGGCGCCACCACCATTGCCACTCAGCACCTCCGGAAGCAAGTCGGCTTGGCCGACGTCATGGCCGTAGGACACTAAGAATGACTTACAATGTCTTGTTCATTTTCTGTGACAACCCATTCAGTTGCCCTTCGACACGCTACGATTGCCAGCTTTGACCTTCACGCAGGCCTCGTGGCCAGCTGGTCAGCGCAGAGCAAAGGGCACATGTTGGTGAAGCGCTCTAACAGAGCCCGTCGACTCTCCAAGAGCTATTCACCGGCACAAGTTGCATTCAAGGTTCTCCGAAAGAAAGACTAGCGACGTCCTGTCCACCGAGCACTTCGTGGAGGACGTCATCCCCGAGCAGTGGGTTAAAGACAACTCGGACGCTGTTCTTTGGCTAGAGTCCAGCGAAGCCCGGTCCTGGAAAGCCGCCTTGGCTTGGTACCGTGCTCCATGCTCCATGCTCCATGCTCCACAGCCCATCCCCCTTGCCAATGCCTAGTTCTCACAAGGCAGAGCCTATAAGTGGAGGTTCCAGTAGTCAAAGCTCCCAGGTGACAGGCGTGTCGCCTACGCTTGCCATGGATACATTAGTAGGAGGGTCGACCTCGCCTAAGACTCTGGACGTTGCTGCTGAAACCCAACACGTTCGACGTCGAATAGCCGCCAAAATTGCCATTGATGACCGTTCTATATCGTTGGCACGGTCTCGTGTCCAGGACGTAACCGATCCAGACGACGATATCACAATTGCTGTAGTGAGGGAGCCATTGCCAGCTGTCCCACCCGGAGACACCGAGCCTTGGTGGGCGTTTGCCACCGTTCGTCCTTGTGCGTACAATATCACAACATTCCTCTGACAACAGACTTCTGGCTGTTTGAAGTAGCGTGGACATTGTTCTGGTGGTGGCAGATGCGACTGGGGGACAAACAGGGCGTGCGCTGGAAAGACCAGACCACAGCGTGAGTAGCCAAGTTGGCAGGCCACTGATGGCTAGATTCCGCATTGCCCACTATCTCTACATGTCGTCGCGAGCGTCCACATTGTCTATTATCCTATACTATATTCTGCGCCGATCCTTTATGGCTCTGCGCCTCCCGGACCTCCCCCGACTCTATGCTCCGCGTGGCCACCAGTGGCTACTCCATCGTGTCCTAGCAATGTTTGGTGGCGACCTCATCCGTACAGTCACCCTTTGGGCACGTTGTGTCCAGCATTTGGCTTCGCATGTGCCAAACTTGTTTCTCGCTGATATTGCCATTCTGCTTCGGTTTGTGGGCGACTTTTGGGCCATCAGAAGTGCCCGTCAACTTGCACCGTCAGAATTGGCGGCGGCGATTGCGGCACCATGAGTGGCCATGGTGTCGAGTGGTACATTATTATTGTTACATAGATGCTGGAGTTGTACCGATGCAAACGCAATAGCAAGCCAACGACCGCTTCAGAGCTTAACGGCGGCCGGCTGGCCGGCTGGCGGCCAAATGCTATGCTGGTGATTACGAGACGGGAGCTGATCAAATGGGTGTGCCTTGCCTGGGACCAGTCATCGGGCTCACCCAGGCAGGCGCGCACAGCCAGGCCGTCCGGCCACCGGCCAGCGTCACTGTCGATCCCTTCTGCAAAAGGGGTGAAACGGGTGGCCACAACGTTCTAAATCACCAAATTCACAGGACACATCAGCAACATCCCAATCCTGTTCTTGTCGACACACTTATAACCCCTCGACTCGCCCGGCACAACGACTCCACTCTCTCACTCCTACAACAGCCTTTCACCACGTCAACTATGAGCGGCTACCCAGGTCAAGCCTATGCCAGTCCCCAAGGCGGTTACCAACAGCAACAGGACTATTACCAGCAGCCTTACCAGCAGCAGCAGTCAAACCAGGGCGGATACTACAACCCTCCCCCCGGCCAGGTCGAGCAGTATGGTCAGCCGTCAGGGGGCGGCTTCCAGCAGCAGTACCCCGGCTCGCCTCCCCCCGGCCAGCAGCAGTACAACCCGTACATGAACCAGTACGGCCAACAACCACCGCAGTACGACCAGTCGCAAATGTACCAGCAGCCCCCAAATCAGAGCGCACCATACCAAGCCCAGCAATACCAGCCTCCTCAAGACTACAAGCCTCCTCAGCAGGAGCCGCAGCAGCAGCAACAGCAGCAGCAACAGCAGGCCGCACCACCTCAGCAGCAGTCACAGCAGCAGCACGATGACCACAAGTGGAAAGGTCGCTTTGGCAAGGTTGGAAACAAGGTGAGTGCGTCTGCTCGTTGCAATGGCTGTCGCTGACAATGGTTTTTTCTGTGTGTTCTCTCCGTTACGTTTGGACTTGCAGGTTGGAAACGCTGCGGTCAACGGCTTTGGTTTTGGCCTGGGCTCCCGTCTTGCCAATGAGATGGTGAACAAGAGTGAGTAGGGAGGGACATCGGGGACTGCCGCAGGTTGTTTGGCTGACACAACAGTCCTCCATTAGACCCCGACGACTCGTCTGTAGAAATGCACTGGCGCATTAGAGCGTTAGTTTGTTGTGTAACAGTTATTATGCGAGCAATACATACAGCCCAGTCTTGCATCATTTGGCGCACAAGGTCCAGTTGTGAGGTGCCAGATGTCGACGAGGGAGTCCTGACCGTTGTTTTGTTGATGTGGAGGGTCAAACATGAATTCATCTTTGCACACTTTCTCACGATTCCTGTCCGTTCAAACGTAGGCTGGCGGCTGCGTCCCACGACACTTGTCCTCGGCTCTTCTGGGGTGAGGTGTGATAGAGACGTTGCTGTGGACCGTCATGCACCGCAGGAGCGACAACGCACGAGCCAACCAGGTGAGCAATGCTGCGGCGACGTTTCTGACCGCATAGCCTCCTTGCACGCATGAGCGAGCGCCGCTTCCTGCTCACAACGAGGCATCCCTTCCAACTCCGCTAGCCTCGTCCTCTTCCTCTGAGCCCGTTGTTCCTTCCTCGACGCCCTTGTGCGTCGTTCTGCCCGGCCCAAGTTGCGTACCACGTTGCAACATCCGCTGCCAGCTCTGTTCGTCCCACGACATCGAGAGCTCACCAAAGCCTCCCCCTGAGGCAAGTGCCCCTACCAAGCGCTCGCGCCGCCCTATCGACACAATGGACCCGGCCATCATGACTGGCTTGCCTCCCGCTGCTGTGAACCCAACTGGCGCCGGAGAATCCAATCTTGGGGTACAGCTGGAGGAGTGTTCCCCGTGGTGGGTCTTTGTCTGGCTTCGTCCTCGTAAGTAGGCTCACATGACCATAGCTGACAAGTACAGACATGTGGATTGTGGAGATTGCATGGTTCGACTTCTGTTTATGGCGTGTCTTTCGTCCTGGACCACGCGGCATTCCCCAAGGGTCGTCACTGTACCGTCTCTGGGTCTACCTACTCGTTGCCTCTGCCGGCCCCGTGGCAATCTTCATGCTCCAGCCTGTCTTGGGTCATTTTCTTGCTCGCCAGGAAAGGCGGCGAGGCTTTCGTGCAGCCCAGGGGGGCGCGCCAGTCGAAGGGGCTCCCGGCTTGGAGCCTGAGCCGGCAGGTGATGCCGCACCTGAAGGTCATCTAGCCCCAGTGGATGAGCGTGTCATGGCCCGCCATCGTCTGGCTGAGCGGTCAAAGAGTAGGCGATACCGTCGAATGCGTTCACGGGCCTGGCTTCTCTGGCGAATCGGCGGCATGCTGGGGCTCGACACGGCAGCTATCACTCTACTCACAGCCAGCGCCGCCCTTCTGGGGTTCGGGGTGGTGGTGTTCGTGCTGTATCCCTGGGTCTCTACGGTCTTCACAGTGTATCTCCTCTATGTCTCACTGCGTGGGGATGCGAGTGGGACGGTCGCCTACCATGCTGTGGGGCGGAGCGACACACGAGATACAGTTAGGCTGATTGGCGGCTATGTGGAGAGGTAAACACTCTTGTTCTGTTGTACAGTACCTGTGGACAAGACACAACCATGCATTCTAAGGTCCACCCCGAGCTCGTACAGGTACAGGTCACAAGACTGAGGGCACGACTAGTTTGGATCCTCAGGCCACGTCAGCTCGGCGCCATTGAGGTGCTTTGCAAGCCCGCCCTCGTGGTGGAGAGTGGTGACTTCGTCCGAGCCGCCAATCGATGTAAAGTCGATGATAATGTTGGGGACTGTGCGGCGGCCGGTAAGGAAGCCGAGAAGAGCTTGGAGCTTGCTCATGTCGTCTGCAGCAAGTCAGCAACGTCCTACGCACAGTCTACTCACCGCGGAGATCCAGCTCTGTGATGAACGGTGGTGGGATAATGCTGTACTGGTTCATGATGTTCTTGGCGTTGCGCGAAAAGCCACAGTATGTCTACCTTGTTAGTACTTGACTAAGGACATGGACGACTCACCTTGGAGAAGACGCAAATATGCAACCGGTCCTCGGCATCCTTGAGCCAACCATCGGCAAAGGTGTCGTCTGCCGTTCCCGGGATTCCCGACAGAAACTCTTCAAAAGTGCTCGTAGTCATCTCGTCAAGCTGATCTTGCGTAGGCGCCTCGACGTCGTCTGGAAACTCTCCACCACGCATGATCCAGTTAATGAGAGAACGAAGCTGTTCGCGCCGTTGAATGACGAGCAGACCCGTCTTCTTAATGGCCTCGGCGTTGGCAGCCTTGATCTCTTCGGCACTCAACGGGGCCTCCTCGACAGCGTGCATGACTGCCAAATCGTCCTCTGCAAAGATGCCCGAGTCATCGGACCCATGCTCCTCGCGCTGGTAGCCAGGACTGCCCTTGACCTCACGTCCTCCACCGTGGTCGCCGGTGCCAACGCCGCGTCCAACTTCGCGGTGTTTGTCGCTGCTGCTGCGGCTTCCTGTTCCTCCGAAAACGAAAAAGACGCCGAGGCAGATGAGAAGCAGCAGTGGCCACCGCGCCACGCGCGATCGCAAGAGATTTGTCAGGCGTCGCGAGGGAGCCGAGCTCAGTGGCTTGCGCTTTTGCGCACTGCCAGGAAGCGGTAACGACGCCTTGGGGCCGCCAAAGGGAATAGCGATGGTAGGCATGCTGAGCTGAGAAGCGGCACGACGCATCGGTGCGTTGGTGAAAGGCGGGTTGAGTAGCAGCAAGTAAAGTGGACGGGAAACCGGTCAAGGAAGAGGAGGATCTTGTGGGTTACCGTGAGAAGAAGCAACGCGTTGTAGATGCTTTCCAGCTTGCCTAGAGCCGTGTGTAGCAGTGCTGTCGGCGAATGACAAGAGTGAGTTGTGGGGAGCTGTGTGGTTGAAAGATGGAGGAATGGACAAGCCGACGACAGATTAAACGACGAAAACAGATGCAGTGGCGGGGTAGCGGCGGCGGGCGTCGGCGCGGCGTGGCGTGGCGCACGCGCTGGATTGAACGCGGCGGCGGTGGAGCAGCTGCACGCGTCAGGGGCCGCTGGCGCTATATAACTATCAAACGGTCAGTGACCAACCCTGCAGTCCTGCGATTTCAGGTGCACGCCCAGATCGAACAATTCATGCTTTGCCTCCAGCACGCAAGCTCGCAAGGACGTGTTTATGCATTAATGCATGATATGCAGGCTCGCTTCAGAAACAACACCAGCAAAGGGGCCGGCCACCAAGCCACTACTTGTGACACGTATGCAGTAATGTTATGGGTCCCGGAGGCCGGAGGTAAATGGCAGGATGCCGGCATCGTTACGACCCTCAGATCTTTGTTGACGGGTACCACGCTAACAGAACTGTAGCACCAAGTCATGAATGGCATGATTATATTGCTAGCTGACTTTTGGCTGCAATCGGCGCATTGGCGCCTGAACTGGTGCACTGTCCGCGCACTCCCTAACGCTCGCACTCATCTAGTCGACGCGTCTGTGCAACAAGGGATCTCTGACTCGTGACGGAGGCGCCAGGCGGAGCCACTGGCCACTGGCAGTCGATTTCAACTTACAGTGGGCCCTGTGGCGTCCAATATTCATGTTCTCACCCTATTTCATGCTTGTGAAACCACATACTGGGCTCCAGGCTAGTGGGATGAGTTACTATATACAATGATTGATTTGCCGGCCTGATAGCCAGCAGAGTGCACGAATGGTGAGGGGAAATCTTTATCGGTATTACGCCGCAGCAACGGCGGGCGTAGCCTCGGGCTCGGCGGCGGGGGCCTTGGAAGGGGCATCAGTCTTGGAACTGGCGTAGTGTCAGCATGAGCTTGCAACAGCCGGAAGCTTATGGTGCTCACTCCTTCTCGTCGGCGTCCTCAATCGGCTTCATTTCCTGGGCAACCTTGGCGGTAATCGTGCGTTCGCCAATGGCAGTGTTGTTGATCTTGTCGACGGCCTCCTGCTGCTGGGACTCGTCGTCGAGCTCGACAAAGCCAAAGCCCTTGGAGCCAAGGAAGGGGCGGCGGCCTGGGAGGCGGCGGAGGCCACGGATGACGTGGGCCGACTTGACCTTGATGGAGAGGTCGGTGAAGAGTGCGGCGAGAGCCTCGTCGTCGACGGTGAACGGAAGATTGGCGACAAAGACGGTAGTCTTGCTGACCTCACCAGTGAGCTCGAGACGAGGCTTGCGTTCCTTGGGCGCCTTGGGGGCCTTCGGCTTGCTCTCGGGAGCGTCGCCCTCGGTAGCGTCAATGCGACCCTTGGCCTTGGGAGTCTTGCTCTTGGTGGAGGAGGCGGCGTCCTCGGTCGTACCGTCAACAGCAGCCTCGTCACCGTCCTCCGGACCACGGCGACGCCCGGCCTTGGGCTACAGGTCAGCAATGTCTCGACACGGCGTGCGTGGCACCAACCTTGGCAGCCTTCTTCTTCTTGGGCTTGTCGGCCTTGTCACCAGCTTTGTCAGACTTTTCGCCGTCGGCGGCCTTGTCCGCAGCTTTGGTAGCCTGGGTTTCGCGGCGTTTGGTGAGAATCTCGGTCTTGCGCTGCTCGTTCTCCTCCTTGGAGCGCGCAAGTTCAAGCTGGATCTTGCGCTCACCAATCTCTGATATCATCAGCTGCGTCATTCCTATGCAGCGCACCAGTCTCGTTGAGCTTTTCAACAGCGTTCTTGGCGTCCTCGACTGTCTTGTAGGTCACAAACGCGTAGCCAGCAGGGCGGAGGCTCTTGTAGCGAGTTGGAAGGATGACCGAGTCACTGAGGACGGATGTCAGCCCATGATGCAATGATCGTGCCTGCCGCCGGCTTACATTTCACCGCCGACCTTGGCAAAGTGCTCGCGAACCTGCTCCTCAGTGGCCTGCATGCGTCAGTAAGTAGAATGATGCAGTGAATAGAATAGCTCACGTTGAATGCGAGGTTGCCAACATAGACCTAATGGATCAAGGTCAGCGCACACTCTCTCGGCACGCTCAGGTTGGGCGAGCACGGGCCGTCGCCACCTTGGCAGCCGGGGCTATGGACTCACGCGAAGACCATCGGCGACGGGGCCGAGCTCCTCAACAGCAGCGGTGGTTGCGGCAGGCGCAGTGGCGGCAGAAGCAGCAGTCTCGGTAGGTGCAGACATGGCTGTGGTTCGTAAAGGTCGCGTGCGAGCTTGGGTAAAGTAGGCGCTAACGGGGTAGTCTTTGGGGCGCGTCGTTCGCGTACCGTAAGGAGGTCGAGAAGGGTTGTTGAGCTGAAAGAGGTGTTTGAGCGTGGGTGCCCGTTGATCTGCTCTGTTGTAATCGTTGAAGAGGCTGGGGAAAGAGAAGAGGAGACGAGGAAGGTTGCAGAATGGACTGGACCACCCCACCCGCCGTGACGCCCCCAGCGGCCCCCAGCTCAGCCACGCCGCCAGTGGGCCGGTGGGGGTCTGGTCACCCGAGCGAGCCAGGCTGGAGGCGGAGGCACAGCCGGGAGAGGACAATGAACCGGCATTTCCGGCGTTTAATCATTGCACGTGGTATTCACGTGAAAGTGACGTCTTGTCAACTGTGGTGGAGGCCGAGTACTCTGCAATACTACTGAGTGAGTGGCACTGGACATGCAGCACGTCTGGCACATGCGCACATTTGCACCTGTCCTCGTCAGCACGATCAGTGGCAGGTGGGAGCCAAAGGACAAAGCACCTATGGCCTATGGGTGGCAATCTATCCACACAGGGCGTGCCATCCTGACAAGGCCATTCCAGGGCGGCAGTGGAGTGATGAGAATAAGAGTTGCTCCGCACACACGTTGTGCGACTCAGACTGAGCAAGCCTATGCCTGACCATTCTCCATTCTCACACTACCCTTCCAGCAAAACTCTACTGCAATCATCTACATCATGGAAGAGGCTAGGACCCCCTGCCCTGGCTGCAAAAGGACGTACAAGCACGTCAAGCGTCTGCGAACTCATATTGCGAAGGACCGTAAGTCGAAACATCAGCCTGGCAGCAGCATCAAATTTGGCTGACCTCGCAGACCCCCACATCCACCTGGGTCCTGCCAGACCCAAGCCTCCCAGAAAGAAGACTAGAGGACGTGGCAATCGTCGCTCCAAGACCAGAAATCGGTACGTTCATGTTCTGGCATTAGCTTGAGCTGACCAGTAGTGCTCACGTGAACGACGTTCGAGGCGCCAGGGATGACCCTATCGACCTTCGCACCCCTCCCCCTCGTTCTCCATCCTTTATAATGCTGCCAACTCCCCCTCCCACTGAAAAGCGTGGAGCTAGAGATGAGGAGCCTTCCCGGGACTCCGATGCTCAGGCAGGCCCGACGTGGGCGGTGGTTGACGCCAACAGCAGTCGCGGGCGCCCCATTCCCCCGACATCTCGGTCCGCGGAGGGCTCTGCTGCAGAATCTGATGGAGAGGAGAAGGTCATGCCTGCAGCTGAGAAGGCTGAGAAGGTACTCAAGACCGCTACCGCCAGTCACCGTCGTTGGAATTCTCCGGAAGGCTCGGGCGCGGAGGACGAAGACGAGTTAGACAGTGACATGGCCACCGAGAAGTCCGCCACACGGCGGGAGGCGTTCTGGGGTCAACCTCCTGGACCCCCGCAGCCCGATCAAACGCCATCCAAGACCAAGGGTAAGCGCAAGCGTAAGGAGGAAAAGCTCGCCCATGCTCGCCGAGAGAAGAAGGGCAAGTATAAGGCCACCTCAGTCGAGGTGGAGGTGGACGCGCCAGCCACATCGAGCCAAGTTGGCAGCGCACCGTCTGTCCCGTCGCCTAAGCGTTTCATTGCTCAAGTTCGCGCTGCTGCTGAGTCAGCCTCCTCTCACACCACCGATCACTCCAAGGACAATCTTCCAGGCCCGTCCTCGGCTGGTAACTCGAGCCAGTCCCAGTCCCGGTCTCAGCCCCAGTCCCACCCCGACAAGACGACGACCAACGCCCTCCACCTTTCCAACGTTCCCACCCTCCCCGGCACAACCAATCTCTCCAACACCCACGCCAACATCACGAATTCTTCCTCTGCAATGGTTTCCGAGGCTCTGGGTCCTTCTACTCCTGCCAACAGTCCCCTCAACCCTCCACCGGTGGCGAGGGACGCTGCGACAGCCGCTTCTCCTCCCCAGCGCGCTCCGGTGGCCACCCATCAGGCCTCGGCTGTCGTTGGCGCCCACAAGTGCAGCCTTCCCGCCTGTGAGATATGCCACGCCCTCGCCCACATTATTCACTCGCTCCACTCTGGCGGTATGCTTGAATTTCTCGCCCAGCTCGGGCTGGCGACGGACGGGTGTGCCGCCAATCAGTCCCATTCGTGATTTAATTCGACCATTTATTTAGTATCTGCACAGCGACATCGTGACGATATGGGAGACCGCAAGTCTGAGTGGCAGGAGACAGAAAGCAAGCATAAACGTAGACGTGAAGCTCAAATGGTCCCAATATGTATGCATAGTGTTGATAGAGAAGGGAAGAGGACTGATAGCTCCTTGATTCAGGCCGAAATGTACAGGTGCATTCGCGATTGATTCCGTGATGGATAGCAGTCCGGCCACCATGCTCTCTATAGGCCACTGGTACGAATATCCAATTAACAGCCACACCCACACCCAGGACTCTCGTCAAGAAGGCTCTCTATGCGTTCGACACGGTCGCTGAGCTTGTCCATTGCTGCGTCGAGAATCTCGGCCTGGCCTGTCGGCTGTCAGCTTGGATCCCTAGGGACGAGTACTCACCCTTGCGATACACAGCGCACATCTGTGCTACCCCTTTACGAACCCCCTCAACCTGACCCTCTCGAGATCCCGCCTTGATCTTGGCAAGCTTGTCCTCCAACATGCCACCTAGCATGCCCAGTACGTCCAGCTCGAGATTAAGGCCCCTTTCCTCAGCTTCATGTTCGGCGTGCTCGTCTTCCTCGTCCACATCATCGTCGCCCTCAGAACCCATCATCGTGCGGACAACCTCGAGCAACTCCCTGGGAAGCTCACCGTCACGACCAACGGCAAACCGTTGGGTGGCATCCAAGCCCTTGGCAGCAAGACGCTTGGCAACGTCGTCAGGCATGCTTGCCGCTCCCAGGCGAAGGACAACTGTGTCATCTGGGTTGTCTGGGATGACAAAGCCGTAGCCCAGAAGAAGTTCTTCGTTGGGCTTGGCTCCATAGTTGTTGAACAGTTCGGCACCAGCCTCGGCCGACTGGGCAGCCATGAGAGAAATGGCAGGGACGGTCTCGGTAACCTCCGGGCTGGTGACGCGGGACGAGAGCCAGAGAATGGGATGACCTCGAGCGTCTGAGGTTTGTTAGTCACTGTCGACATTCTCGTGTACTTGCGGTTTAGCATGTCCACACCAGGAAGCAGAACCGGATGTGATCCGCTGTCCTGTGACCCCGGCGGGGCCGCATCGCTCTCGCCGTCAGGAAGCTTGAGCAGGCGGCTGGGAAATGCGCGCGATGAGAGGTAGGTTGCCACTGCTAGGTAACGATACCACGTCAAGCCCTCCTCCTTGAGCACTGAGCGAACTGCCGCTGACTCGCTTTTCCACTCGCGCTCTCGGTCGGCAATGGCGCCGACAAGATTGGTTCCAGAGAGCAGTGCACGCTCCTCAGCGGAAAAGTACAGAGGCGTAGTGAGATCTGCTGGACGTGGCAGAGCTTCAATGTACGCGGCGTGAGCGAGCTCAGTGGGCCGTCTATAGAGTCAGCCTATGTAGACTAAAGCTTTCTTTGACCTACGCCTTTCCACCTCCAGCCTTCTCGCGGTCGTCCCACACCCAGTGCAGCCCAATGTAGGCGGCCGTTCGCATGCGCTCGTTCCAAGGTTCGCCTGCCTTGTCCGAGCCGGCAGGCCACAGTAGGTCTTCAGCGGGCACTCCAGTGACAGCAGCTACAACCCGAGTTGATAGACCGGGTGTAATGGCCACTGCAAAGGGACAAGACACGAGACGGTCATCGATAGCGATGGGACCAGTGGCAAAGAGCGACAACCCGACTGTGGGGTCTACGTTGGGGTTAGCGGGGTGTGGACAAGGCGCTCACCGTTGCGGAGCTCGGCAGATGGATGAACATGGCCACCGTTCTTCTTTAGCCACGTCAGCATGCGCTCGGCGCGCTCTTGGGTGCTCATTGTGGATTGTATAGACGCTGGATGGATGGACTCGAACTTTTCTGTTTGAAACTGGACACCAGGCACGCCATCGGTGGGTGGATCGACCTCCACTTTCATCGCTCACCAGCCGACCTAGCCGAGGCAGCGCGATGGTTATCAACAGAGACGTTTGTGAAGCATGGATGCACAACTAAGAGTTACCAAGCTATGTCAAGAGGCCTTGGCTGATTAGAACGATGGGTGATATATCCGACGCCATGTTCACGCGGTCGTGTTAGCCATGTATAGCATTCGGCACCAGTCGGGCAGCCTCTCTCGTCATTTGACTAAAAGCTGGACGGCCAGTCCCTCATCGATCATCGATCGTGTAGCTTTCACATACTCTACTTTGTTCAATTCACCATGCCGGTCATCCACGGCCATTTCATCCTTCAACCAGCGGATTGGCAGTTTCGCCTCGCATCGTTGCTGGCAGTACCACCCATCCTCCTGTCGACTCCATTGATCGTAGGGTGGAATGTCCTGACCTCCCTCTGGCAACGGCCGCAGCACGGCCTGATCCGGCACATCATGGTCAATCTCTTGCGCACGCTCATGGGGCTTGTACAGCTACGGAGCGTCATGCGCAAGGATAAACTTGCTGGCGTAGTGCCACCGCTGTGCATTAAGAAATGGGGACACCTTGCCGAAGTCTCGGCACGCGTCATTCCCAAGCTCAAGCAAGACGTTCCGTTGCTGTCCATTGTTCAGGCTGCCGGAGGAAAGGTCGTCAGCGAACCCATTCCGGCGTTCATGGGAGCTCCAAAGGGCACCACAGATGTATGGGCCAAGGCCAAGGAGGGAGAAAAGCTGGTCTTCTTGTTGGTCGGCGGTGGATACGCGACGGGCCATCCCTTCGCCATGAAGATGGACTGGGAGATTGTGCAAAGACTCAACACGAGGGTATTTAGTGAGTTCCATGAGACTTTACTTGCTGATGAGCAGGCCCCAACTATCGCAAGTCTCTCGATGACAGTAGTGCGTTTCCGGCGAGCTTGCTCGACTCTCTCGCAGGCTGGCAATATGTGGTCGAGGAGCTAGGCTTTGAGCCCAAGGTATGGCCATCCATCGAGCAAGTCCTGAACGCTGCTCATTGTGCAGAACATTCTCCTCTATGGGCCCTCCGCCGGCGGACACGCCATTCTCTGTCTCACTCGCTACCTCGACGAGCTGTATCAAGCCAGCTTCACCCGCTTCGGACTCCCGGGCGGCATGAACGCCAGTGCACCATGGTCGGACGTGACAATGTCGTTCCCCTCGATCAAAACCAACAAGCACAAGGCAAGCAGCCCATGACTTGTTCCACAACTAACGCGCAGGACTGGCTGTACGACGTCACTCCGGTCATTCAACCGTCCTTCACTCGCCACTACTCAAAGGCAATGCAGAGGAACCCGTACCTGTCGCCAGCGTTAGCACCAGCTGATGATGGGCACTTTGCTCGCCTGGCCAAGGCTGGCGTAACCGTGGCTGTCGACTCCGGTACCGACGAGATTCTGCATGACGAGATCTGTGCTCTTGTGGATAACATGCGCAACCAAGGTCTCAAGGTCGACTTCACCAAGGTAGGAACAGAGGCAAACCCGAGCTTACGCACAGATTCCTGGGGGTACGCATGGCGAGTACATTGCCGAGTCCCTTCCCTTCAAGCTCTGGCCCGGGATGGGGTTCTCTTGGCCGATTCTAATGGACGCGTTCAAGGGAACATTTAGTGAATGGTTCCAGTAGTAAGTGGGCAGTACTTGTATGAATACCAATCTTGCAAGGTGGGCTGTAGTGGGTGGGCTGTGCACTACTGATCACCCTTGGATCCCGGGCAATGCTGTCCGGACATAAACCGACGTCGTGTCAATTATCAATACCAATCGTCAGGAGGATTGCCTCGGTATTGGGCTGTGCCGCGAGTTGCCGCGGCGGACCAGCCCGAAGGGAGCCCCTATGTCCGGACTCTCGGACTGACATTGAACCGTGTGCCGGCCCGGCCCAGGGTGCCGACCTGCCTGTCTGGGTGGGGTGCTTGTCCAACCTTGCCCATAGATGGTATCGGTGTTTCCCAGCATGCTGTGTCTGCTCTCCACTTCATCCACTTATTCACTCACAGCAATTCCAAGATGAGCTCTACTGCCATGACTGCCCGTTGTGCCCTCAAGCGGGACCTCGCTGCCAAGAAGACCGGCATGGGCTTCTGGCTCACGTAAGTGCCGTGTTGTCGTGACTTTGGTGCCAGTCTCAGAGGGCCGTTCACCAACGCGACGCTTATGCTGATTCTGTTCATGGCTGACCCACCAGCTTCCCTGGCCCCTCGGTGGTTCGCTCGCTGGTCGGCATCGGCGGCTTCAACTGGGTGCTCATTGACGGCGAGCACGGCCAGATCAATGACCGTGACTACTACGAGCTCATCAACGCCGTCGCCCAGGCTGGCGCCAGCCCCATTGTCCGCGTTCCCAACGCCGAGGAGTACATGATCAAGCGCGCCCTTGACTCGGGTGCCCACGGTGTCATGACCCCCATGTGCCACACTGCCGTGAGTTGAGCACACATGGAGGAGCTCATTCCACCTCTGAAAACATGCTAACATTGCAGGCCGACGCGCAAAAGATTGTTGCGTGGAACAAGTACCCCCCCAAGGGTACCCGCGGCTTTGGTCCCATGTTCTCTGGCCATTCGTTTGGTTTCATGCCCGATGGTGACTATGCCGCTGCTGCCGACGACAACCTGCTCGTCATGGTCCAGATTGAGTCGCGCCAGGGTGTCGAAAACGTCGAGGAGATTGCCAAGGTCGAGGGTCTTGACGTCCTCTTCATCGGTGAGTGCTTTTGGTGGCATTTGGATCTAACTCTGTAGGCCCCTTTGACTTGTCCTTCTCGATGAACGTGGAGTTTGGTTCGGACGAGCACAATGCCGCCATCGCCCGCATCCTCAAGGCCGCGCACGACAACGGCAAGACTGCTGCCATCTTCTGCTCGAACGGCGAGCAGGCCCGCGCTCGTCTCGACCAGGGCTTTGACATGGTTTCTATCGCTACCGACATTGGCTGTATCATCGCCGACATGACCAGCCAGCTGGCTGCCGCCACTGGAACCTCTGCCGCCAAGAAGACTGGTGGTTACTCATAATCAGAGTTTGGATCGTTTCGTATTGGGATTCTGTGTGTCGACTTTGTGATAGCAACATGCACTTCGTGAAAGAGCAAAGCAGTGCCGTACATCAACAGTGGTCGATCTTCAAAGGCGAGGTAGATGTCCGCAAAGACCATCAGCAGGTCATCGTTTTGCTTCGTAGCGCGCGCGCTGCAGAAACGTAGCATTCATCATGAACAGTGGATGCAAGGAATTATGCACGCCCAGGCATTTCGGGCGGCTGCACATCATTAAACTCGTTTAAAACGTCTCCTCGTCGTCGAGCTCGCCCTCGAGCAGCTCCTCTCCGTCTGGCACCTCAAAGCCCTCCTCAGTCTGATACAGGATCTCCTGAATCTTGGCAAGGGTATCCCGCTCCTCTGCGTCGATGCCATCAAGGTTGACGCGGTCGCCCACAATGAGCTCAATGGAGCGGAGCTCTTTAAATGTCAGGCCAAATCCACATGGTTTCACTCACTTGCAAAGTAAAAGTCACGCTCCTTCTCAAGTCCTTCGCAAGTGGCCTGCATCTCCTGAACCTGCGAGTTCAGGAGCTGGATCTGAGCCGCTGAGGCCGCACTGGGTGCGCGGGGGGCCGAAGCACCGGACGAAGCGCGGGCACCAGGGCGCGATGCAGCTGCTGACGAACGGGACATTGACGCAGTGGGGGCTACGTGAGTCTGACCACCTCTGTCTTGATTAGCGTGGCTCAGCCCAATTCTACCCACGTCCGCTCAGCCGCGTTGTACTCCTCTCCCCTGCTGTTGGCGTCCCAAAACTTCTTCATCCACTGAAGGAACTCGAGGTTGTCCTGCATCTTGCATCTGCCAAGTTAGCACACCGTGTTCTCACCCGCTTGCCTCTGAAGGCGACGACGTACTTGACGAGCTTGTCAACAGGAATGGGCTTGAGCCGTCAGTGACAAGTCGTATCTCCCATCTCCCACGTACCTTGTCAATGCGGTTCTTGACAAACGCCTTTTGCAGAATCTTGAAGTTCTCAAGGTACTCGTACTCCATCCTTGCGTTCAGCTTTACACGCGTCATGGGGAGGTTGCCTGTTTGGTCAGTTTTGACCCACAATGTCGGCGGACGGAGCTGTTCCACAATGCCACAATACGAGACTACCACGGTGCCACCATATTGAGACCACAGCCCTCGCTACACAGTAGATTTCAAACTGCCCGCGTAAGGCTGTGGAGAACGAACGTACCATAGATAGAGTCGAGAACCTGCGCACTGTCAGCAGACGGTTTCGAATAGAGTATGCTCCTTAGCTATGTGACGGAGAACGGACACGTACCTGGCAGTAGATGACACCCTTGCCGCACTCTTCGACCTTGGTAATGACGTTGGGAGCGAGGAGCTCGTTCAGCCAGGCGAGGAGCTCGCCGCGTGCTGTATTGTCAGCAGCCATCGGAAACGGTGCGTAGCTGGCACTGCTATCGATGCTGCCTGGACGTACATTCGCCGACGTAGACAGACATGGTGGTGCAGGTGACGAGCAGACAGAGACAAGAGCGCGAGGTATCAAAGTGTTGGTTCTACGCCGTGGAGCCAGTCCGCGAGGGTATTGAGAGATGGATCAAGGTGCGAGCGTGTTGTTGGTTGTATGGACTGCAACACGCCGGATGCCGTACGCGAATGTCCCATGCCCTGGCTGGCAGCGCGCAGGATCGCGCTTGTCTGTGTGCTGGGCCGCTGGCTGTCTGGCAGCGAACGGAAGCAAAAGTATCAATAAGGCTCCATTCCCGTGGATCCGTGGAAACACGTCACGCCATGGAGCGATACCACTCGTGTTTGATTAGGGTATTCCGTTAATGCACTCTGCCCTCATACAGCTCTTGCTCATTCAGCGCTCCTGCTGTCCTGCTCATGGTACAGCTAGTAAGCTACATGCATGAAGCAGCGGCAAGCCGCTGGCAACAAGATAGATGCGTATGAAAAGGTCTGTGCGCCAGTGGGACACCACCTCTGCGCCCTGTCAGACATGCGACATGACGGCTTCAGCTTCTTTCAGCTAGTTCGTGCGTTCCGGCCATCCTCTCTCCCTCGCTTGTTTGTCGCCCGACGCTCCGTAGCCATGTCGATGGAACCCAAAAATCCACAATGATGTTATAAAAGATGAAAGAGAAATGGCGTGAGAAAGACTGGAGACGCTAGTGCTGGAATAGATCGTGGAAAACAGTAGGAATCTCAGCAGACTGGGAGGTGGTCAGTAATGCCCAGGGAGAACAAGGGCAGGCGAAACTTACTTTGAAACGGTACGCGCACTCCGTGGAGCGCAGCATCTCGACATCGCCTCCGGCTGCCTGGACAAAGCTGACAATGACACCGTTCATGTGAGGCGCCTGCTGGCTCTGACCGCGTGAAGGCCCAGTCGGAGGCACAGCTGCAGCTGCGCGGAGCGCGTAGCCCTCAACCGAGCGTGGGAGATCAAAGTTGACGACGAGGGGTGACCATGGCACGTCAGGAGGCTTTGGATTGACGTCAAAGCAGACGAGGAAGCGTGGCCCCTGCCCAGCTATCGACATGCGCCACTGCTGCAAGACAGCCTTTTTCTGCGACGGCGGCATGTCCGAAGCGAGGTAGAGTGTCTCCCACTGGCGTGAGCTGAGCTTGAATACGACGGCTTCGAGCATGGCGTACGTGCCCACGTGAATGATTGCCTGCCAGAGTGGGTAGTCGTCGAGCATTTTGACGAGCATGTCGAGCTTGTACTCTTTGGCACGGGTTGCCTCTTCGTTCACGCTTCCGCCGGCGTTGGCACGGCCAGACCCAATGGTGCCAGGTCCAGCCTCAATTGGCTGCTCCTCTGAACGAGCAGACCCGGTGATGGTGAGATATATGTAGGTGTGCTTGACATTGATACCAGGCGTGTAAGACGAGACGGACTCTTGCGAGTTTGTAGAGCCTTCACGGCGAACCAAAACTCGGACGGGGTCGCGCACCTGGAGAGACTGGGAAAAGTTGATCACGTCCGTGGGAATAGTGTTGGAAAAGAGACATGTCTGGCGCTCAATGAGAGTGGGGGTGGGTGAGGTGGGAGGTCCGCCTGCAGGGCCAGGTGTACCGAAGCGTGACGGCTGCGTGGAAGGGAACGGCGTCTTGCTCTGGGGATTGAAGGGGGAGTGCTGGCCATTGTCATAGGGGCTGCCGATGACGGGGGAAAATGGGGCGGGACCACCAGGAGTGAGCGACCCTTGCCCACCCATGCGGCGTGGCGAGGGTAGGAGACGCGCAACGCTGAGAACGTTCTCATAGAGGTTGCGCGCAATGAGCTGGTCAACCTCGTCCAGGATGAGCAGTCGGCACTCTGACCCAGACAACCCGCCACGAGCATTCATCACCTCGTTGATCTTGGCAGGGGTGCCAATCAAAATTTGGATGGCGTCGCGCTGCATTGTCACCAGCTCGTTGGCGAGCCCACTCGAGCCCGAAGCACCGGCGGCCAAGGCAGCCCGTACACCAAGAGGTCCACCGACATTGCGAACCACTGCGCGCCGCGTGTCAGTTCCACCTGCTCTTTCCAAGTATGCCAGCCCACTCACGCTTATGGCACTGCGTTGCCTGGTCGACGGTCGTCGTAATGATAATCACGCTGGGCCCACGAAACTGGCCCTGGGAGGGCGGCAGCGTGAGACAGAGCTGGAGCGCTGGGATGACACTGTTCGGTCAGCAATATATCCGTGTATAGTCAAGAACCGCGGTAGTTGAACACGCACTAGGAGATGATGCGCTCTTGCGTCGGAGGGGCTTGGGCAATAATGTCCGAACCCTTGAGCATAAAGGGGAGCACACGAGCCTGGATCTTGTTGGGCGGGCCGATGCTAGCGTCGCGTCAGTTTCGGTTAATCATGAATTGTATCAACCAAAAAAATGTCTCAAACATACCCGTATTTTGAGATGGAGCGGAGCAGCTCCACTTTCAAGTTGAGGTGCTCCCACTTTGTTACGACAATGCCAGCGCCCGGCGCAGCAGCACCCCCGCCAAGACCGTTGCTTGAAGGACCCATGAGCCCGCCCGGACCAGGGCTCGTGGCCCAGTCGCGACCAGGGCCGCCAATGTTACCTGGCGACGGATTGTACTTGCTGTTGCCTGGACCGTTCCATTTGCTGTCCATGCCTTCACCAAGAATGGACGATCCAAAGGAGCGGTTCACTGGTGTGCGCGGGCCGCCACCACCTGCGTAATCGTTGCGCCCCATCTGACTGCCAGGCGAGAGAAGCGCAGAGTGAGACCCAAGTGCTGCCCCTGGACCTCCAATCTTTTCCAGAGGAGGAGGAGGCATGTGTCGCCCAAGGGGTCCGCCAGGAGCACCTCCGTGACCGTTGGGAAGGCCGGAGGAAGAAGGAGGTAGCATACCTGCGACGGGGCTGTTGAGATTCTGAATCCGCTGCAGCTGTGCAACACTGGTCGAGAGTGCTGCTACTTGCTGGGTCAAGGCAGAAACTGACGATCCTTCCGTACCTTCAGTCTGATTGAGTGGTGTCCTCGCAGCGGTGTGTCCTGGAGCAGGCGAATCAAACGGGGAGAACAAGCGCCCGGCACCGAGGGTGGCCGAAGCGCTGCCAGGGGCAGTTGACGATGGGCTGGGTGTAATATTCTTGACAATGTTGGCCAGCTGGGTGACCTGAGTCTGTAACGCAGCAAGCGTCGCCTCCGTCGCTGCTACTCGGGCTGAGAGCGCTGCGTACGAGTTATCACCTCCGTTATCGCTGGTGGGCAACGGCGACGGTTCCAAAGGTGGTATTGACAGTGCCGCACTACCAGTTTGGGCTTGCTTAGGATCGCCTTTTAGCTGTACAGCAGCATTCTGCACGACGTCGACTGTAGCTGCCATGGCGACTTGACGATCGGCCGGGGGCGGTGGACGCCGGGGGATAATCGAGACGGTCGGGGGACGTGCGGCGGCGTGCAACGTCCGTCGGCGTGGCCAGCGGCGGCCTTACAGGTGGCAGAGACAGAGAAGGCTCTGATGGCAAGAAGAGAGAAACCAAGGAGATGGTGGGAGATGGGAAGAACAGTTGGTAAGGAAAAGCCACCTGACGAGGCGCTGGCTGTGGCAACGGCGGACCTGGTTTGGGGGCGTACCGGACAGCTAGGTCCGAGTAGGAGTGTAGAATTGGGCTGGCTAAAAGTGTAAAGTCTATCTGGACATGGTCTTGTGCAAGCGTGCGTGAGAGCAAGAGACAGAGATTCAAGACCAAGTCGTGTTTCCGGGCAAGTGTGCTCTTGAGGTTTGTATGTGCGTGTGCAGGACGGCGGTGGAATATGGCCTCAAAGCCTCTTGTGGTGCGCAGATTGGCAGGGGCTGACTGGTTCGCTGCTGAGTGGGCCGAGTGGGCTGGTGGCCCGGCCAGGGCACCCACAGCCAGTCAGCAGGCATTATTTGTTCCCGACAAACCTGCTGCCAGCCCGCTACGTCCCAGAATCAGGACATTTGGCTGCACATCCTCTGCTCCGATCCTAAGATCTTTGGCCTGGAACTGGTGCCTGCTTTCGCTCAAGACTCTCCGGCGGGTGGGTCTGCGGCGCTGCCAAGCCCATGGTGCCGCAGTGCAATGCTGTTGAAAGCTCCTCCCGCCGCAGCTGGCTGAGATCACTGAGACGCAGTCTGTGCCGCTGCTAAATGTTCAGGCGGCTGGTGCTACCTTTGTAGACAAACTCGTAATGACTTTGCGGAGTGTTTGGTCAGCAACATGGTTTAGAATGGAAGGCTCTTGAATGGCAGAGACACAATCAGCCCCACTGTTTGCTCAGCTTCACCTCTCCTCAACCCTATTGGCAACGGTTGACACTCTCCGAGCCTGCTCCTGCGCCTTGCTGGTACAGTACGAATGTCATGAGGTACATCCCAACCTCCTACGAGCCAGAACTAAAGAAGAGTCGCTCTACTCCGACTTCTCCTCGGTCGACTCGGCCTTCTTGCCGCCCTTGCGCTCAAGGATGGCCTTGCGGTCCTTGTCGAGCTTGAGGGTGGTGATGACAACGTTCGAGGGGTGGATGCCGATGGGGACAGTGGCGGCGTTCGACTTCTCGACGTGGACGCGGTCAACGTGGATAACCCACTTCTTGCGGTAGACCTAATGATAGTCAGATCACTGATCTGCAACTGCGCACTCCACTCCACACTAACCTGGGTGACCTTGCCCTCCCGGCCCTTGTACTTGCCGCGGACAATGAGAACCTCGTCGTCCTTACGGATGGGGATCGAGCGAGCGCCGTGGGTGGAGCGGAGGTCCTTGCTCAGAGGCGAGGACATAATCTTCCTCTTGATGCCCGAGGGGGCGTTGAAGTGCGCCTTGCGCGACTTGCGGCGGTCCGAGGCGAGGCCTGAAATAGGGTCAGTAGAGCACCAATGCGTATGATCTTTCGGCATGGCAGGCAGGCAGGCAGGCAACGAAGCAGCAAGGACTGCCAGGCGATCTTGGTGTACGTCTTGTTGTCGATGTCGGCAGACCACAAGTTGGCGTGTGGTTTCAAACTTTCGTTGCCGGGAACGACACTTCGAGGAACAGTTTCCCTAGTCTCCACACTCATTCCCTTCTCAACACGACCTTCACACGCAGCATCCCCACGCTCCCTGTACCCCGCTCAGAGGGCACTCTGATCCATTCTCCAAAGTCCCCTTTCTGTCCCTCTAAGTGTCCTCGAATTGGCCGTCCTAGTGTCGACCCAGCGTAGTTGAATCGTCCTGCCGTGCGCACCGAGTCCATATTCCGCCTGTCTGCCGTGCCGATGTCGATGCTGTGTCGCTACTCACCAGTAGAAGAAGCCATTTTGGTGATGGGTTGACGGATGGAGAACCTTCAGCGTCGTCCTTCAGAATGTCCAACTGGGCAAGGCCACTGCCCCACCAGGCAGCAGCCAGGACGATCCACCCAAATTCAAAACGCCGCGGGATTACAGTTTTATTATTCGTGACCTTAACTCCGACAGCACGTGGAATTACATAAGAAGGATTTCACGGGCAGGAGTGCTCAGCGTTCAGCACCTGCCCTGCTATATGCGGCTGCGCAGGTTGTACGTTGTACGTTATACTTAGGACGGGCTTGATTGTTTGTCAGGACATCAGGACAACTGTGCTTCACAGATCACAGAAGGAGATATGAGTGGTAGGGACGCTGCACTTCTGCACTTTACAATATAATAATGCAGCTCATACAGCCAGTGGTACTATGCAACTCGTTGACAGGGTGCACAGATGCAGAGCATTGTCGCTGCCCCGCGAGTTGAGGCTGAACTGCACCTCCACCGGCCTCGGCCGACTAAAGGTCACGTCATGACAACCGTAGTAGTGACGCTGATTCTGTGGATCTGTGGTGGTGCTACCACTTCGCCCATTTCAGTTTCCCACTGCCCACCGCTTTATCAGCGTCCGTCCAACTTATCATCCAGTCACATACTTCACTGCTTCACTGCATGCCTCGAGTACCACCGGCCATCTTTCGCACCACCGCCACTGCTTTCCGTGTCACTCGATCCGCACGCCCCTTTATTGCCTACTCTGTCCCTGTAGCAGCGGCAATCTTCCCATTCACCTCTTTCTCGACGAGCTCACCAAACATGAGTGCTCCGAAGGTTCAGAAATCAGAAAGCGAGTGGCGGGCGCAACTCAGCCCCGAGCAGGTCCGTTACAAATCATTGGCACTGACGGGTGCGAGGGTGCTGACCTGCAGTTCCGTGTTCTTCGCCAACAGGGCACTGAAGCCCCCGGCTCGTCACCACTCAACAAGCAGTACAACAATGGCGTGTACCGTAAGTATTAAGCAGTATGGAGGGCTAGAGAAGGAAAGATTGTGAACGCGAGCCCTGCTAACGCTGAAAAGACTGTGTCGGCTGCGACGCCCCTCTCTACGTCTCCAAGACCAAGTTGTAGGTCGAGGTGTTCAACAGGGACATGTAGCTGATGTGTCACTAGTGACTCTGGCTGCGGTTGGCCCTCGTTCTACGACACGGTTCCCGGTGCCGTTGAGCGCCGCGTAGACAGCTCGCACGGTATGGAACGGACCGAGATTGTCTGCACCAACTGGTAAGCCGCCAGCAATGATAGAAAGCTCCTGCTAATCCGCTCAGTGGGGGTCACCTCGGGTACGTATGGCTGAATTCGCAAGCAGAGCAGTCGTGTCCAAGACGACAGCCTGATTGCCTGCAAGGTGGACACGAGCAACGCTGACCTCTAGCCATGTATTCAAAGAGAACCACGGACAGCCGATTAACGAGCGCCACTGCGTCAATGGCATCTCGATCAACTTCAAGGAGGACGAAAAGTAGCACTTTCCTGTTCGTTGTAGTAGGAAGCAATATGCGGATATGCAGCCTTGAAAGATCATGGTCATTTGCCACCCGGGCGGGGACCCCGCGTCAGCGACGCGTCGTGACACCAGAAATTCAACTGGCAGCAAATGCGTCACAACACTCTCTCCCTCGCATCTTCATGCACGCCAACGCAGTTGCGTCGGGCTCACGCCCACTCTCTGCGAGTGCTTCGCGTGCCGAGGATGACACGGGCGGGCCAGCGCTTCCGCATCTGGCCACACCGGAGTCCTTTGTTTTTCCCTACCCCCAGCCGTACGCAATCCAGCTCGATTTGATGCGCACAGTCTTTACCGCTATCGAGGACGGCAAGATTGCTATTGTAGGTTTAGCTGAAGGGAAGCTGGGTTCTAAGAGTTGCAGGTTGAATCGCCCACGGGAACAGGCAAATCCCTCACGCTTCTTACCGCTACTCTGAGCTGGCTTGCTGCCCACAGGTTGCGGCTCGACACCGCCGCCGAAGCGGACCTACGCGCACGCTTCATCGCCGAGGATCCGGATGGTAGGTAGAGTCAGTGATGGCAAGACTAACCACCAGATCCGCCTTGGGTTGTAGAGAAAGCCGTCAAGCGGCACATGACCCAGCTGCGTGCTGCTGCTGAAGAACGGGCAGCTCGACTTGCGGCCGTGCGTCTGAGGGAGAGACGTTCGCGGAACGCAGGCAAGGGGAACGCATTTGGCGGCATTCGAAAGCGTCCTCGACTGTCCGGCTCTGAGCTTGAGGATCAGGCAGCAAAGGGTGATGATCAGTATCTGCCCGAGGACGGTCATGAGGATGGCGACGTTGACGATGGCATTCACCTATCACCCGAAGTACGCGCGCTCATGGCCAAACTATCTTCGAAGCCTGTCACAGAGGAGGAAGCAGATGAGGATGTGCCAAAGGTAGGCAGCCTTTGAGACACGGAGCTGACAATGCAGGTTTACTTCGCTTCGCGTACTCACAGCCAGCTGCGGCAGCTCACGGCCGAGCTGCTCAAAACGACCTTTCCCGCTGGCAAGAATAGCGATGAACAGGACAACGAAGAGGGAACAGTCAGTCTTGTTCCGCTGGCATCGCGTCGACAGCTGTGCATCAACGACAAAGTGCGCGCACTTGGCCGTGGAGGGGAGGAGCGAATGAATGAGGCATGCCTGGACATGCAGAAGAGCGGTAGGTTGCATGGAGCCGTGCACGGCATGCTGACGAAAGGGAACACCAGGTGCGAGTTTCTGCCTCCCAAAGCAAACGAAGGACCTCTTCTAGATGCGCGCGACCGCGTCCTTGCGACAGTGCAAGACATCGAGGACCTGGTAGGAGACGGCCGACAGGCTGGCGTGTGTCCTTATTACTCCACTCGCCGTGCCGTGCGCCAGGCTCAACTTGTCACGTTACCCTACAACCTCCTGCTGCAAAAAAATGCACGTGAGGCACTTGGAATCGACTTGACCGACCAGATTGTGGTCATTGACGAGGCGCATAGTAGGTCCCAGGCTCATGTGGCAGCTGACAACAGATCTCATTGACACAATTCTGGGCATCTACTCGAGCCAGCTACCCGCCTCGCATCTCAACAGTGCTGCCTCGCAACTTTCTCAGTATCTTGCACGTTTCCGCTCGCGGTTGAAACCTCGTCACGCTGTCATGATTGCCCAAACGTTGTCTGTGCTACGGGGGCTAGTCAAAGTCTGCGACGCGTTCCAGACTGATGCTCGTTCCGACAAGGGCAAGGCCAAGGGAGAAATGCTTGACGTCAACTCTCTCATGTCTCGTGTTGGCGGCGGCGGCGACTCAATCAACCTACTTGAGTTGCTCGCTTATCTAAAGGAGAGTAAACTGGCGCGCAAGGTCAGCGGGTTTACCGAATCGCTTGATATTGCAGCTGCTGCCGCCGAAAAGCGACCTCGCCCTGCATCAGTTCGCCACGCCTCCATCGCGGCGTTTCATTCCGTTGAAGGATTTCTTCTCTCGCTGACTGATGCCCGCGATGATGGACGTGTTATTATGTCGGCCGATGGGGAAGCTGTCACTGTCAAATATGTGCTGCTCAACCCTGCTGAACGCTTCGCGGAGGTCGTGTCCAAAGCGCGCGCAGTGGTATTGGCGGGCGGCACTATGGAACCAGTGTCCGACTTTTTTTGTCAACTTTTCCCTTCGATTCCTCGAGACCGCTTTGCAACACTCTCTTGTGCGCACGTCATCCCCAAGAACAATCTCCTCACCCAGGTGATTGGACGGGGCCCACGGAAAGTTGAGCTCGAGTTTAAATACTCAAATCGAGGAGACGAGAGCTTGGTAAGTCGAGTCTTGAAAGCAACTGACAGTCTAGGTTCAGGAGCTCGGTGCAGTACTTCAGTCGGCTATTGGGTTGATTCCGGACGGCGTGGTCGTCTTTCTTCCTTCGTACGCGTTCCTGGACAAGCTCAAGACGGCGTGGGGGGCTTCGGGGTTGCTTGACAAACTTGCTCTAAAGAAGCAAGTGTTTTATGAGCCACAAACGTCTGGCGATGTCGATGCCACATTGCGCGACTATGCCCTAGCCATTGATGTTCCAAAACTGGGACCGACAGGCAAGCCACGAACGGGGGCCTTATTATTTGCTGTCGTTGGTGGCAAGTTGTCAGAAGGTAAGCTGTAGTCATGACCCCAACTGACGCCAAGGTATCAACTTTTCCGACCGTCTTGGCCGCTGTGTCGTCATGGTTGGGCTACCATTTGCCAATGTTGGAAGCGTCGAGTTGCAGGAACGGATGCGCTATGTCGAGCGCTTACCTGGGGCCAGCAAGGATGCTGCCAAGGAGCTGTACGAGGTATGTAGGTGTTCCTGCTGCTCGCTCACCTCAGAACCTGTGCATGCGCGCTGTCAACCAGTCCATTGGTCGAGCCATTCGACACGCCAACGACTATGCGACAATCCTCTTGGTCGACAGGCGTTACAGCACCCAGCGAATTCGTAGCAAACTGCCCAAGTGGATTGGCGACGACGTTGTTGTGCCGAACGACTGGGCAACTGCAGCCAGGGGAATTGCAGGATTCTTTCGAGAGAAGCGTGAACGAGCCGGTGGCGCATGACGAGACCATCTGGGCTGAAAATGAAGCATGCAATTAGGCTGAGGTACAATGCACTATATAGGATGAGGACATGATGTATGACTCTATTTAGCAGGACTGCTTGTTGCCAAACGGCGAGCGGGCACGGACACGAGCTCCAATGCGGTAAAAAATGAAGGGCATCGGCGTGCACAAGAATAGAAGGCCAGCGAGCAGGCATGTGCCACCCACAGGTCCGAGACGGCGGTAAAGCTGCTGGCCAAAGAGTGGAAATCCGGCCGCAAAGGACGAACGTGCAAACGAGTTGGAAGCCAGGGCCGATGCAGCGACTGGGCGGTATGCGCTAGAGAGTCAGCGACAACTCTGGTTCGAGGCTAGGTCACTTACTCGACTAAATAGGTGAATGTGGCCGAGTAGGCATAGATAAGACCCCAGCCAAAGAAGTTGCTCATGATGATTGGCACAATCCAATGAACGTGATGCCAGGTTGTGAGGCCAAAGAGCAGCAGACCGACAGGTCCAAGAACGGCACCATACATGCCAGGAAGGAGGCGGGACTCGGGAGGTGCGCCTGGTTCGCCGCGAGCAATGGCGTCGGCGGCTGCTGCCTTATACTTTTTGTTGAAGTAGGGTTGCGAGAAGGCCGCGATGAGCTGGCCAATACCAATCCCAATGAAGGCCAGACCGGTCTCCTGCATGTTGAATGCGTACACGGTACGGAAGACGTAGGGTACACCACCAAAGAAGAGGTAGAGAATGCCAAGAATCAGTGCGGACCAAAGGTCGAGGCATAAGACCATAGGCTGCGTAGTGAGGAGGACTGTGAGGGTGAGTAAGGTTTTTGTCATCGCAAGTGTATCCATACTCACCAAACGGTGTGGTCAGGCTCTTCTTGAGGGCCTCGAAAAATGAGCGTTGTTGACGCTCCATGGCGGCTGAGTGGCGAGTATCACCCGTCTCCCTCCGAAGCCTTTATTCGTCAGTAGACACAATACGATCACTACTTACTGCTTGGCGCGCTTTCGTAGCAGCTGTGGATCATAGGTCTCAGGCACGAGGACGATCAAAACCGCCAGCAGAACGCCGGCCCAGATCAAGATGACATAATATGTCCAGCGCCAGTCGGGTTGGTTCTGGTTGATAAATCCCGACAGCTGTTCGTCAGCGACTGCTTCTGCGCAATGCTTCAAAGTGTCTACGCACAATAGGTCCAAGAATAGGGCCCATGAAAGGAGCGCAAGAGAAAACCATCATTGGTGTTGCGACCTTCGCGTTGGGAAAGATGTCGGTGATGGCTCCGCCACTGACGGACAGAAACGCCGAACCAGCAAATCCGGTGAGGAAACGGAAGACCATGTGGATGGCAACGTGATTACCAAATGCGACAGGAAAGTTGAGCAGAAAGAACCAGACAAATGACCAGTGAAGGACTGGGGCGCGACCAACGAACTCTGATATCGGGCCCAGCAGCACTGCCTCGTCAGTACAAGCCCCATTTGAACTCAACTCACAAGGTCCACTACCTAGGCCAATGACAAACATTGAGATGCTCAACGTAGCAACCTCGTTACTAATGTGCCATTCCTTCTCAATACCTGGGTAGGTGAAGGCCGCCATGGATGAACAGCAGGTGACGCAAATGCATGAGAGGGCCAAAACGCCGACGATCGCCCTGTTTTGTCAGCAGGATATGCTATCCGCAGTTCGACACTCTTGTCAACTTACCACTTGCGCCACGCGCGCATGTTAAGAGGGCAGCCAGCATCATCTGGCCCGTTCCACTGAACGTCAAAGTACTCTGTCTCCTTATCAGTGGGGAGGGCAGAGGAGCCAGCGGAGAGAATGGCGGCGGCTGTAGCCATGTCGGATTCCTTAGAGGGCACGGCACGTTCGGCATCAAGTGCCATTGTATCGGTCGTCGATTGCGTGGACGTGGGAGATGTTGGACGCATAGCTCGGAGCTGGCGGGAAGTCCTCGGGATGCTGAGGTGGGCGGCAGAGAGGAGCAAAAAAGATTGTAGATCGTTCAGTGTCGAGGATAACTAATGGCGTCCAGGCAAACAAGGGGTTGGCCGTGACAGTGTGAGAGCATGAAAGCAAGTCCCAAGCATGAGGCTGGAGTTGATGAGAGATGTCAGAAACCAAGATGAAGTGCAACATTTTGGAGATAGGGTATCGTGACAAACCACAACCATGCTACTGTTCCGATCGGGTCGGAATCTCCTGCTTATTCACCGAGGCACGGCGGGCAATCATCAGCCCATAATAGACCAGTCAAGAAATATGTGCATACAAAGTGGCCATACATGCAGTACAGCGTCATAGCCAAGAGGCATAGAATATAGCTGGCCCACGCATGGTGGTCTGTTTCGATCCCGGAACACTGCGCAACGAATGTTTACAGGCGGAGATGCCATTCCCTCCTATGTTGAACGCGAGTAGTCGTTGTTCCTTGCTTACCTCAGCCGGTTAGGGGGATCTGCGACAACGATTACCCCGCAAGTGTGGCTCGCGGCGACGGTAGTCACTGGCATGCCGAGCAGGCCCCTTCGTTCTTCGTTCTGAGATTCGGGTTGCAATACAGCCTGTCGACCTCTGCGTGTCCGGGGAGAGGCGAGAGAGCGCAAAAGCGACCATGGCTAGTCTTGCGGCCGCCCCTTGTACCCAAGACACACCCAGTAGGCTTCACTCGACTCGGAGCGACTTGATTTAGGCTTATCGGTGACGACGCGCGTAAAGTAGGGATCGAGAGACTCTTTGCGAAAGGCGAGCAGATCCGGATGCAAGAAGAACTTGAGCCTGAACAAAGCGTCAATTCTAGAGGTGTGAGGACGTACGCACACAAGACTACCTCCTCCGTGCTCTTCAGTGACGGGTCGGAGCACCCCATGCGCAAACTCTGTAGCTGCAGCGCAGAGATCAAGACTCGCCTGAACATCTCGGACGCGGACTCCAGACATGGCAGCCATCATGTCGCTGAGCACCGTGTCTGCGACCGGTTCCGAAGCAGCACCCGTCGAGACGAGGTCGGTTGCGACCGAGGGCTCTGCATTCTCTGAAGTGAATCCATTGGCCTCGTCATGTACTTTCGTGTGCTTGCGCTTCATGCTGCCAGTGTTGACCAGTAGCGCGCGCACCCTTTCCTGCACCTCGGGGTCGAAGAAATCTCCAGTGATCACTTCTACCCCTTTGAGAGGCTCTATTGGCAGGAGATCGACGGCCACCACTGCTCCGCGCCGAGACATGGCTCCTGCAGCTACCTGAGACCATCCTCCAGGGGCAGCGCCGAGGTCCACAATCGAGCGGCCTCGAAGGAGAATAGGAAAACGCCTGGCCAGCTCCTGCAGCTTGAATGACGAGCGAGCTCGGTACTGCTTCTGAGGACCTGACGCGCTCCCAGCACGTGCTCGGACAAATGGGTCGCTAGCCTGCCGCGCAAGCCATTGTTTCGAGGATGAAGACTTGAGGGCAGCGAAGGCGGGCCGCATCACTGGATAGTGGACAGAGACCTTGAACACGAACTTTTGGACCGACTCGGTGGAGGTTTGACCTTTGGTAGACGGAAGCAATTGGTGCGCATGCTGCAACATATCGGCATGCGTGATGACGGCGCGTGGCCACCCAAGAACCAAGGCATTGCACTCTTACCTATAGAACGCAGTCATGGTGAGGAGACTTGTGCATGGACCAGACTGACCTCAGGCCAACGCATCGAGTAAACGTATCGCAGCGGCAAACTCGGCCGCGCTCAGAGGCCTCGTGCGCAACATGCTTGTGATTAACGTGAGTGGCCAGGCACAATCGATCTTATTCCATCTGTTGCCCGACAGTTTGCATAGAGCCTGCTTCTCTTTGCGGCTGAGGTTGCACGAGAAACTGCTGACGCTATAGGTTCTAACTCTTGCGGTGCGCGCGATGAAGTCGCACTTTTACATACGGCCCTTTATCCCGTCGTGGTTTCCACTCCTCCTAAATCTTGGAGGGTTCATCGCCACCGTGTTTATTTGGCGCTGGTTCGTGGCCATTGGTGCGCCCCGCCGTGATGCCTCTGGCAACATTAAAAGCGGTGATGACTTGATGGCCAAGGGCGTTATCGAGTTTGCATGGGATGTGTGAGTGCGACAGTCGGGACGCCCTTGCTACGCTAACCCTCAGCGTCTACATGACATGGATCTGCACCCTCGGCTCCGCTCTCCTGGGCAACTGGTTTTGGTGGCTGTATCTCGCTATTCCCGGAATTGGGGGCTTCAAGCTCTATGGCGTAGCCAAGCCGTTTCTTGGCATGCTCCTTCCCAGTATCTTTGGCCCCCGCCAGCCCAAGACCGAGGGAGCTGCCCAGGAGCAAGCTGCTGCTGGACAGCCTAGCGAGTCCAAGAAGCAGGCGAAGTTGCGTGCGCGTGCCGAGAAGGGTGACAAGCGTGTGCAGCAGCAGACTCGCCGATAGGACGAGAACTGTGTAGCCGCATCCTACAATCACGAGCATGGATAGACTTTGCGCATTGCATCTCCACAGGAAATATCATAGGAAGCATTGAATCCTTGTTGAAGATCACGTTCCACTGCGCAACAGCGAACCAATGATGGGTGATGCATTGCCAAACTTGTCTCTACGTGCGCCTACATGCCGTCTTCGGTGCTGTCGTTCTCGATACCGTCCCTTGCGTTCCACTCCTTGGCGGCCTCGGAGACGGATCCTCCACTTGCTTGAACAATCTCAATAACACCCTCAAGCCCGGGGCGCGGTACCGCATCCTGCCCACGCTCCCACGTTCCGAACAGAGCCTCCTTGACGCGCACCTCGCGCTCAGTCAGCATCGCACTGGCCGGTGCGCGACGGTAGGTCCATGTCCGAGGAGGGCGGAAACCGTCGGTGGCCAGACGCGCTGCCTCGCCCACAGGGCCTTCGCCACCGTTGGGTGGCACGCCGTCGTGCAGACCCAGGCGTCCGGTGCTGTCCCCGCTATTCATACCGGGCACGTATCCGCCAAGCGCTCCGCGGGCGCCAACACCACTGACGCCACGCTCGGCAAGGCGCTCCAGGCCTCCCATGGGCCGTTCATTGACTGAACGGAGAGCACTGGCACGGAACTGCTCGTAGGTGGTGAAGACGGGAGTATGGTGGCGGAACGCGCTCTCGAACGCCGTGGGGATCTCGGAAGGGTCGCGCATGAACGTCGACGCAGTGTGGTGCAGGTCGACGAGGTTGCGGAGGGTGGAAGCAGGCGCCTGGCCGTTGGGAAGGAAAGACTTGGTCGCGTGTGAGGGGGGCTTGGCGGCGCCAGCAGCCGATGAAGAGGCGCGCGCGGCGTTGACAAGGAGGGTGCCGCGCATTGTGAAAGAGTTGAAAGGCAAAGGCGACGGAAGAATGCGCGAATAGATTCAGGCTAGGCAAGAGGCCTAACGAATGTCATGCGTCGAGAACGGAGTTGTAGTAAAGAAGGGGCAACAACCACTGAGAGATCGCGTAATGTGAAAGTTGCCTTGTTGTTGCTGTTGTGGAAGTCGTTGCAGCAGCAAGAAAAGTCGGTCCAGCGTAGTTCACGGTGCAGCGACCTTGTCGCAGAGGATTGACGGAATTGACACGTAAATATTGTTATGTGTAATGTTATCAGGAGGTGTATGCATTTTACGTAACATTTTTTGACGGTGAACTGTCACGGTCAATAAGCTTGGCCCACAACCGCCATAAGTCCGCTTCCAATCGCTGTCCAGGCACAGATACCTTTATCTCGATTATAAGCCTTGCTGCAGCGCGGCCGAGTGAGCAGTTGTGGCCCCCGAGTGGGCAGCGGGTTGTGTGCGGGGCAATTGTGGCGAGGCGGGCGAGGTCCGTGCCGTGTAGCCGTAGGACCAGCACTAGCAAGTTGCATGCACAATAGGTCGAAGCTACCGCACAATCAGGTGCAAAGAGTGGGTTCACAGGAAGGCTCGTGGAGGAGGTTGGGCCGTCGCTGCGGCTCACACGGTTGCAGGCTTCCGTCAGCCCCTATATACCCTTCAGCTAACTATGCTAGAGCCTGAGCTGTCCCGCGAGGCTGTAGGTTAGTGGAGGCTCAGCCAGGTGGCACCTGTCAGTTCGGAGCTGCGCCGCCGAGGCGTAAGTCACGCCCGTTGATCTCAACCACAGTTTGCTGCATGGATGCACTGGAAGTGTGCCCAGCAGTTATCAGGACATATACACAGGCCATAGACACAAACTGGCCTGCCTCTGCGCTGCACGAAGTTGCGAAACCAGCATCAAAACTGGCAGAAATCTGAACATTTCGGACCCAGGAGCGACAGTCGGGCCGCCCGACGCGCTCTGCCATGTCACGGCACGATGATAGCGTCAGCTGATCCGAGATTCCTAACCGATGCTCCGAGTCACCTTGCGAAACATGCCCGTTCTTGGTTGCAGCCGTCGTAGCATGATGATGACTGCATAATGAACACTTCTGAACAACGGATCACCGTATCAAGACAACAACCGCAACACTGATGACACTCCTTTTGCGTTGAAACCTAGAGCTTGGCTTGGTATTTGGGAGGTGTAAGAGCGTCGCGCTCTGCCTGCGCCTTGTCACGCAGAAGACGGCGAAGAATCTTGCCTGAAGGCGACTTGGGGACGGCGTCCACGATGAAGACTCCACCCCTCAGACGCTTGTGGTTGGCAATCTTCCCGCCCACCCACTCGGCGACCTCGTCGGTCACCTTTTTGCTTGAAGCTTCGTCGGTGGCACCAGCCTCGGGCCCCACCGTTATGAAAGCGGTCGGCAGCTCGGTCGCCTGGCTGTGATCGTAGATGCCCACAACGGCCGTGTCCTTGACCAGCGGGTGTTTGAGAAGAAGCTCCTCCAGCTCGGCAGGGGGTACCTGGAAGCCCTTGTACTTGATGAGCTCCTTGGAGCGGTCCACCACCTTGAGCCACCCATCTTCAGAGCGGACCATAATGTCACCTGTCTTGAACCAGCCACCGGGAGCTGTGGTCTTTTCGGTGGCAGCGACATTGTTATGGTAGCCCTTCATCACCGACGGGCCACGGACCCAGAGTTCTCCGCGGTCGCCCTTGACATCATTGCCGTCCTCGTCTACGAGACGTGCCTCCCAGGTGGGAAGCAGGGGACCGACCCATCCGGAACGGCCCTCGGCCTCGGCTCCAGTGTAGCAAGTAATCAGAGGAGACGTCTCAGTGAGACCATAGCCCTGAGTGATCTTGCATGCCAGGCGTGCCTCGATGGCGGCGGTGAGATCGGGGCCAAGAGGTGCAGCGGCACACATGAGGGTTCGGAGAGACCGAAGGTCGTACTTGGGGACATGAGGTGAGTGGAGCAGGGTGATGACAATGGGGGGGACGATCAGGCCGTGGACAACCTTGTACTTTTCGATGCACTTCAGCGCAGCAACCTCCTCGAAGCGAGGAAGCAACACGACAGTGCAGCCGACTGAGAACGGCTGGTGCAAAACCATGGTAGTACCGTAGGTGTGACTCAGAGGGACAAATGCCAGCATGTGGTCGCCAGGGCCGAGGGGCTCGTAGCCGACCCGGACGGCCTGCAGCTGCGAGACGAGATTCCAGTGCGTCGTCATGACACCCTTGGGTAAGCCAGTAGTTCCCGAAGAGTAGCAGAGCCAGCCAGTAAGATGGGCCTCGGCGCCGTCCAGGTGCTCAATGTGTCCAGGCTCGGCGGCGAAAATCTCCTCGAGCGCCTTGTAAGGGGTTCCAGGGGGCTTGTCCTTGAGCTCGCAAAGAATGATCACTCGGCTGTCGGGGAACGAGTATTTGAGCTGGGGGCGCGTCCGCTCAAACTTTTCAATGTTCTCGGGGGTCACAAAGAGCATCGTTGATCCAGCATTGTTGAGCTGGTGCGCAATCTCGTGCGACTCGTAGGCATAGTTGGCGGGGGAACTCGTGATTCCTGCCGCTGAGAGTGCGTGTCCAGTAATGATCCAGGGGATCGAGTTTAAGCTCCAGATTGTCGCAGTGTCGCCCTTCTTCATTCCGAGTTTGCGCAGTCCAGCGGCCAGACGAAGAGCCAAAGTCTTGGTCTCACCTCGCGTAATCTGGCGGCCAGTGAGGCCATCAATATAGGCGGGAAGATTGGGGTCGTAGTGAGGGAGAGGAGAATTGGGGTGGTCAAAGAGATAGTCGAACATGGACATCTCGGGGAGAGCCACCTTCTCTGTGTGGGCGGGGGTGTAGATGGTCATGTTGATTTGATGCTGATGTTTACAAGACAAGGTACAGATCGTCACGCGGCAATGGCACTGGTGGAGGTCGCCACGGCGTCTCGGCAGGTGAAAGGATGTGGTGAGTGGACGTGCTCAGCTGAGGATGCAGGAGGGGGTTAGGCCAAGGTCCCCAAGTGTTCTTTATATGTACAGAGCGGGCAGGGGCTGATCGTTCTGTAGATTGCGGGCTCCGGCACGCATGTGGAGTGTGGGGAAGGAAATGGAGGCCGAGTAGCCGGGGCCTGTTCGAAACAGCGGCTCAGTTGCGGGGTTAGAGCCACCACTCGCTCTGCTAATGGTGGGGCCTTGGATGAACACAGATGAGCCGGTACCTACCTGGGTCCCGACACGGGGCTGTTTTGGCAAAAGCGTATAGTGCGGAGCTGCGGAGCTTGAGCATCACCCCTTTGTTCCCTTGTGAGCGTCTAGCACCAGCCAGGCCAGGAACTGCTGCCAACGGCCGCGGCCGTCCCTTGTTGAGAAAGTAAAGAGATGTCTACAAGCGAACCAAAGGAACCCACTATTCAACCTGCCAGGAACAACAATCCTCCACCAGGATCACAGGTTGGATGCCCCACGGGGATCAGAGCAAGGGAACTCGGCACGTGACCGCGCGGTGGAGGTCAGATGTAAAATAGTACACATCATTGATAATAATCTCAAAAGTTGAGTTTCAGTTCTTGTGCCGGCCACGGTCATTGACAACATTGGCTGCACTACACCTCTACAACTTCTTAAAGCAGGTCACGACCATTGCCTGAAATCATGGAGAAGGTCCAGTTTCAGCTCGAGTCAACGCTCCCAGAGCTCAAGGATCTCTACGACAAGGGACTGTTCTCAAAGGTGAGAATCAACTCTTGGGACAACCGTCGCTAACAGCCTAGCATGAGATCAATGAAATCACCAAGCGCCGTACGGCCTTTGAGACTGCCTTGATTCGCCGTGTGACACGCAAGGAAGACTTTTTCAAGTATGCAGAGTACGAGATTAACCTGGAGCGGTTGAGAAAGGTTCGATGGAAGAAGCTCAGTGAGTGCAGCTCCTTACATGCCGTGCTGGCTGACACGCCAGAATACCACATCAACCGTCCTCCCCCTTCAGCTTCGACCTACTCGATTCCTCGCCGCACCCTTTACATTCTGAAGCGTGCGACTTCTAAATTCCCTGGTGACCTAGCCGTCTGGCTCGCATACGTCGAGTTTGCCGCCCGCGAGGGTATGACGAAGGTTGTGGCCAAGGGTCTTAACAGCGCGCTCCAGCACCACCCTCTCTCGCCGACGCTGTACCTTCTTCTCTCTTACCACCACCTACACCCCGGAGCTCCTCTGCCTCGGTCGGCCATTCCTTCCACCTCCAAGCTTGATCTGCCATCCGCCGACGAGGCCGACTCATCCGCATTCTCCCTCGAAGGCACTGGACCAGCACGTACCACCTTGCTCTTGGGTTTGCGCCTCTTGCCGCGATCCCATACGCTCTGGCGTGAGTATGTAAAGCTCGAGCTGGGATGGGTCGAGGCCCTCCGCCGTCGGTGGCGCACCCTTGGCATTGATAATCCCGCCGGCGAGGACAAGTTTGAAGGCGATGCCGCAGCACTTGCAGGAGGGGACGGTGCTTTTGGCCCCGAAGGCGAAGATGCTCGTCGAGCCATCCTTTCTGGCCAACTCGTTGTCCACGCACTTGAGTCTGGTCTTGGAAAGGTCACCCCGGAGAGCCGCGAGCGGGAGGACGAAGGAGAGAGCGCGGACGGTATGGCGTTCCGCGATTCGCTCCTCGCTCTTCTCCGGAGCTACCCGTCACCACTGCGGACGAAAGCTCTTGGCATTGTGTATGCCGATTTGGAGCGCATCTCTGCTCTGGGCGGCCTTGACGGTGCACGCGCGCGTCTTGCTCTCATCGCCAGACCGCTGTACGACCGCGAGTACGAGGCAGGCCGCGTAGAAGACGGCAGTGTCGTTCTCACTGGTGTAGAGCTTGTTGACGCTCTTGGCACTATTGGCCGGGAGATTCGTTCCATCGCGAAGAAGAGTGGCAGCGCCGACTGGGCCAATGTGGCTGGTGAATGGCTTGCCGGTCGCATCCAGGACGCTAGCGACAACACGGACCTCCAACGCTATCTCCTGTCGACAATGACTTCTCTGGCAAAGCCCAACTTGTCTCCTTCCGCGACTCTTCTCGCCAAGCATCTTGATCTTGTTCAGCGTCTCGACACTCCAGCATACCTTGGAACAGTTCGTTTGCATGCCGGACAGCAGCCCACCGATCCTGCAATTCAACTGCTGAGAGTAGCGGCAGAAATCGACGCGGCAGAGGCTGAGGTTGTTGATATTCGCAAGACGGCTGCTGAGGCCGCCGCGCGGATCACCGTTGCTGGTCTCTCTGCCGAAGCACAAGAGCTCACCGTAGCCCTGTGGCGAACCTGGGCTGAGTGGGAGGATGCACAGCCATCCCCGCAGGCGGCATGGAAACGCCTTATGCGCGACTCGCTTCGTCTCGGTGCTCCCATCCCCGCCCTTCACTCCACCCTTCTTGCCTTGTACTTTGCCAGTCAGATGCGTGCTGGTGTATCGGCGCCAGCAGCGCTCGACGCCATTGCCAAGGCCTATCAGCCGACGTCCACCTTCTTTATCTCGGCTTTCGATGAGCTGGATGAGCTCAATGGTACCCAGGCTAGCTTGGCCAAGCTGTACGGCAGCTGGCGTGCGGCCTGTCGCACAGCCTCGGAACGTGTAACCGCTGTCCTCATGTGGGCCGAGTGGCTGCTGGACCAAAACAAAGGTCGTGACGCGTACGATGCAGTAGACGTTGTGCGTCGGGAGTTGCGCGAGGACGAGGCTGCTCTCGAGGAACTTGAGTTGGGCTGGAAGTCGCTTGTGGACGAGGCAGAAGACCGGGCGACTCGGGGCGACGTCAATGACGAGGACACTGTCATGGGAAGTGAGGAAGACGAGGAAGACGAGGCTATTGTGGTAGAGGAGCTCGATGATGACGACGACGACGATGAGAGTGGCGACCTCGAGATAGAGTTGTAGACGCATGCACTGCCACCGCTGCAAACTCATTTGCCGTTGTGTTGAGCGTTGTGCAATTATGCCTGAAATTACTGTGTGGAGGCAAACAAATCTCCATACACTGACCCGCCACTGTGCCAGCGACCCGATGTATGCGGGGACATGTTGTCAACAAAGATCCCAACTCTCACATTGTCCATCATTTTGCGCTCTTGCACCAGGGCCATGGCGGACCTCCCCAATGGGGTCCGGGACATGAGTAGTATAGCCTGGGTTGGCGAGGTTATAACCACTTCTTCGACAACGACTCTCTTGCCCAAAGAGCCGTTGACCCCACCACGACGGAGCGGGACAGCATCCTGCCCTATTACGGTCACCTCCTCGCCACCATTGTCCGGCTCAGACTCCTCTCCGTCGCCGTCGCCTGTTGGAGATGTCCCACGAACCCCTTTCCGCGTCCGGGCGGCCCCTCACTACTCGCCGCTAGCCGCAACAGCGATGACCCCGCCAAAGTCAATCGCGCGCCCCTCACCAGTCCGGCCTCCGCTGCATCCGTTTTTTGCTCGACCGCGCGCTCTACCACAGGCCGGCAATCCACAACTTGTGGCCACATACATGTCAACATCTGAGTCAGATGACGATGCGGCGAGTGCGGAGAGCAGTTTTGGGGCACCCGCCAGCCCAACTCTTCGTCAGGCGGGGACTCGGACGGCGTATGGGCCGGTTCTCACTGTTGCTGACAAGATGGAACTTTTGGCTATCAGCGACCGCGTTGGTCCCCCTGCTCAGTCTCTGGTGGCTGGGCAGCCGGGCGCCGCAATATCGAGAAAGCCTCTTCCGCGCATTATCCCTCAGGTTCGTGATTCAACGTCGCCGGCAACAACCAGCTTTAAAGCGGGCACTCTGCAACCAGCTGGCCAAACCAAGCCTGTTCACGCTCTGGACAGCAGACAGCACGGACTCGTGGCGAAGCAGGAGGCCACTTTGCACCCATCAACGGCCAAGCCAAGCACGGCAGACATCGAGGTCAGCAAGGAGCAGCTTCCCGTCTTCTCCGTCCGCCGGCCTCTCGCTGGTCACTTTTCTCACTCCCCTGCCGTTGCATACACTTCGGACGCGTCCGAGGCCGACGATCTGGTTAGCTGCCTGCGTGGGCCGGTGCTTGGGTTCGACTTGGAATGGCCACCGCCTGGGGTTGGCCCAGTCCGCACTGAGATACGAAAAGACGGCACAGTCAAGCTTGTGCGAAACGGGTTGTGGGACGCGACAATGGGCAAGCTCACCTGGCCTCAAGGCCGCACTGCTGTGATTCAGATTGCCGACGCCAAGACCGTCATCGTCTTCCACCTCGACGAGAGGACTCGCCCAGGGCCCGCTCTGTGTAGCCTCATCGCTGACCCGAGGCGCATAAAAGTTGGTGTGAGCATCAAAGGGGATTGGCAAAAGCTAGTCCGTGACTGGCCAGCTTTGTTCTCGGAAAAGGACGGTGGAAAATCGCCTGCAGGCATGCTGGAGCTGTCCGCATGGGCGCGCTGGGCTGAACCTGCTGGGACCTTTGCAGGCGGGCGCCTCATCTCGCTGGCGAAGCTGGCCAAGCACTGTCTCGGCGTGGAACTTGACAAGAACGAGGGCGTGCGGCAAAGTGCATGGGACCGGCCACTCGTGGGCGAACAGATTGACTGTAAGTGTCTCTCACGGCGGCCCACTGACTGTCAAGACGCTGCCAATGACGCCTTTGTTGGTCTCTTAATCTTTCAGGAACTGGAGCGCAGAGGACAGGCACGATATGGTAATGTGGACCTGCAAGCGTTGTCGATCGTGTCTGTGGGAGGCGGGGTGTCGCTGCCGCCACTAGGCAAGGGCGGCAAACCGGGGGGAGCAGGTGTCTCAGTATCTGCTTCTCCAGCAGCGGAGCGAGCGTTTCGCCTCTTCGCGGAGGGCCAAAACATTGACGAGCTTGCTGTTCAACTGCAAGTCAAGACAAGCACCGTACGGTGAGTCATTGTGTCGCCGTGTATGCCTGACAGCAACAGAGGGTACGTCGGTAGGGCCGCATCGATGCTTCCCCCCGAGTCCATTGCGTCTCATGTGCGGTCACGGATCGTGGCACTGCTCCAGTCAGACAAGAACTTGAGGACGCGCTATAGTGGCCTGTTGGTCAGTTTACGCACTACGCAGCCCTCCTCCAGCTTGCCAGCGCCGCTTAATTCAAAAGGGCCTGACAGCGCATGCGACAGCAGCTCCGGCGACGACTCGTGGGTGTCGGCCCCATCATCGTAATCACGCCTCAGGGTTGTGAATATCATATGTATCATCACCACTATACAGACTTACGCCATCTACTTGCACCCTGCAAAAGAAATGATGGTCAGTATTCAAACTTTGACTAGCGGTGGTACTCACGTTGGTGCACAATACCCATGCCGTGCTCCTCGTACTCGTCCTTGGTCACCCACAGCTGGTGGAAGGTACCGAGCGACGCAAGCACAGAGCCGCCCAGCCATGACGAGTATTTCCGTTCGTGCGGAATGGTCGGCGTGTGAATCTTGATCTTTTGCTGGGACAGTCAGCTGGGAGCAGTAAACAATGGGACTCACGCTGGGAAGTAGACTAGCAAGCTCCATGTCGAGACGCTCAGTGAGACCGCGGGTGAGCGAAGTGTTGCCGACAACAACAACGTTCTGCAACAGGGCGCCCCTTACATCGACATCGCAAGCCATGATCGAGTCGTGGACAAGCTGCGACAAGGGGACAAGGTCCTTGAGCGAGTGCGAGTGGTCGCCGTTAGGGGTGGCACGGAGGTGCACAGGGGGCTCGATCGACTGGGCCAGTCAGCATCGGCATAAGCACGCAAGAAACAAACCTGGTTGAAATAGTTTTTGGGGTCAAAGAGCATCTCGGTGAATCGATACCGCTCCTCGCCAAAGTTCTGGTGGTATCCGTCAGGAAACTCATATAAAGTCTGCGGCAAGTCTCGCGCCGATTGGAAGTCGAATCCTCTGTGATTGATGACCTCGGCACACGACTCCTTCCACGTATCAACGACGCCCTGCTCGGCCCAAGCGCGCCACGATGGAGTGGTACCGGGAAGACGGTCGTCGCGAAGGGTTGGGCGAGGCTGCATCCCGGGCTCAGGCGTCGTGTCACGCTTTGCGATAAGTTGGCGGGGCAACAGCGACAAGGGAAACTGGCGCGTAGGCGTCGGGTTCGCAAAGTGGGAGTGAAGCTGCGAGAGAAGCAGCGAGGAGGCGAGAGGCTGCCTCATAGTGCCCGCGCGAAGAGCATAGCCGTCCACGACGGGGACGGCGCTACTGTTCGCATAGCCCACATCGAGAACAAGTGCCGTGGGCTTGCCAGCCGAGAATGCCGACAATACTCCTGATGAGCCGAAGTACAACGCAGGCACACCCTCGCCCTCAAAAGCCAGCTCGGCAAGAATCTCACGTGCACGTGTCGAGTTCCACGCAGGCTCGGTGAGCATCAGAGGATGCTCGGTCGGGTCCAGTGACAGTCGGTCGCGCAACAGATACTTGAGCATGGCCCCGGCAGCCTCGCCATCGTTCACTGCATAGATTAGCGTTGCATCCACCCTCCAGCTTCATTTACCCACCGATTCCATCCACCATAAAGCTCCCGACCTCCATGTTGTTGCGCCAAACGCCAACGCCGTCGTCGCCAAAGTAGTACTTGCGCTTTCCTTTTGTAGGCTCCTCCTTGGGTGCGCCGCCATCCATAGGATCGTCATTGTCCGCAGAAGCCCCATTGGAGTTTGAGCCAGAGGCGTTAGAGGGTTCATCCATGTAGCCGTAGAACGACGGGGCGACAACACGAGGGCCGTCTTCGCCTGCATAACCAGCACGCGTAGTGTTCGAGCCAAAGTCGACCACAACGGCGGAGACCTCGTCTATTGGTGTCAGAAATGCTCGGCACTAGTTTCACTAGCTCACCTCCGTTGTAAACCATGCTGACGTCGCCTGTCTGTACTCGTAGAGGGTTGTCACGCCGAGGATGGTGATGGATTGAAACTACAGAAGTCGACGAGGTGACGATCGCTATTGCCTGTGTACAGGCATCAAGCATGACGTGTTTTTAAGTGCTTGCTGATATAAATACTCCCGCTGCTCTCATTGTGGCTCACTACAATGCGACATGACATCTACGAAACAGTTACCGTTGCCGCTGTACTCGACCATCGCGCACTTCTCTCAGCTTGGTTCCATTGTTAGCCGCATGGCTCTCCGACACCATGTCTCCGCCGCCCATGCGCTTTCCCAATGCGCACGCGCTGCCATCCATGTTTCCACCCGTCCTGCCCGAAATGACGCGTGAGAGGCTCACTGCGGCCGCAAACGCATACCGCCAGCCAGCTCCGCCACCACAGTTGCCGCTGCTTCAACTTCAAGGGAGGCATCAGGATCCTTACCCTCCACCCGAGAGGAGCGGGGATGGAGCAAGCTCCGGAGGCGGAGGAGATGCAGTTGCTGGCCCAAGCTGCCCGCACCGAAATCGTTGGCCGCAGCGAGGGGAGCATGCCAACGAAGGCCAACGCACAGCCAAGTTATCAGACGAAGAGGTAGAGGAGCTATGCGGGGACATGGCAGTTCTGGTTCGCCGGGAATTTGACTGCTGGGTTGAATCTTGCTGGTGAGTCTGGCCTGGGCTGATGCGCCGCCCTGCCAGCTAACATCCCAAGGACTGAGGCCTTTCACCATGTGTTTACGCGTACCATCCCGACTTTCATCATCACACTCATATTGGCTGGTGCATCGTCGCCCTTCATGCGGAAACAGATTGTGCATGGTGGGCCAGCCCTCGACCAAATCTTCATGACGGACATGCTGCAAAATCTCTACACAGAGTTGGAACGACGACTGTCTGGTCGGCTTGTACCTGCCGAGGTAGCGATCCGCGGAGAGAGCTCTGCAATGGCGACGGCTGCGGCAGCTATTGGCGCCGGAGGACTGGGTGCACAGCCTAGTACCCCTGGGTTGCCGCGTGACGGTGTGTGCACCAACGATCTTGGCCCTTCACACGGAGCAAACGACGAAGACGACGACGACCACGCGGCATGCCTCTGTCAACTGACTTGTTGCCCCGACTGCTTGCACGAGGCGGTAGTGGTTCGCAAAAAGCCTGTTGGCCTCTTGCCGTTTGAGCTAGCGACGCGCCAGGTTTCCAAGGGGTGGCCTGGTGAAGTGGAGACTGAGGCTCAAGCTCGCACTCGCTGGAAGTTTCCCAAGCTTCGATCGGCCAAGCAGCTGGAAGTGGTGTTGCCTCCAGGAGCTGGATTTGCTCGACACACGGCCAAATCTGGAGACGAATTCGGCGCTGATGCGAGGCGTGCCATCTTCCCTCACCCTCAGATGACGGACGTCCTGGCCGTTGAAGAGCATTTGCGATGGCGGCTCAAAGAGCTCGGTGCAGTCGATCCTAGTGTGGAGAGCCGCTATGGCCCTAGCACAAACGCAGGCGCAGCCCTCGAGGGGCTCGAGCATGCCCTAAAACTGGACGAAGACGACGGTTCCGAGGCGAGCGCCCCAAGTGCAGGACGAAACGGCCGCAAGATGACTGTCGGTCGAAGCAAGGCGCGTTTTAACAAGGCGGTCAAGGCTCCTCCTAAGGCACCCAAAGCGCCGGCGAAGAAGGTCTACTTGCCGACCGAATGGGCGGAAGGTGACCCAGCAGAACGCAACACGGCTATTGTATTGACATTTCGTCACTTTGTCAAGGTAGGCGGCGGAGTAGTTGACCGGGCTGACTGTTCAGCTCTTGCATCGCGCGGCGGCCAACGCCACCCCTTTTGCGTATGCAGGATACTCGCGTGATGTGGCTGCACTAGAGACGGCTCATCCTGTGGCCGTGTATCGTCGCCTCACCGAGGCAACGGCAACGCGCAAAGCCCGACCAGCCCGTGAGGCGCGTCTGTGGGGCGACTGCATGGAAAAATGGACCGAGGAGCTGGGGGCCCGTGAAAAAGCTGCAGGCAACGTGCACGTCAACGCTGGTGAACTAGTCCAGGCGATTAGGTGCTACACGCGGGCAATCTCACTTGACGGTAAGAAGACGGTGTACTATTCCAACCGCGCCGTTGCCTTCAACACACTAGGCAAACATGCCCTGGCTGAGAGCGACTGCAAGCACATTCTGGCAAAGGATGCCAAGAACAGCAAGGCATTCTATCAGCGTGCCGTTGCGCGTGGTGGTATGGAGCGCTGGCGGGAGGCTGAAGCGGACCTAAAGCACGTGTTGCGTTTGCAGCCTGGCAATGAGGCCGCCCAGAAGCTCATGGTTAAGGTCAAGGCTGAGGTAGCCAAGCTGCCCAAGCAGAGGCTGGAGGACGTGCTCAACTTTTAGAGAGCAACTTGTACATACAGCACATGCATAACACTAGTTACATATCGTTTAGTTGAATCGTCCAGTCTTTTACCTTGATGGCGCTGGTTTTGATCCTGGACAGGTGTACTCCCAGCCGGTATCGACACCCAACGCAAGGCTCTCGGTCGAGATTGGCCAGCTCTTGCACTGGCCGGCGAATAGTCCTCGGATCAGCTTCAAGCGTTGCGATGATGCGCTCCACTGCTTCATTTACGCATGCAGCGTAGTCTCCCGCGTACCGCCTCCAAGAAGCACAATGCTGAGTGTCGCATCCGAAAGCAATGAGCTTGCCTGTACGTTGTCCAGCATTGCGAAATCGCGCCAGAGCCGCTTCCCACCGGCCGTGCAGAGCCAGTAACGCTGCGAGGCCCCGTGTATCTGCTGCAGCAAGCAGCTCTATAGCCCAAGGACTTGGGCCCATGTTAGGGAACGGAAGCAGCATGCCAGCGCCGGACAAATCACTGACGTCCTGCTCTGAACGTAGCACGCGCGCCATTGCGAACACGTCCAGGGCGTTGACTCCTCGAGCTCTAATGTTTACAGATTGAGCTAAAGGACCAAAAGCAGCTCGCTTGGTAGCTGCGAGGAGCGCTGCACCGACCAGTGGGAGGTCATAAGCATCGATTAGAGTGAGACACTCGGTATATTGGTCGTACCGCGAGGCGTCAGGCGCTGAACCTCTTGGCGCGCCATCAGTGCGCCATCTTCCTACGCTGGGCGACGCCTCACTGTCTATGTCTTCAGAAGGGTGGTGGGGTAAATCGGACGGAGTGCCGCCAGCGAGTGTAGCTCGGATAGCTTGCAGACTGAACCAAAGGGCGGTTGTTGACGCGTGAGGCAAGGGAATGACGTCGTAAGCTACACATGTTGAATGTGCAGGAGCAATGCTAGTCGCCTGTGGACATGGGAGCGTGCGCAGGTCGGCAAAAAAAGAGGAGAGATGTCCCAGGAGACTCAGGTCAAAGTGGAAACACGTTCCCGTCGTGGACTGGAGAATGACACTGGTCGGCGATGTTGGAGCCGCGAAAGCTGGATGGAAGACGAAGTCTTGCCCACTGGAACTATATGGAAGGACGCCCATGCAAGCAACAGCGGAGAGGCACCGAAAGGTGTATGCCCCGTGCCAGTAGATTGCAGAGTGTGGGCATATGACTCAAGATATCCAAGGTAATAGGCGCAAAGTGATGACAACATAAGAAGACCAAAAATCACATTTGGCTCCACCCTCCCTTCTCTAGAATATCTTGCGATCACTGCATCCCCACCACGACCAACAGCTGCTGCCACAGTATCAGTCATAGTAGCATATCACACTAGCTCGCCGTATCGCACAATACCACACTCTAACTCTCTGTTCTCAACGCCTCACTCCCTGGCCGCGAGGCGCACCACGACGTGCATTGGCTGTAACTTTGTCAGCTTGATTCTCACCGTCTCTTGCGCCGCAAAACTTGCCTCGCTGGATGGTCGCGCGACCACGTGCAGCACCGATACCACGTCCCCGCATGGCGTTGGGACCGACACGCTTGAACATGGGCGCGTTTGCCAGCAAGTCAGGAACAATAATGAAGCGAACCTGCAGTGTCAGTGAGAGCGACCGGTAACTGTTGGGGTGGCATGGCAGGGCAGGCAGCAAGCGTGATAGTCTCCAACAATCGCCCAGGCCATGGCTGCACTTGCAAGATATCTTGAAAATACCTCGGGGTGCAGGACGGTAATGAGGACGACTGCTCTTGACGCACAGTCGCAGTGGCCAAGATAAAACGCGGTCAGACAGCGTAACCATCGCATTTGTCCCTCATATCATCAAGAGATGATACACCGTACACTCCGCTCAAGCCATGCCTGTAAAGCACTCACCATGCTGCCACGGATGTACACCTGCTCCAACTGCGAAACACGTCCGTCACGAGCGGTGACGGTGATTTCACGCAGAGCCATGTTGAGCGAGTCCTCGGCTGCAATAGAGTATAGTCCATGTTCAACGAAGATGATTAGCCGTAAAGAAGGAGTCGATAGAATCAACAAGCAGGGTCCGGAATCGCAGAGGAGAGGAGAAGGAATGTCAGCATGTCACTGGCCGCATGTCAACAAAACAACGCACCCTCCATCAACTTGCCGCGGTACATCTGGCGTTAGCATCCACTCCAGCAACATCACGTACTTCTCCGGTCTTGAGCTCCACAGTGATGATGTGGCCCAGCGACTCGTGCAGCAGCTTGATAGGGACACCGAGGTTGGCCATTTTGTGACGAGGGATGGATGGAAGTGATTGACGAAAGGACGCGTAAACGGCGAAGAAAATAACCGTTTTCAAGATGTGCCGAAAGAATGCGAGAGTCTGCACGCGGTGATGTGATCTTAACTGGGCTAGATGCTACGGAAGACGGGAAATGGTGAGACTATGCAAGGTTGTGTCTTCGTAGACGGACTGAATTCAACGTTTCGACGAACATTGGTAAGGGGACGGGCCGAACAAGTTTCATCACTAAATCCCTGCATATACAGTACAGCATCTCCAGCAATCTGAACATCTGCAAGTTCTCTGTCTCTGATCGTGATACCGTTGCCAGCTCGTTAAAAGGAGCAATACAATACAACTGAGGGCACAAACATTCAATCAAGATTTGCAGGTCGTAGTAGAGTCGTAAGGCGAACATGAACAAGATAGGGTGGTGGCAAGAAAAAGGGGGTATACTGACGCAACTGGGTATCAAACTCTGGGACATGTTTAGCGAACCACCCATAAGGGTCTGCTACTCACCAGTCTCCGAGCTCAGAAGGAACGTGGGCCAGCTGGCCTCCGAAAAGTTGAGGCTGCCCACCAAGGCTGGCGCTCGGTAAGCCGTCATCATCGGTGCGCAGGGAGGTATTGATTGGCTCGGGAGGCTCTCGCTTGGTGCCGACGCCTCGAACCGCACCAGAGGTCAGGCCCTCTGGCGCACGGGGAGGACTGTAAGGTCCCACTGACTGCCTTCGCTCATGCTTGGGAACCATCGGGGAGCCACGGTTCACCTGTGCAGGATCGTGGGCCTCACGAGGTGAGATCCGCCATTGGGTCATCGAGGCCGTTGGCAGGGCAAATCCAGCTTGATAAATACCCGGAGAAACGGTCTGCGGCTGCTGGTGTTGAGAAGAGCCACCAGCAGAAGTGGGGGTTCTGGTCTTGGCTTCCGATGAGGACTTGTCCAGTCCGGAGGCTGGAAGGGTAGAGCCAGCTTGTGACGTCGAAGTTGCGGGCATGGTTATCGGTGAGACGTTCATGGGCGTGAAGGAAAACCCGAACTGGGACATTGGCATTGAGGGTTGCTGAAGTGACGTCTGGATTGGGCCTGACACTGAGGTGGGTGGTGGCTGCCTTGGACGTATACCTTCACCGAGTGTTCCGAAGCCGCGCCTCCCCCAGGAGGACGGATCGTCCAGGCGGAAGTTGGGTGCCTCATGGGCACCGCGCCAGAGATCAGATTCGGTGTCGTTGCCCTCCCTGTAGGGATCATCCCCCAGCCACAGGCCGTTCATCGACGATGATGGGGAGAAGCTCTGACCTGAGCCTTGTGCACGAGGGCGCGTGTTGCCTTGGACAATTTGAAGGGTATTGCCAGACGTTGGAAATGCTGGGCCTGACGGTGCCGACTGGGACGCCATGCTACGCTGCATTGTGTGGGCAGGGTTCAGGAAAGACATGGAACGTTGTCCCGTCACGTTGATCGGAGGCCGAAGACTGGCTGGCATAGAGAAGCGACGAGAAGTGGGAGGCTCAGCTACTGCCCTGCCAGCTGTGGAAAGGGACATGGAAGCGGACTGCCTGTGGTTTTGCGAAAGGGGTTGACCAAACGTCTGGTTAGAGCCTGGCAAGGGCTGCGTCGTGTGGGGTGGCGTAAAGTCCAGAACGGGTTTGTTTTCATCGAGATCGGCCAGGACGTGACTTGGGTAGGCGTCGGGAGGCGAATGAAAGCTGTCAGAGTCAGAGCTCACGGATAGGAGCTCATTCTGCAGACGAGCCGCATTCTTCTGGGCTTGCGATGGACGCGGAGGCACTCGTCGCTTAAAGCTGAGAATTTGCTCCTTGCTAGAGTCGCGGCGCAGGAACCCGTGTGCTGCGGTCAGAGTTTGCTTAGATTCAAGACTTACACCAAGTACTGGCATCGGGATCGATAATGTCAGTCTCAACGTGGCGGAGGCTAACTTTGCGCATCCAACCGTAAATCTGTCCAGTCAGAACAAGCCCCAAGGTCCCAGCCACTCACATTTAGTTGCCTGGAAAAACTCGCAAACCGGCTTTGACGATAGACAAGTGGCAAAACTCTCGCTGCCAACTCGTCGGGTCGCTCGATGATGATAATCTCCCCTTTGTCGTCCCACCGGATAATCTGCCGGATCAGCGTGAGTTACCACCTTGGAACCTACATGATGGTATTCAGGCTGCTCACTACCCGTTAGTATTCCACTGCAATGAATAAAACTTACAGTATCCTGTGTGAATTAGCAGACGACGCGCAATCATACGCACTGGTAGAGTTTGGTTAAAAACGTAGGCTGCTTGCCGTCCGCCTTTTTCGCACTCTTCCCCTTTTTGGGGGGAGAGCGTGTTGGGCCTCCCGCCACTGCTGTAGTGAACCATGGATCGGTGTCCTTGTGATTGGTGGCAAAGTCGTCTGCTCCCGGAGCTGCGAGTGTACCGCTGGGACCCAGCCCATACGGGCCATAGCGTGAAAAGTAATCAACCTCGCCAGGCATGGAGTCCTTTGAACGCGGGAAACCTCGAGGTTGAAGCGAGTTGTCAAACACGGATGTATTCGAAAGATCATCGCCTAGTTGGAGGGGCGACATGTAGGTAGGCATCGATTTTGAAACGGCAGGCTGGCCTGGTGTCGCCGATGTCCAAGCGCTGCGCTGGGGCATACGGATAGGAGTTGCTGGGCCCATACCTGGCATGACTGTAGAAGAGCTGGTCACATGAGGCACGCCCATGGACAGATACGATCGAGAATCGCCCATGACGGGTGAAATAGGCTCGAAAGCAAACGTGGTTCAGTCGAGAGCAAGACAGTGAATGCGAAGGCAGCTGCTGAAAAGGCCTGACGGTAGCTGTGAACGCTTTGCAAAAACAGACGACGGTGGCAAAAAGAAGAGTTGAGGGCGGTCGCAGTGATGTAGTCTGCAGCAGGGTTCTATCAGCGCTGGTCCATATTGCCACCTTGCCAACGGGTCTCACAGTCACAGCTTCGTGCTGCCCGCCCACGAGGCCACGAGGCCACGAGAGAGATACGGTGCAGCCTGCACCGATGTTTGGGCTAGACAAAAGAGGGATGGCCAGGTACAATAGCAGAGGTAAACTAACCTTTGTTGAGATGAACAAGTCGGTTGCAAGCACGACAATGCCTGCTGGCGAACAAGAAAGGGCTGGGATCGTCCTCTATCTGTTGAAAGGGCTGTCGGCGTCTGTTTCGGGCGATGCAGACAACTATGCCTGACCGAAAGCACAGAGTGCGTTTGGTGGTAAATGTGTTTGGAGTCGTAAAATCGGCGAGCGATAGAAGATGGTTGGCTTGTGTAGTCGGTCGTGCTGTGGGTGGCAACAGGGGCAACACTGCAGCAGCAGAGGGAGAGGGCGCTAGGGGTTGGTGGAGCGGGCGGGGGCGTTGCGTGGGTGAAGACGGATACCTCGGTACGGTTGAGATGACTGTGATGAGGGTGGATGTTGGTTGTTGGGACTGCACTGCAAAGGCCCAAGCGTGACAGGCTGTGCGGCAAAGGCGAGATGTAAAGAGAGATGAGAGAGTGGACGAGTGACAAGGAGGGAGGGTGGCGGAAAGTGACAATGCCACGAAGCCTTGGGCCTTTTGATTGCTTTGCCGCCGGCCTGCAACGGAGAGTGAGGAATGTTTGAATGGCCGACATTAGTAAAGACGTCACCTACCAAGCCCACGGGCTCGGCACTGACAGCCGGAGCCCTCAGCCATTGTCCCCCTGTGCGGTGGCGCAAGCGTTCAAGCGCAGGTACCGGCACCGAGCGCGCCGGTTGGCATGCCGATGGGGCAAGTTGGAGCAGCAATAGACTGATGCCCTCCAGTGTGAGGTCCGCTAATCCTCCAGCCGTTTCGCAGGAGCGGATCAAACAGGGAGAGAGACCAGCGTGACTGCAAGGGCGTAGATGAGGCTCCTCGGAGTGTCCCGGGCGCGGCGCACAACCGTGCGTCAAGTGGCCTGCTCGCCATGAGTAATGTGCCGTTGAGCACCAGACACCACCCCAACCGGCCCAGACGCCATGCCCTCCACGTCAGGCACTGGGGACACACACCTGGAATGCGTTGTTGTTCCTCGTTGCTCTGTCGCTCGTGCTAACGAGTCGAAGAGTGTCGACACGCCTGCGCTCGAGTGCCCTCGACGTTGGAGCCGAGTTGTATCCGGAGGGGCGTCGGGCGTTTCCAAAGCACACACGCGTACACGCACACCAGCCCACGCATACACACACACCCATGCACAAACACACACAGCACACAGAGATCAGAGACACGCGCGCGGCCATACAGAGCGGCGATATGGCGAGGGACATGGCGACAGTTTGTCCCAGTGCGCCAGTGCCCCAGCGGGTCCAGCCTTGACTGCCCCATATCTGTTACAATGCGCGTACACTGCCCGCCTGCTGATGGTGGCTTGATCCAGCATGACACAGCATGGTACGCACAGACCAGCGCTGTGGCCCTGAATCTCCATGAGCGCTGGCCTCTTCCCACGCCAGCTTTCCTTACGCCGAAATGTGCACAATCGGGCGTCATTATCGGACAGCAGCCGGCCAAGGGGCGACTTGGGGCATGGGGACGCTGGTACTACCAGGATTGCCACCATGCGCCACCAGTTGCTGGTCGTTGCAGTTTGAGCTCGTGCTCGCCACCCTGTGCCTTGCGCAAGCCATCGCCGATGGCCTCAAATTAATAGTGCATTCCGCGTCACGGGCCTCCGACCCACGCTTCGTCATGTTGATGGTCGTTGAGCTCAGGCCAAAGGGCGTGGTAGTCAGAGGGTCAGTGCGGGGGAGTCTGAGACCAAATCGCATGGGCACTGCGCGACATCTCGACACATCAGCACACATTGATGTGCATCAATGTGCACGCGCGTCGGTATCACTCGGGGTGTAGATCTCAAGAGCTCTCCACAACTTCGCGTCGATCTGATGCACCTTCCGGCGCCGGTGGCCGGAGATGGGCATGGGTCGAGTGACGCTGCTCGACTGTACATTGTACGATGCCCCACGAGGAGCAGAATGTGCGTGCTGGTGGCATGGCCTGTCATGGCCCCATCGCAGTGTCCGAGATAAGCGCCTAGACACCCAGGCGAGGGTCATGACGCCTCGCACAGTAGCACCCGATAAATCCACAAGCTGGCATGGATCAACTCGGGGCCGTTCAGGCCCGCAAGGAACCACTGTATGCACTACTGAAGTCAGTAAAAACGCACACCCCGGTTACAACGGTCGTCGACTGTCACGCGTGGCTTTGATCGTGACGCTCGCTACACGTTGCAGCAGCATCGGCCGGCTGTCGGCTCCCAGCGCTCGGGGGCTTGTGCGGTACGTGCGGTTTCGTGTCCACAGTGCGTGAGGAGCTCGCGATTGAGCGTGTGTTTGTGACAAATCTAGGGCCGCTTGGATGTTGATCCCTCTTAGCAAGTAACCGGAAAGCACGCGGGCATAGCTTTCGACTGTAGATGCGTGGTGGTCCGCGTTTGTGTGCTCTGTTGCAAGCGTTGTTACATGACCACGACGTCCTGGTCGCATCGCCCGCCTAGGCCTGCCACACTGGAACGGGAGTATTATCCCCGCATTTAAACATTATTTCCGTTCCACGCTATGGGAGTGGACTGAGACGCGTCGCGAGCCAGGACGCGTCACGGGCAGTGGTGTCTGTGTGTGCCCTGGGGCGACAATGAAACCCTCATTTCCTGCTGTACCTTCCCTTTCGACAACACACAGCAAACCACCACAACAATGGTACGTCTCGGCAGCTGCAGCCCAGCATTATAATCGTTGTCTCTTCCCTTTGTTACCTTATGTGCTCACTCTCATCAGAGCGGCTTTGACGAGAACCGCGTCTACTCCGTTCAGGTCCTTCGGGGCGAACATCCAGTTGACTCCCCCGCGGAAGTCGAGAGCCTCTTCGTGGATTTTCTCAATGGCTTTCGCGTCGGCGGCGAGTTCGTGTATCGGTACGTCTCTGCGTAACAGTGTCATCACGCGCCTCGCTGACAGCTCAGTGACCGCCTGAGGTCGTCGCTGTTGCTGCGCCATCACTCACTGGAAGTCGATCTGGGTGACCTCGCGGTCTTCAATGAGAAGCTCGCTCAAAAGATCCACGACATGCCTGGCGACATGATGCCTTTGGTGAGCGAGATTGATTGTTTAAAAGGTCTTTTCTGACCAGCCCAGCTCGAGTCTGCTCTCTTGCGCTTGGCTCGCTCAATGATCAACCCTGCTGCGAATGAGACAACTGCGGTTAGTCCTGTCGACCAGATCCCCGAGATGCAGGTCACCCTGCACAGCGGTACAAATATGGTTCAGTTTCGTGAGCTGTCGGCAGGCACTTTGACCAAGCTCGTTCGCATGCCAGGCATTGTCATCAACGCGTCCCAAATCTCGTCACGAGCGTCTCACCTCCACCTTCAGTGCAAAGGATGTCGTTCGGTCATCAACGTCAAAGTCCCCGCTGGCATGGGCGGTGAAAAAGCTGCCATTCCTCGGCGGTGCACAGCAGAGGCGCCTGAGGGCCAGCAAAAAGACTGTCCCATGGACCCCTACATCATTCTGCACGACAGGTGCAAGTTTGTCGACCAGCAGGCCGTCAAACTCCAAGAGGCCCCCGACATGGTTCCTGTGGGTGAACTTCCTCGCCACATGATGCTCCAGGTGGAGCGCTACCTCACCGGCAAGGTTGTTCCTGGCTCGCGTATTGTCGCCACGGGCATCTACTCGACATTTGCTCCCCAAACCAAGAATCGCAATAACGCCGCCCCGGCGGTGCGCCAACCCTACCTACGCGTTCTCGGTATTGAGCTGGACACGATGCTTTCCACGTCTCCTGGTTCGAGGGCGTTTACGCCGGAGGAGGAGGAAGAGTTCCAGCAGCTCGCCCGCTCCGAGAACTTATACGATCGTTTCGCCAACAGTGTCGCTCCAAGTATCTTTGGCAATGAAGGTAGGTATTAATCCTGCACTGCGACGCAGCACTAACGTTTGCACAGACATCAAGAAGTCTGTCACCTGTCTCCTCATGGGAGGAAGTAGGAAGGTTCTTCCGGACGGAATGCGTCTCCGTGGCGACATTAATGTGCTCCTCATGGGTGACCCTGGTACGGCCAAATCGCAGCTTCTCAAGTTTGTGGAGAAGGTTTCTCCCATTTCAGTCTACACGTCAGGCAAGGGCTCATCAGCCGCTGGTTTGACGGCTTCGGTCCAGCGTGATCCTATCACTGTAAGTGCAGGCGAATGGCTAGTCTGACATTACAGCGCGAATTCTTCCTCGAAGGCGGCGCCATGGTGTTGGCTGATGGCGGGGTTGTGTGCATCGACGAGTTTGACAAGATGCGGGACGAGGACCGCGTTGCCATTCACGAGGCAATGGAGCAGCAAACCATTTCGATCGCCAAGGCCGGTATCACAACCATTCTCAACTCACGCACTTCAGTACTTGCCGCCGCCAACCCGGTCTTTGGACGATACGACGACATGAAGTCTCCTGGAGAAAACATTGATTTCCAGACGACCATCTTGTCTCGTTTCGACATGATCTACATTCTGAAGGACGAACACAACGAAATGCGCGATCGCACCATTGCCAAGCATGTCATGAACATTCACATGATGCGTCAGGCAGACGATGAGATCGTTGCGGAGATTGACATTGAGAGGATGAAGCGCTACATTGCGTATTGCAAGTCGTGCGTCCATGCCAATGAAGATGAGCTGACGAGGCAGTCGTTGTGCGCCGCGTTTGTCGCCCGAATCGGCTGAGATGCTCAGCTCTCACTATGTGTCGCTTCGCAAGGAAGTCCAGCAGGTGGAGCGTGACAACGACGAGCGTAGCTCGATCCCCATGACTGTTCGGTAGGTCTTTTTGCATCGAAAGGCGTGGCTGACCCTTCTCAGTCAGCTGGAGGCTGTCATTCGCATCTCCGAGGCGCAGGCAAAGATTACCCTTTCGCCCACTGTCGCCCCTCATCACGTCGACGAGGCAATTCGGCTGTTCAAGTACTCGACCATGAACGCAGTAGCCGCCGGCCAGGTCGATGGAATGAGTCGTCAAGAGCTGCAAGTGGAAATCGACAAAATCGACCGCGAGCTGCGTCGCCGACTACCCATCGGCTGGAGCACTAGCTATCAGAGCCTTGTGCGCGAGTTTGTCGGGCAACAGGGCTACTCGCAGCACGCGCTTGAGCGTGCACTGTATGTGCTTGAGAAGCGCGAAGTCATCAGGTACTCTGGACAGAAGAAGGTCGTGAACCGTGTTGGCGTGTAAGCCCAAGCGAAGGCAGTACAGAAAGTATATCCAGGACGTGCGCAAAATATGCGGCTGTATCATCTCTTGTAATGGTAAATGCATGGTATGACTAGTGATGAAAAATCTATCTTTTGTATCCATGCTACTGGGTGAGGCCGTCACGAGCCAGCAAGGCCATCATTGCCTTGGTCACATCGTCACGGATGTCGGCCGCGCCGTGCGGTGATTCGATCTGCTCGGCCAGCTGTGCGTCCAAGAGTCGGCGCAGTTGAGCGCACAACACACCGATGCGTGTGGCGGCACGGAGTTTGACCACACCATCCTTGCCGAGCATGAGACAGCCAGCCCAGTGGTTGACAGTAATGTGCCCGCCAAAGAGTAGCAAGCCGTACAAAGGTACGTCTGTCGCGTCGCGGAGGAACACCTTGGACGTCTCGGCCTTGGAGAAGTACGCGAGGTATCCCTTCTTCCAGCCGCTCTCAGCAAAGAGAACGGACGATGGGTGGAGAAAGACGCGTCCTGCAGAGTCAAAGAACTTGACCTCTTTGGCTTCATGGTCTTTCTGAATGGCACCTTGCTGAACGCGCTCAAATTGCGCAGCTGGAAGTGCGATGCGTGCGACTCGTGGGTACAGACTGCCGACGAGGACGGACTTGACCAGGTTGTCCAAGCCAGCGTTGGTGGATGCCGAGGCGAGCGATGCAGCAGATCCCTGAACGAATCCAATCTGCGACAGGGCGGACAGGAAATCTTGGCGCAACGAGGTTATATCGCGCACTGTCGAAGGGGAGATGAAGTTCTAACAGGGTCAGATCTGTACTTGCATTGTTGCACCTTACCTGTTCGCAGAAACGGCGACCTTCCGCACCGCGCAACGCCGCGACTTGGTGGTAAGCCTTGACGTCAGTCAGGAGATCGGATCGGGCAGTTGAGAATGATTCGCGAGCCTTCTTTGCCTCGTCGCGCTTGTCCATAGGAGAGGTGAACAACGGCTTGCTGGACAGCAGAGCTGCGATGGTGAGAGCAGGATCGAGACACTTGAAGATTGTGCCCAGGACGAGCATCTTGGCGAGTCGCAAATCCACGGGAATCATGGACATGTGCCGGCCCATTGCCGTGAGCTTGGATGTATGTTTCTCGCTCTCGACTGCGCCGAGATCCAAAAGGGTCTGCCATGCCGCATCAATGGCGTCCATCTTTGGAGGGTCAATTGCCTTGGAGAGGAACGCCTTGACGTCGGTCGTCTCGTTCATGGCCTTGACCTGCAAGAAGAGAGCCTCCAGAGGCGTACGAAGGATCTCGGGGATGGGGAAGCGCGGCATGCTGTTGTTCTCGGTACGGCGAGTGTACAGTTTGTAGCATTGGCCAGGCTGCGTACGACCAGCACGACCACGACGTTGACGGCCCGATGCTCGCGAGGTCCAGCACTCCACCAGGCGCTGCATGCCATTCTCGGCATCGTATTGCGTTTCCTTGACGCGGCCGGCATCGACGACGTACACAACATCAGGAATCGTCACCGAAGTCTCTGCAACGTTGGTTGCTACCACAATCTTGCGCCTGGGAGCGGTAGAAACAAAAACGCGTCGCTGCTCGGCACTGGAGAGGTTGGCATGCAAAGGCAAAACCTCAACCATGCCAAGGGCAGCACTTTGCAGCTCGGTGACGCATTGTCGAATCTCCATCACACCGGGCATGAAGATCAATATGGCGCCGTCCTGCGATGGGGCGTTCTGGACAATATGCTTGACTGTCGCGGCAACTAGGCCATAGTCGATCCGGTCCGACTGAGAAATGACTTCAAGGGTTCGAAGATCGTTCTGGTCAAGCCCAAGCTTCTCATAATCGGCACGCATTGCGGCCTTTTGCTCCTCCTTGAGCTTGGGGCCAAACCGTGAGGCCGTAGGCTGGTACTTGATCTGCGGAATGACATCCTCAAGGTAACTGCTGTCAGTAACAACGCGATCCTCAAAACTTACTAGTCTGTAACCGGGTGGGTGAAGCCAGGAATAAGTAGACTGGGACACGCCTTGGCTCCTCCAAAGTAGTTGATAAAGATTTGCTCGTTGATAGTGGCAGACATGAGAACAATCTTGATGGTCTTGTTGCGCTCGAGTAGCTCACGCAGCAGGCAAATAAGCAAATCGGTGTCAACACCACGCTCATGGGCCTCATCAACAATGATGTGGCTGACGTTGCTGAGATCGGCATCGCCTGCACCGAGACGTCGCAGCACAATGCCAGTTGTGCAAAATAGGAGACGAGTCTCTGGTGACGCACGCCGTTCTCCGCGGATAGCATAGCCAACAGTCTCTGGCTTGCGATCGACGTCCTCAAGACGCTCTTGAGCCACACGTGCCGCGACACCCATGGCAGCAACACGACGAGGCTGAGTGACAATAATGTTGGTTGACGCACCACGGCCTTTGGCAATCTCATGATCGAGCAGAAATTGAGGCAACTGTGTGCTGAGATGTCAGTACCTTTGAGGAATCACAAATGTCAATGATGACCACACCTCTTTCCACAACCAGTCTGCAAAAGTCAGCGTTGCAAGAGCAAAAGCACGTACCTCTCCAACGACGACGAGCACACGGCTGGTCTCTAGTGCTTGGCAAATGTTGTCTCGCTCAGCCCAGGCAGGGAGCTTCCTGCGAACTTGCATCATTGACTCGTAGGCTGGATCCGCAAACAGTCTTGCCTGCTTGTTACGAGTAGCCTCCTGCTCAGCCTCAGTCGGAACGCGACGCTTGGTGGAGCCACGTTGCTGCTTGCGCTGCCCCTGGGCGGCGACCTTGGCAATGGGCTCGTCCGCATCATCCTCGACTCGAGGAACTAGATGGCGCGTCACGAGGCCAATGTCTGGTGGGTTGTCGATTACATCCGGCAAGGACATCTCCAGGTGCTCGACCATGCTGAGGATGGCCCCGCCGGTGCCGGCTTCCAGAACCGAGACGAGATCGTGGCGCTCAGGATCACGAAAGGCGGAAAGCATGCTGGCGTGCAAATGCAGTCGCATGTAGGACGGGAGCGTGGTGGAGGTCAGGAAGAAGGCAGGCGGGCGGGTCGGGTACTGTGCTGAAGGATACGGTGAATGAGTGTCAAACACAACGTTCAGCACAAGGCTGTCCTCGCCATGAGACATGTCCACCGAAAGTTCAGTGGGTGACTCGCGTCGGAAGCGCTCTCCCAAAACGGCCTCGAGCGCCATGATCTCCTCCTCGCGCATCGTGTCGCGTTCCTCGTCGGCGACCTGATCACCCTCGGTCCACGCGGTGACCTCGTCCATTCCCCAGCCAGCGTCGTCCCCAAACCATCCACAAAGATGCCGGCCAAGCACATCCAGAGCAAGAGACTCGCGCTCCTCGCGAGAGAGCGCTTCTTCCACTGCCTTGCGAGGAAAGCCGGCCTTGCGAACAAGTTTGTCCACCAGCCAGCCACGGACGAGGGCTGACTTGCCTCCCTGCTTGACAGAAGCTCCCGTAACCATGTCTGTTGCACTGCTGCTCGGGCGAAACCGTGGCGGAAGGTCGTCCTCAGGGAGGTGGAGAAGCAGCCACTCGATGGCTGCCTCTAAGGGCGACAAGATGCTGAGGGACAGTACGAGGGGATCGTTGCCAGCACCAACTGGACCAGAGGTGTGAAGACGCGCATTGGCAGCGGACAGTGCCGACACTGCCGAGGTAATGTGCGCTGCACGGAAGCCCAACGTCTCGAGTTGGGACTGGATAGGACCCACGTCCAGAGCTGGTGTGGCGACACCTGAAGCTCCAGGTGTAGGCGCCGCCGAAGTGCTGCCAGTCATCTCGCGGGTCGCCTCCATCACAGCCGAAGGAAATCGGCGCATCATCTACTATGTCAGCTGGCCCGAATCAAGTCCACTTACCTTTTTCACTGTCCCCTCCACAAGCTCTCGCAGAGCTGGAGCCATCCGTACTTCTGGGGCCTCCTCCCAAGCCTTACCACCTCGCCTGCCATCATGAGGAGCAGCAGGTGTCGAGGCTCCAGAGCCGCGTGCACTCGATTGTCCACCGCCGCCACCACCGCCGCCTCCTCCTACATTATTTGTGGCCTCCTTCTCGACCCGCTTCTTCTGACGAGCCTCCACCTCGTGCTTCGCTGCGAATGGGTCTTGAGCCCATTGCCAGTCCTGGTGGGGCGGCGCGGCAGCCTTCTCGGCCAGCAAGGTGGTCCAGTACGGCCTGATGGCGGAAGGCAGAGCAATACCCATTGGCAAGTTGTTGCAAAACTGACATTAGCCCACGTACGACTAAGAGACGCTCACCCGGAATAGTGCATAGGTTGCAAGCCAGTGTCGGGCCATTGCTTCCCCCTCAACTTCAAGCGGAGGATGGGGAGTAAACCTCACTGAGTCGAGATCATAGACATTCTTGCTCACGCGCTTGCGGAGCGTGACAGTCCCCGAAAAGGTCTGTGGACTAGATTTAGGGTTGGCTTTCTAGAGACATGTCAGCGCCGCCCCGGCCCTGTTGCTTACCGTATCGATAATCGCGCGCTCCCAGCCAAGCTTTTGACACTTCTCGTTAAGCAGCTGTAAAGGTGTCTTCACTCCCGGTCCGAACAGAGGGGGAGGTCGCACTGGCGCATTTTGGTCCACAACGGGCTCCTCCTTTGGTTTTGCCTTGGAAGAGTTGCCAGCGTTGCCTGAGCGCACTACGTTCACTGGGCGTCGTCGTGGTGCCATGCTGAGCTGCGCGTGTAATGTGCTCCGCAAGTTCAGAGAAATGAAACGAACGATTTGGTTAAGGAAGATGGAGAGGTCCTGCCGAACTTTCAACATGGTACCTCCACCTTCGTTGGCGGAGGCGCGGAGGTAATTCATCACATGTGGACTTGAACCAGACTTCGTCCTGCACTTCAGATGCTGGTGCAGCGCTGAGTAGTATGCAGCTGCCATTGACTTGCAGGGATGTAGGGACTTGTTTCACAGAAAGAATCCATATAACTGCTTACTGCAGCTGTACATGCTATGAGTACAACGCGCGACCTCGGCAAAGGTTCACGAAAATCACCAGGCACCACGCTCGAAGAACGAACAGTCACAAGAGACGCGAAATATATATCAAACCGAACCCCTGCACGCTCACTGTTGGGCGCCGTTGAGCTGCTGAATCACCTGGCCTAAGGTACCCTCTTCCAGAGGGGGAAGGTCCAGAACAGCACCGTCACCGCCAAGGGCAGGGTCAATCAAGCTCTGGTCGCCAAGACCGTGGGCGAGAGTGTGGGGAACGTGTTCGTGGCCAAGATGATGCTCTTCGTCTAGTCGCACCTTCTTGTCCGCGTCGTCGATGGCCTCGGACTTGCGCTTCCGGCCGGCCTTTTTGGGAACGTCGACCATTGAGGGACCGGCGGCGTCGGTGAGGTGGGCGAGGGACTCGGGGTTGAGGCCGAGACCAGCGGCCTCGGCTTCGCGGGCTGCGCGCTCGCGCATCTCCTTAGTGCGCTTGCCTGGTCCACGGCGACGAACCTGGTCGTCATAAGAGCACATGAGGTTGCGCTTGGCGCAGTGGCTGCACGTGGGGCGGCCACCATCACACCTGAAGATTGTCAGACTTCTGCACATTGGGAACGAGCGAGGTACTCACTTCAACTTGCGTCCACGACAAAAGTGGCAAGCAAGGACAAGCTTCTTTGGCTTTTCGGGCATAGCGGGCATGGAGTTCTGGTCCACAACAGTATTCTGGTCGAGGACGCCACCGTTGGCAGTACCCTGGGGCCCCATTGAGAGGCCCTGGTTGGTCCCATCGACAGCGGCATTCGCCTCGGCCCAGTTGGAGAGGGTGGCAGCGACGCCATTGTAGTCCTCACCAGGGGCCGGAACGTAGTGCTGATCGGCTTGGTGGCCCAAGGGCATGACTCCGTTCATGTTGGCATAGTCGGCAGCTGTGGGCAAGTAGTTGACCTGCCGTCCGGGCTCGGTGTAGTAAGACTGGTATGTAGCAGCCGACTGGTCCCACGCCTGAGCTTGCTGAGCGGCAGTTTGGGCGGCTGGCTGCTGCACCTGTGAAGGCGAGCTCTGCTGAGGAGCCTCAACTTGACCACCAGAGTTGGGGGCCTCAGGTATGGCGGACGTGGACTGGAGCGCCTCCGCCCCAAGGGCGGAGGGAGCAGGGGGACTGGCTGAGGGCGACAGGTTGGCGGTGTACAGTTGGCCGAGGAAACCTGGCCAGACGCGTTCAGATGTTTAAGAGGGGCGACGCCGATTAAAGGTGACTGGGTGGGGGGGCTGGAGACTTTGATGGGGTCGGCGCGTTGGGTGCGGGAACGCGTCGGATTGTGTTGGTGGGTCCGATGCACACGTCTCTACGAGTCTGAAATGTGGAAGGGTCCGCGTTCAAAGGTGTCGTCGGTAGGTGGTAAAGAGGCAGTATGGATGCTCGGATGGATGGAATGAGCGGCACCTGATAAGTGAACCTGAGGGAGAGGCGGAAACGGCAGCGATGACGATGTTGGGTCCTCTGGTTATACAATGCGTTTGCTTGCTGTGGAGGAAACATCAGCGTCTGGGGGGCGCCAAACCAACTCTAGACATCCGTAGTGCACATACCTTGTCAGAGGCTGTCGCTGCGACGGTGGTTTGCGCGTGCGATGGTGGGTGCAGTGGGGGCTACGCGCCGGTACCAACTGTAGCTGGTGGAGGTTTGTGGTGGGAACTTGGGCTTTGGGTGGTGATTGATGTCGGGTGCCGACGAGAGCGCTGTGTCAAGGACGCGGATTGTTCAAGCCCAGACGAGCCCTGATCGTTTGTTGAACGGGGCTAGTTTGCAGCAGGGGACAGGCTGGATGCGATTGCAGTCGAGGAGCGCGTGGATGGGATGACTCTTGGACAGTTCGCGGAGGGCTCGAAGCTCAGTGAGGACGGATGCAAAGCAGAACACTCGGGGGGAAGGGAGCATTGTCGACCAGGCTTTAACGGTAGGCCCGCCGTCCAGGTCACGGGTTCCGGCGGGATTATATTTTGTGGCACTGCTTGTTTGCCACTTGCACCTGTAAGAGATGGAGACCCCGGATCAGTCCGCACAAACAAGCACCTTGCCGCTTTGCTCAAACTTACATACGAAGAATGCCATCAATGGCAGAAGGCCACCAACTGGCTCGGCCCGGGACACTGAGGACGCGATAGTTTTGATTACTCCTCAGTGAAACGCCAACAGAGTCCAGATACAGCCCAGTTGAAATTGAAGTCATAAATTGTCCACGACTTTTAACAGTCGGACCTCGCGTCGTTGATCTTAACGACGACCTTCGCGTTTCCTGTTTTACCTGTTGTCTATCAAAAACCCTAAACATTGAGCCGAGGGTAGGCCGCGATAAGGGGAATCTTCATATTACAAGTCTTTAAGCCAATTGCTCCGGGCAGTCATTCACCTAGTGCCGAGTCACTTTAAAAAGGATGACACCGTGGGGCACTAGCGTTGCTCTTCATGCCACATTCCTTTTCCGGTCTCGCCCAGACTTCAAGTCCTCCGCTAGTGGAAGGAGCTTACCAATGCATGCCTTTCACAGCTTAACCCGGGTACTTCCACACGAAGTTGAAGACAAGCTCGATGCAATTTTAAGTCAATGCTCCCCATGAACAGAGGGCCAGTGTCCCCTTACCATTCGATTTTCTGTTCTTGAATGTCCCAGAGCCCGGGTTAGCAGACCTGGCAGCAAGAGTTTTGGCCTGGCCAGGAAAGGCTGACGCTGGTGAACGTTTCACGGTCAACAAAACAGCTTTCACTGCAAATTAGGAGCCTCGATCGTTATGCAGCAAGAAGAAAAAAATTGAACGAAACTCATTCAGTCACCAAGCCAAGACAAGAACAGAGCCCGCACCGACAGCCTGCATAGGAGTGACGACGAGAAATTAACAATTAAAGACAACCCCAGCACATAACAATAAGACCAAGTGCCACGCTGCTTCTGCGCCGGGCTAATGCCGGTTTTGGTCCCGTTTTTGCCACCAAGTTCATGCGACAGTCATGCCGACTGAAAGACCACGACGCGCAAGCTGGTGGTCATTTCGAGCGTTCGAGATCTCTCTCACCAAACATCCTCCTCATTGCTACCGGCCCAGGAGAAGCAGTCAGTAGCGCACACAAGCGCAGCACAGAATCTGCTCCTCTCTAGGCCATGTACCGCCTTTCTCTCCGCCGCCTGGCGGCGTCCGGCCGGCGACCACTCGCCAACTCCCCCCTCTCTATTCTGAGCACACGTGCATACGCAACGCCCAGCCAGCAACCTCGCCCCTCTGGAAACACCCCTACCCCCGCAGGTCTGGAGTCTGTATTTGGTGGTGACGCGAAGCCGAAAGGCGTACCCAAGCCGACCAACGACCCCTCCGAGCCCCACCGCGAACCCAGCGAGCCTGGCAAGGAGGAGGATGGAGGAAGCTGGAAGGACCGTCGCCCTCGCCTGAGTGATGCGGGAGCCGGCAAGAAGACAGCCACGGGCGGTGGTGGCGGTGGCAGCGGCGGAGGCGGGGGAGGCGGTCCTCAAGGCGGGTGGGGGGGCTTGACCCCGAACCAGCTCATGCTGGCAGCGGTGTCGTAAGTGCGCAATACGCGGCGGTCTCTAACTGCATAGGACCTACGCTCTCTACTCTCTGACCGCGCCCAACGACCAACGCTCGCGCGAGATTACTTGGCAGGAATTGTGAGTTTGCATGCAGTACGAGTCTGACCCTCAGCCGTAACCAGCTCCTCGCCCGCGGCCTTGTGTCCTCGCTCGAAGTTGTCAACCGCACCCGCGTTCGTGTACACCTCCACAACCCCATCTCTTCTACCTCGACCCCGACTACTTCTACCAGCGGCCAGAACATTCCGGCGCCCGCCTCTGGCCCCGCTCCTTACTCTTTCACTATCGGCTCTCTCGAGGCGTTTGAGAACCTCCTGCGCGAAACGCAGGACGAGCTTGGCATCCCCCCCGCAGAGCGCATTCCTGTTTCGTACCATGACGAGACTTCGGCGTTCCAGATGGCCATGCACTTTGCGCCCACTCTTCTGATCGCTGGTCTTTTGCTCTGGATGGCTCGCCGCTCCAGCTCTGGTGTCGGAGGCGGCTCCGGTGGCGGCATCTTTGGCGTCGGCAAGTCAAAGGCCAAGATGTTCAACGAGGAGACGGACGTCGCTGTCCGTTTCCGTGACGTTGCGGGCATGGATGAGGCCAAGGAGGTGAGTCGCATCGGGAGAGATCAATGACCACGGACTGACAATGTCCTCAGGAAATTATGGAATTTGTCAAGTTCCTGAAGGAGCCGCAGAAGTATGAGAAGCTCGGTGCCAAGATTCCTCGCGGTGCCATCCTCTCGGGTCCTCCCGGTACCGGTAAGACCCTGCTGGCCAAGGCCACCGCTGGCGAAGCCAAGGTGCCTTTCCTGTCTGTGTCTGGTTCAGAGTTTGTCGAAATGTTCGTTGGTGTTGGTCCTTCGCGTGTGCGCGACTTGTTTGCTACTGCTAAGAAGAATGCTCCTTGCATCATCTTCGTGGACGAAATCGATGCCATCGGAAAGGCCCGTGGCAAGGGTGGACAGTTTGGCGGCAACGACGAGCGCGAGTCGACTCTCAACCAGCTGCTCGTTGAGATGGACGGCTTCGGCACCAAGGAGCACATTGTTGTGCTCGCTGGTACTAACCGTGCCGATGTACTCGACCCCGCTCTCATGCGTCCTGGACGTTTCGACCGTCACATTGCCATCGACCGGCCCGACATTTCGGGACGTCGCCAGATCTTTGCCGTTCACCTTGGACCTCTTACCCTTGCCCCGGAACTCTCTCTCGAGAAGATTGCCGAGAAGCTCGCCCTCCTCACTCCTGGATTCTCGGGTGCCGACATTGCCAACGTGTGCAACGAAGGTGCCCTGCGTGCCGCCCGTCGCGGTGGCGAGTCGGTAAACGAGGCCGACTTTGACGGAGCCATTGAGCGCGTGATTGCGGGTCTTGAGCGCAAGAGCCGCGTTCTTGGCAAGGCCGAGAAGAAGACTGTGGCTTATCACGAAGCCGGCCACGCCGTCTGTGGCTGGTTCCTTGAGTACGCCGACCCCCTCCTCAAGGTGTCCATCATCCCCCGCGGTGTTGGTGCTCTCGGCTACGCCCAGTACCTTCCGAAGGAGCGCTTCCTGTTCTCGACCCAGCAGCTCATGGACCGCATGTGCATGACATTGGGTGGCCGTGTTGCCGAGGAAATCTTCTTTGGCCAGATTACCACTGGCGCGCAGGACGACTTGCAAAAGATTACGAAGATGGCATTCGAGGTCTGCGCCAACTATGGCATGAACCCGGACATTGGACCTATTTCGTATGGTGGACGTGAGCAGCAGGAGGGCGGCTTCCAGAAGCCGTTCAGCGAGGCCACTGCACAGGCCCTGGACAAGGCTGTACACAAGATGGTTAACGATGCCCACCAACGCACTGTCGAGCTGCTCACCAAGCACAAGCCTGAGGTCGAGAAGGTCGCTCAGCTGCTGCTGCAAAAGGAAGTCATTACGCGCGAGGACATGCGCAAGCTCCTCGGCAAGCGCCCCTTGTGAGTAGCTATGAGATAATCTGCGTCTGTGATGGTATACTGACACTACAGCGAACACGCGGACGAGATGGATATTTACATCGAGAAGCAGCTTGACCAGCCCGAGGAGACCACGGAGTCGGAGAAGTCGGCTGAGAGCGAGAAGGCTGCAGAGGGCGAGAAGAAGGAGGGAGAGAAGCTCAAGGATGGAGAGGCGGAGGAGACCAAGAAGACCGACCCTTAGAGTGTTAGGCACAGTTGTGCAGACCCGCATTGGCATATCCATTACTGCATTTCAATAAAATGTCACACCGTTCTCCCAGCTTTCGTGCTACTGTTAGTGCCTTGTTGCGGAGATGACAAGTCCGCGGAGCAGATTATCAAGCACAACCGTAATCTAATTGCCGGGATTGTCCCGGTCCGGCCTTAGGAATCGAGTGATATCAGTAAGAGCTGTGTCGGTTGTCAAGCACGAGAACACACTCCACCATGACTGCTACGACCGCCACTGCCTGGCAATACACTGCTGCTGGACGTCTATCGCAAACTCTTGCCAAGGGTACCCGGCCAGTGGCCGCCCCGGCCGCAGGCCAGCTGGCCATTCTCGTCAAAGCCGCTGGGCTCAACCCCGTCGACGAACAGCTGTAAGTGGTGGTGTGGAGCTCGGCCACTAACGCTTCAGCGCTCAGTCGGGACCTAAGCTGCTATCGTTTATGGGAGCAGCTCATCCGTCTCCAACCAACCCTCTGGTCCCCTCTTCAGACTTTGCTGGAGTGGTCACTGCACTTGGCGAGGAAGTTAGCGACTTTGCTGTCGGGGACAAGGTCTATGGCATGTGCTTTTCAGCGGACGGCAACGGCTTCCTGTCGACCAATGTAGTAGTCAATGTCGCTGCGGCTGCGATGACCAAGATCCCAGAGGGGCTGAGTAGCACCGATGCTGCGGCCGTACCACTCGTGTATATGACAGTGTACGATGCGCTGGTCGAATGGGGCAGGCTTCCTCTGGAGTCCAAAGCAGATGATCCCAAAAGGTCAGTTCTGATTCTGGGTGGCAGCAGCGGTACAGGAAGTATGGCAGTGCAACTGGCCAAGAAGATGGGCTTGAACGTTGTCGCTACCTGTTCTGGTAAAAACGCCGAACTCGTTCGGAGTCTTGGGGCCGACGAGGTCATTGACTACACCACCAAGGATGTCCCGCAAGAAGTACTCTATTCGCAGTACGCACCATACGCTGTCGTTCTTGACTGTGTGGGAGGCACCGATTTGATCCCCCACCTGCACCACCTCATCCTAGACGACCCCGTCGCGCCCCAGCTCGGTATATACGTTACTATTGTTGGCGACAAGACGTCTCGCGACGCCATGGGAGGCGCCATTACCAACTGGTTTTACCCTTCTCAGGCGTTGCGCGATGCTCGTGGCCGCCTCAACGACTTGCTGCCGGCCTGGCTCCCTGCTCGGTCTTGGATCGCAGGACGGCGCTATGCCTGCATCAAACTGTCACCCACACCGGCCAAGCTCAAGACCTTTGACTCGCTATACAAGGCCGGGGTAAAGGTCACAGTAGACTCGGTACACGACTATGAAGAAGCCAAAGCGGCATACGAGAGGCTCGAGTCCGGCAGGTCTCGTGGCAAGGTTGTGGTCCGCGTGGCGGAATGAGCGTCGTCACGGCAGGACATGAACTTTTTAGACAACATGCATACGCTATTATTTGCCTGCAGGTCCTGGCCATAGCTCAGGGGCAGAGGACGATGCGATTCATTCTCTTTCGCGTGTACTCTGAACGAGTCAGCCAACTTAGCTGCAGTAGACTTACACTCCAGAGACGTTGCTGAGGCCTCGTCGGCGTCGTGGGCTGCCTTGACATACTTTCCCTCCTTTACCGCCTTAACGGCATCGACTGCCTGTCCGACTGGACCCTCGCCGGCAGGAGCAGGCAGACGACCCGTGGCCTGCTGAAGAGGAACGTTCCAGATGTACATGCCCGAGACGACACCTGTCTTGGTTAGCGCTCCACCCAAAGTCTCGCTGCGAGCAGGCAATTTTGGGTCCACACGAGCAGCACCCCATCAAAGGCCACCGTTCCAGTAAGGGACACTCACCGACACCAGCCGCAATAAGAATGGGAGTAAGGCGTGAGCTCATGGTTGATCAAGGTTTGTGAAGGGGATAGTGTCAAGATGCAACGCAGCGCATAGTTCTCACCCTCTGGCCTCTTGTCTCCTGGTCACCAGGCCACAAGATCGACGTCACAAAGATACGCGGAGATGCTTCACAACTCCGTCTTCCGTGCCTGTCGGTTGTTGACGAGCCTCCGCACTGACAAAGGTTGACAGTTGTTATTGTGAATTGAGACAATCGACATTATCGCGACACAAAACCATGTCTGCCTCGGAGCCCGAGACTCGGTTCGAGCCATCAGTGAGTCAGGTGGACAGAAGAATCCTTGCTGACCAGCTTAGCTATTGGTAGCCGAATCAAGTGATGTACGACCGTTCGCTCGACTCCTCCGCGGCATCGGGCTCAAGCATGTGGGTTGAAGAGGGGGCTGTGGCTGATGGGCAGAATGCAGTTCTTACCATCACGACAGCGGGATTTGAAGTGGTAGTGGAGGAGGCCAAATCGCTCTGCGCCACTGCTTGGATTCCAAGAAACATCTTTGACACCTTCCTCTATCCATCAGACGAAGAGCCCGCACGATTTGAAATCTCCCTCGACGCCCTGTTACAGTGCCTCAACATCTTTGGAAACGCTGGCGGTGGTGGTGGGGCTGGCCCTGTAGTTGGTACTCGCGGAGCAAAGTCCAAGCGCCGCTGGGCAGGGGAGGGGGAAGACGGTGCCGCTGAGGATGACGCCGATTGGAGGGCGCTTATGCGAGGAAGAGGAGAGAAGCGCACAGGCATGCGCATGGTGTGGGATGGAGAAGGCCACCCCTTGTCAATTCTTCTGTGAGTGGTTCAGAATCTGGACGGAACTCATGTACCAGACGTGACGAGAAGGGACCTGTCACAAAATGCGAGCTGTTTACACTGGAGCCCGAGGAGGCCACAAATATGACGTTTGACGAGGAGAATCGGTGAGTCCAGATCTGTCGGTACTTTGTCTGACTCTAGTGCTCTCTACCTGATCATGAAGGCATGTGCGACTGTGGCATTGAGCTGACCAACAGTCTGACCTGTTTCGCGATGCTTTGATGGATCTCCCGCCATCCTGTGCTCGTGTTACGCTAAGAGCAATACCAGGGGAAGGTGGCAACGCCACCACGGGGGCCAGACGACTCCGCGACATAGGCTGCTTTTCCATGCATGCCGAAGGAGACTTTGGAACTGTACAGGTGAGTGACGACACAGAATGCAGAGGTTGACAGCTGAGCTCGATTATCCAAACGAGCGTGAAGTCATGGATGCGTTCGAGTGCGACACAGCAGTCACGTTTAGGTGAGTTTTGAACATCTGCGACGCTGACGAAAGCTACCATGCGGCACATGTCGCACTTCTTGGCCGCGCGCTGCAGCATTCAATCAAGATATGCTTGCAAATCGAGACCACTGGGTTGTTGTCGGTGCAGGTCATGATGCCCATCCCGGACCAATTGCCACCAGATATGCACACTGGCATTCTCGACTTCAAAGTGGGTGGCGTCCATGAAGCACTAGCTAATGCCAGTTGCACGCGCTTGAGGACGAAGAGGAGTAGACCGCTGGAGACGATAGTAAAACAGCAATGAGGAACGATGCATGGGTCTCGTGACACTGTTACACAATCTACATCTAGCGGTGCAGGATGCAGCTCGACAATATTCCAGCTCCAGGAAACCCAGCATACATTGGGTGTCCGTCTAGTAACCGTGGCTGGATTGGTCAGTAAAAGGGTTATGATTTTCACGAGAAGAACAACTCACATGACGATCTGGTCCTTGGCCTCCTTCTCGGAAAGAAGACCAGACTGGACGAGGAACGACTTGACGGCAGTACGCTGGTCGCCCTGGAACTGGAGAACCTTGCCGTGCTCGTCCTTCTTGCCCGGAGCAGGCGACTCCTCGTCGTCCGAGTCGGCCGAGTGCACGACGTGGCCGTTGCAGGCAAACTCCTTCTTCATGGCCTTGAGGAGCTTGCGGGGGTCGTACTTGTCAGGGATGCCCTGAACGGTGGTAATGGTTTTGCGGCCATTGCGCTGCTGAAGACCTGTGGGGTCAGTACAAGTGTTGCCTTGGGGGATTGAACGCCAAAAACTGTCAAGCAAGCAGGAACTCGGCCGCTGGCAGTACTTACGGATGTGGATCTTGTCAGCCTTGCTGCCAACGGTGCGCTCGACGGAAGGGGTGGGGGTAGCGTCGGCAAAGGGGTCCTTGGACGAGAAAGGGTCTGGGACATTAGATTGAATCGACAAAGATACGACGCACCGATGGGACCGAGGTTGAGGTTCGTTGCCCCGGCGCTGGCCGGGGCCTTGCTCTTGGTCTTGGTGGAGTCCACTTTGGTAGCTGCGCCAGTGGAGGATTTGGTCATGAGCGATGGAGACAATGTGGATTTTAGGTGGCGCGGCAGTCAAGAGTGAGAAAGCGACATAGAGTTACGCAGAACACGACGGGTAGAAGGGCATGGCAGAGAGGCGCGGGCACGGTGCGCGTCGTGCGTGAAGGACAGGCAAGGTACAGGTACAGTGGCAAAGTTAGGGAAACGCGTAGGGGGTTTATCAGCGAGGGCACGCGACACTGGTGCAAGTTGCTCACTGCTGCTCATTCAAAAGGATCTGGCTGGAACGTTGGGATTTCAAGTGGGTGCTCGGAGCGCGCTGAGGGAGAGGAGGTTGGAAGGAGGCGGAGTGGTGAGCTAAGGAGTCGGCGAGATAGAAGTTGCTGATTACCATCATAAAGGACAGCGAGGTGGGGGGGAAGGGGCGGCAATTGCGGCGTTACGACAGTGGCTTTTTGCCACTCGCCCACTTCTTCCCACACTGTGCATGCATGACACGCGACAGGTGAGCTGGCATGGAGGATACTTCAACGTAATGCGCAATGAGTAGAGGGTAGAGGATGGAAACGAGAAACAACAACCACAGTTGCATAGTGGACTGACATCACATATACGTTACAGGCTACAGCATGTCTACAGTCGAACGCCCCTGCCGCGAGATGTAGTACGGTTTATCCAGTCCACCTCGTCCTCTCCCCCAATCTTGACAGCGTCTTCGTCGCCACTGTTGCTGCTCAAGCGCGAGTCATGCTCGGTAAGCTCAAACACCTCGGGCCCATCATCATCGACATCACCGCGAGTGTTGAGCGCCGAGTAGCCAGACTCTACGGGCCTGGCGTCTCCATTCTCTGCCATTCGGGCTGCGTTCTGACCCGAGTTGGCGTACAGGTGGACCAAGAACGTAATGACGAGATAAATGAGAAATGAAATCGAGAAGTCGAACAATGCGTACGAGACGTGGTCAATGCCGAGATTGTCGGCATTGTGCATCTCCTCGTTGGTTGCCGACATGAACAGAGTGCCACCGAGGGTCAACAGGTATGGCGGGAGGTGCTGGAAGACACGGACAACGGCGGGCGAGGTTGGCTGGTCTTGCAGCACAAAGCAGACTTCGATCACGCGCAGGACACCGGCAGCCATAAGCGCATAGCCAAATAGGGCGTGGATCTTGGACGAAATCATCAAGTCTTGCTCGTGCGCGGACATGCCCCAACCAGTCATGACGATACTAGAATGTTAGCCACAATCTGGCTGCCAACTTACATGACAGCAGGGACAAATGAACGGCGCCCCTTGCGGCTCAAAAAGATGCCAAGCATGCCGCCCGCCCACCAGAGGACACCCATCATGGTGTGCTGCATGTCCTTGTGGGTCCACGGGCCGCCTTGGTGCTCGGTAAAGGTGTTAATAATGCCCCAGACGGTGATGACGCAACTGTCCAGCATCTCCTGGCTCTGCCCAATGCGCTTGAGCCATTCGCCACCAAGGTTGAGCATAATGACTAGGATTGCAGCGTACGCAATGAATGCCGAACCCATAATGTAATGGGCGAGACATTGCCCGAGGTTACCGCCGCGGCAAAAGTTGAGGGCAGTAGCGACCCCAAACAAAATTTCTGTACATTTAGCTTGGACCAGCAGGATGCTACTCACGGACCCAGCCAATAACAGGAAAGGCCTTTCCAAGAACACCATGGACACGCACAATCCATGGGCGCACACTCTTCTCCAGAATGTGGAGCTTTAGAAAGATGCCACAAGCGGCTTGCTGTTTGTCAGCCTATCGCCCTTTCCCAGTGCTCACAGTAATGAGAACAAATGTGATGATTTTGGCCATGATTCCGTGCACCTGGGCGCCCGTCAGCGGATAAAACAAGGCTGGGCTCACTGTTGCCGGAAACTCGCGTCCTCCGTGGTGGTGTCCAAGGTAAGACGCGACAAAGGTGATGACGATGCCAACGCTCTGCACTGGGATGTGATACTTGGACCTGCTCATTAGCCACCGTTCTCCAAGTCGCACTCACTTTGACATTCCAAGCACCATGCCAATGGGGAACAGGATGGTCCAAACAAATGTCTGGAGCGACATCTGCAGCCATAGTCAGTACCTCGACCAGTGCCCCAGTCGCCAATACGTACATGAACATACATGATCGCGTCAATGGGCTTGCCCATGTCGATCTGTGAGATGTTGTGGTGGTGCCCGTGGGCGCTCACTTGGATGGTCAGCTCTGGTAATGGCTATCCTATTAGACTCACCCAGTGGAGCGACCGCGAACAGCGCCGCTGCATGCGCAACGCTCATAGTGTACTGCTGATAACAATGAGTCTGTAGATTGAAAATAGCAGGAACTCGTTCGGTCGCTTTATAGTGGTTTGGATAATTGTCAAGTCGCGGTTCGGTGGCGTGGCTTCCTCCGCGTGCTCATGGCGACGCAGTCATTTGCTCAAATCATCCACTGACAGGTACGGACACCGCCAGTCCGGGTTGATTCTGCTCTTATGCTCTTGCTGACATGCCACTTTTGGCCGCCTGGCAAGCCAAATCCAGCCTCTGTTGCACGTGTGCCCTCACTGGTCTACAGATGACACTTGTACAGGTAGACGCCGCTGCAGCATCGCGCATCCAGCGTCAAGAACGACTACCGCCATCGGCCATTACCGGCGGCCGAGGCACGCCGAATGTTCAATGTTGTCTCTCATCACCCAGCTTGGCAGCCCGTGCACTGTTACCAGCATGCATTCCTGCTATGACTTTTGAACATTATACTAGAGCACAGCAAACTTGCAGTCGACGCTGGATGACACGTCGATTGCCTCTGGCTCAAAGTTGAGGGGCGGTTCCCTATCCTGCCCACCACCACTCTTGAAGGCCATCGCACGCATGGGCATGGCACTACTGTTGTATGTGTGACCGTGAGAGCCATCATTAATCTCGACAGGTTTGACACGCATGGTTGTGTTGGCGTCGGATGCGAGTGCCGAAGCATAGTCGTTGGCCTTGGCAATGGCGTCGCGGACCGCACCTTGACGCACCGCAGTCTGCAACGAGCGCTTGGTGTGGGTCGAGATGCGCCATGACATGTTACCGACCGAGACGTGCTCGTTGGCCTGCTATTAGCACAGCTACGCAGGCGCCACTCACCGAAACCTCGCTGACAAACGTCTCCATCTCCTCAAAATTGTGCCACGACGTGCTGAGCGACGTCTGAACGACGTGCTTTTTGGGACCCTGTTCCGTACGTGTCGACACGGCACCGTGGCGAGTCGTTACGTCGGGATTGAAAGAGTAAGTGTTGAGACGCTGGATGGACCACTTTGTGAGAGGGCGCTCAGGTGTGCGCACTGGCCACTCGTCGGCAATATCCACGGTGCCCGTGAGCTCCTCGCGCGGGGGTGCCATGGCGCGTAGCCTCGTTGACAACTCGGTGACGGTCTGCTTTACGACAGTGAGAGCTTCGGCCTTGTCGAGACTCTCGTGTTGCACGGTAAACGTCGCATCGCAAAGCTCGGGGTGGCGCTTGATGCTGTACGAGCCAGAGCACTGGATAGTAACGTTGTCGTTGGCCATGGTGAGAGAAAATTGGGTGGTTGGGAAAGAAAGGGGCGGTCCAGTTCACCCTGGTGTGGTTTAAGTGCAGTTGGGTGGCAAATAGCACACCGCCCTGGAGCGCCGGAACTAGCTCGCGACGGCATGGCGGCAAGTGACGGACTCTAAATCCGCTAGGTGCGCAGTATGCAGTGCTCACAGTCCGGTACTCCAACGAGTGTAACATGCCAAGACAAGCTGCATGTGGGGCATATGCAGTGCTTGGACCTGGAGGGTGGAGCAGGGAGCAGGAAGCAGGGAGCACAGTGTTGGCGTGTGGCGATCATTGAGCACCCGTCAGCGGCGTGCGCCTCCAGGGATCGATTCCCACACCTTTCGAACGTTGGGCAGAACAAGAGTTGCATTATTGCGAGAAGGATGAACTCGGTCGTCATATACGTAAAGTGCGTGAATAGGCAATACAAAGTGGTACAGGAAGGTTGAAACCCCGTACAAGGAAGACTCTAGCCAACCAGAATGTCGTCTCCAGTGTCTCCAGGGGCACGACGACGCAATCTCATCATGCCAGCAGCCGAAAACCGCTCACGTTGCTCCTCCCAGCGCTCCAGGACCGCGTCTTTAAAGCCAAAGTGCAAGTTGTTGAGATTGGCTTTTGCCTGAGGAAGCGCAGCAGCCATTCCGGAAAGAGTAGGAATGTTGGGGATTGGCAGATTGGCCATTGTCGGCATGGCAATGTTTGGAAAGAAATTGTCACGGATGGTGACAGAAGGCTGTGAGGGCGTGTACGGCGTGACGAGGGGAGACTCCTCTGGAGTTGGCGCTCCAAAGTCGGGCGTGTTGGGGACAGTGAGCGAGTCAAGAGGAGCCAACCGCTCCGTTGCCAGCTTTTCGGTTGTGGCAGCCTCGGCCTTCTTCTCCTTGGCCTGACGCCTACGCTTCAAATAACCCTTGATGCCGCCGTGCATCCAGCTCAGGTGGAGCGTCAGTGCAAGTCCGAGAATAATCGCCGGGACCCAAGATCCTTCGGTGGTGACGCGACCTGAGGGTCTGGCACAGTCGGCCAGTAGCACAGCGTTGAATATGATGCGTGTCAGAATCATCAAAGTGAGAAAGCGCTCGTCTGAGCGGACTGTCGGCTTAAGGTGCGAAATGGCGAGGTCAAACGTGGGAAGCTATCTGTCAGCGGCGACAAGTTAAATGACTTACCTCCATAATTGCTCCAGTCAAGAAGATGGGCGACTGCTTCGAGGTAGCCAGGTGCGCCATTACACCAATGTACGCGATATGGTGAACCCAGCCAGTGAGGAAGCCGACTTGGGCACGGTAAGCAAAGTAACCGATGAACAGCTGTTGGATTAGCGGTAACTCTTCCTCGCGTCAGAAGCTTACATCGGCTGGGAAATCAGCACATTGCACCACTACAAGCACTCACCAAAGAGGTATGTTCCGAACCCCGTCACAACACAGTTGGCAAGAGTTTGTCCCCATCCGGACTGTCCGAGGTCCCACGCGGCCTCGAGGCCACCAGTAATGTAGGCGCAGAGGAATGGCAGGGAAGCCGTAGTCATCAGAAAAGACGAAATCGTTGCCAGAATGTATGCACGCGAGCGCTCATCTGGGAATCGCGGCGCGGCCAGCAAATACGTTGCAGCAAGAACGCCAAAGATTGGAAGCGGGAGGGTGATGCTGGCAGGTAGTGTGGCAAGAGTCGCCACACTCTCTTGCAGCTGCAGCAACGGCGCGAGCATTGTGCCTAGTTGTTGCTGGAAAGGAAAGAGGAGCAGGGTGTCAAGGCGGGCACGGGTGGCGCGTGTGGAGTGTGAGGTGGTGTTGAAAGCGGCGAGTGAACGTGTCCACGCGTACTGGATCGTCGTCGTGTGTTCACTTCGTGCACGTGCGTGTCGACGCGTCTGCCCGAGGTACAGACTGTGTGGAGTTCGTGAGTTGGCGCAATGAAAGAATGTGTAGAATGAACCGTCGTGGGTGGGGTCGAGACAGTCGCCTGACAGAGGACAATGAGAGTGCAAAGAGTGGGAAACGGGGACAAGTCAAAGTCTACCAAGAGACGGTAACACCCCTGCCCCTGTCACCCAAAGGCGCGGGTCGTGCCACGCAATGGCGCATCGGAGCCAAATATGTTAATCTACCACCCCAATACTGGGGCCCACCTCAATTCCAGGGTGACAACAGCAACATCGACAGTTGCACCGGTTCTATAGCCCTCTTGTGCTCTTGCACAAGTAGTGTGCACAACGAACACCATTGGTACATTTGCAACACTGTCACTGTACACTACTTCAGTCTCATTATGAATATCTACTCGTCCTATCGAGGAATGTGCCAAACCCATCAAACCTAATCTTTGCCCTGCAGGGAAATCCAATCTCTGGAACTCTGGGCTATCATCGCTCTTGTATTGTATTGATCGCAGGTACAAATGCTCTACATACTAAAACTACTCGTTACAACAGGCCAAAGCCAGCTTCTTGCTCCTCGTCGGGAATACCCATCGCACGCTGGGCATCGCGCTCCTCCTCCCAGTCAATGGCATCGCCACGTCGTGCCACCCTGGCATAGTATCGTCGCGCCGGTGGCGAAATGCCATCTGGAAACACTGGCTCAGTTGTAGCAACCTCGCCAGCGTCGTCCGCCGCTTGACCCCCTTCAGGTGTCAGGCTACTCATCACGTTGCGCATTGTACGCTCGCGCTGACGAATGACACGAGCGCGACGTGCCTCAAACGCCGGAATGAGGGTCACAAACCACAAGTAAAAGGGGAGGAACAACTGGGTACTCCACCAACCAGGACGAGTGGCGGGAGGACGGCCAATTCGAGGCGGGCCTGGTACAGGTGACGTGTCAACCGGGAGGCGTAGCTGGCGGCTATCCACGTCGAGATGATAGAGGGGTACATTTTGAAGGCGGTCACGAACCAAGGTGAGCACACTTGCGGCAGCTGTTTGGTTTGCTGGTACCCGAGGTTGCCGCAAGCGCACACCAGCAGCACGAGCTGCTGCCGCCGCGTGCAGTGGTGCATCGGCAGCTGCCTCGGCAGCAACGTTGGCTTCATCGGCTTCGTCGCCTCCCTCTGCGCGGCGCTCGCGCTGAATCCGCAGTCGCTCGACGCGCTGCTCGGCAGCCCAGAGATTGTAGCCGTCAACGACCCACCATCCCAGGCCCATGCCAGCAAGCAGCCAGAGTCGGCCGTCATTCCAGGCGAGGTTGCGAGTGAGCATCCACATACAAATGACGAGGCGGACACCTGACCAGAATTGATGCGTTAAAAGCACCAAAGATATGTTTGGGACACGGAGGCGAATAGAGGCTCGGTAAGCCACACGAACTGGCATGGGCGGCAGCGGCACCGTTGGATCCGTGGTGGAGGAGGGGACCGGCAAACGCTCAGTCGTTTGTGCCGCAGTCAATGCTGCCGAGATGTGGGGAATGAGTATGATAATGCGGAGATACAATAGGAGATGCACAAGTTGCGTAGGAACCATGTCGGCAAGAGCTGGGAGTTGGAGATTGTACGTAGAGTGGCTGGGTTGTTAGATGCTTGCCAACTGTTGGCCACTCACTCAATTTCCACTGGAACAAGATCGCCGGCAAGACCATATTGGCGCCCAACGACAGCCAGCCACAGCGCAGAGACCTCTCCCTGAACGCCCTCCCTTCCAAGTGCTCGCCAGATGCCTTTAAAATCTTGGTCAAAAGCGCCTTGCCATCCGGGCCATTCACCTCGGGAACAGGTCTGGACGACTGACATGACGGCGCCACGGGCTTCAGCGCGCCCTACGATTGGGGGTGGAACCGCATCCTCCCATCGCAAAGCAGGCGTGCCTACAAGGCCGCAGAGTTGCTCACGGGCGCTGAAGAGTAGGTAGTGGACGCTATCGGCGAGGGCTGGCACCGCGCCATTGTCGATGGCGGAAGGCTCCACTGCTGGTACGGCATTGCCCGATGCTGTCAAGGACACGGGGTCGACAATTGGCCGAGCGACCAAATGCAATGTAGGAGTGCTTTCATCGGCCAGAATATTGCCCAGCACGTCGGCATCGTCGAGAATGCGCCCTCGCCACACAATGCGAAGTCCAGTGCGCTCCCAACGTCCGTACCCAGCGGTGCCATCTGCAATGAGGTCTTTAGCCTCGAGCACAGTGCTAGAGGCCAAAACATTCCATCCGCTAGCTGGCCGCGCTACACCCAAGTCGGCGTACGGTGTCTGCAACTGAATACACAACGTGCTGCGGGGCATCGGAGCTGACCGCGACGGGCGGCGTCGCAGCCGCAGTCCCGCGCCATCGTCGACGGTCGGAGTCGGTTGCGGATGGCGAAAGGAAGCGAGTGATGGGGGTGACCCTGGGACAGTGGCGTGGTCGGGTGGGTCGGGCTGCATGATGTTGAGATGAGAAACAACAGACATGCTTAGCCAAGACGAGATGTGGAGATGGTCCACGTCCTCAGGATTCTTTACGTAATGAACCAATGACCAAACTGCTTCCGTCGCCGCTGAGGGGTCGAAGGGATGGAATGGATAAACAAGACCCGACTGCTTTCCTTTCACTCTGTACTTTCAGCAATGCCGACTGACAGCGGAGACACTAGCCCACATTCGGCAAGAGGGGAAGAGTCCAAGAGGTCCGTGACATCCTTAAATGCTCAGCTTTTGGCCCATGGCTATTCAAAGCGCCCTCTGCGGCTCAACGCGCTGTCCGATGTCGACCAAGTTCATGTTTCAGCGGTCATTTGCGAGCTGCTCGGAGCCAGTGTCGTGAGTTTACGCTTTGGATAACGCTCACTCTAGTCAAATCTATCTAATGTTGATGACTTGAACGCTCGGTATCGAACGTTGCAATACGAGCATGAGAGGCTGTATAAGCAGGCAGAGCGAAACGAGAGGGCAGCATCTCGTCTTGAGACTGAGGTTGAGTCTTGGAAGGCCAAGGCAGCCGAGGCAGAGCGTAAAGCTGCTGCTGAAGAGGAAAGAGCCAAAGCTTTCAAGGATGACGTTGCACGAGGACGCAAGGCGCTGGAGAACATGCGAGTGGCAGCAGCTGTGAGTTGAATGGTCGCCCGCTGCCGCTGACATACACAGCAAGAGGCCAAGCGTGCCCAGCTCAAGCTCGACAAAGTGCTGGGGCAACTTTCTCGTCAAGTTCCGGCTTGCCCCCCTACCTTTGAATTGCTCAACCCGATTCCTCCTGGCGCCATTGCCCCACTAGCAGTGAGTTTGTTTGGTCATCGCCCTGCTGACGGCAGCCCGGTCCTCTGCCCTTGCTGGAACAGTCACTTCACGACCTCGCCGACCTGCGGGAGAGTCTTCAAGAGGAGACACAGGCACTCCGCAACGTGGTTGTGTCGACGGCAAATGCCCTTCGCGAAGCTCTTGCTTCTGGAGAGGGAGCCGAACCACCAAGACGCTTGCTGCACGCCGAGTTCTTCGCTCACGATGCCACTACGAGTGCCAGCACGGGACGCCGTGCTCAACAGGCCGCAAGCCGAACGGCTCACCCTGCTATCGCTGATGCCCGCATGCGTGCGCTTGCCGCAGAGGTCCGGGCAGCACTGACTGTGGGCGTCTCCCCGGTGATGCGTGATGGCTCTGGTGCAACGGAAGCGGAGGCCGAAGTGGCAGCAGCCCGTGCCAGAGCTCAGCGTGACCGTGAAAAGGAGGATGCCGACATGCGCGATCGTGTCAAAGATCTTGAGGTTGAGCTTGCCATTGCTCGTGGGCGGGAGGAAGAGTCGAAGAAGGTTATTGAAGAGATGGCGAGGTTGAATGTTGGAGGGGGGTGAGTCTCAAATCCGCGATAGAGCTGACAAGGCAGTGTTCCGTCGACGACAGACTTTGAAGAGGCGCGGCTTCGTGAGGAAGTCTTGCGGCAGAAGCGAGTACTCGACCAGGAGCGCGAGGCTTTGCAAGCTGCCACTGTGCAGCTCAGCGAAGCACGCCTCGCCTTTGAAGCTGAGCAAGCTGCTCATCAGGCGCAGCGCGAGGCCGACGCCGCGACGGCGGCTGCCGCTGTGGCCATGACTGCTGCGCGCGATAAGTCTGTGATTCAACAGGAATCACAGGAATCACAGGAATCACTGCAGCTCCAAGCTGGGACACTTGAGCCCAGCGCGGCCCCGACGGCAGCTCCACGCACCCCACCTAAGCAAGCAGCACACAAGCACCACCCATCGTCTCCCTCGCCGCTGTCCCCGCACCCGAGCCCGGCCAAGCGCAGTCCCTTCGCCAAACCCCATCTCGCAGGTAAACGCCGTGGCCCACGTCCCTCGCTCTCGCGCATGGTCTTGGAGCGCCAGGCCCGTGCACGAGCTGGTGACGAGCCAGTGCGTTCTGCCAGCGGAAATCGAGTGCTTGGCGAGAGCGGGAAACGTGGCAACGGAATCCTGACTCAACGAAGCCGTATCTCTTCTGGATCAAAGAATAATGGGGACGAGTCGCCACAGCCTTTAGGAGCCCGCAAAGCGTCCCTTGAGGCTGCTCCCACAGGCCAGCCTCGCAAGTCATCTTTGACCGCCAGTACTGCGGCTTCCCTGGCACGCTCTCAGCGGCCACAGGACACCGCCCCTCCACGGTCAGCGGCGGCTGCAGCGCGCATGTGGCGGTAGTCTCCATCTGTACACTTGCTTTACGTTAAATGTCATTTCATGGTGGAGCAAAAATGCTACGAAATCGGAAAACAGGCCAAACGTCGTCTAATCGGCCTTGGGCTTGCCCGTGTCATCGGTAACCTCGTCCGCGGCCTCCCCCAGAGTCATGGTAGGCATTTCCGGCGTGTCCTTGGTGCTGGGGAGAACGAGGGGGGACTTGTCCAACGCCGACTCGACGGGGACGGCAGGATCAGCATACGGCGTGCTGGGTGCACTGGGCGTGAAGCCATTGGACGACTGAGAGGACATGTTCTCCATCTCCTTGCGGAGACGCTCGAGCTCGCGTTCAAACTTGCGGCCAAAGACTTCGACATAAAAGTTGGCACCGTTCCAGACTGACGTCAGGAAGATAACGACGAGAGCAATGTTGGTTGCGAGCTCGTTGTGAATGAACAAGGTCGAGGCCGGGACCATGAAGACTAGGCTGTAGACAAACTGCCCAAAGATGAACCACTGCTCGCGGTGGGCGGCGGGAATGCCGCGAAGAGCACGTCCAATGGGCCCATGCTTGTCGTTGAGCAGGCTGCGAGTGTTAGCTGGTATTTAGCTATAGGACTAACTAGTGAAAGCTGTTTTGGCGCTTGCCGCTTTCAATCTTGTCTTTGCGGTCAATGGAAATGAACTTGAAGTATGACGCCTGCCAGATGCAGTAGGGAATGGCCGCCATTATAATCTTTTGAATCCAGTTGTAATTGT